>CAUYUJ010007247.1:330580-520474 GCA_963575745.1 Prorocentrum cordatum | reverse complement strand
GCGCGCAGCGCATTGAAACATATGGACTGGCTGGTCCCCTTCGTTCATCAGGCCTTCCGCGAGCAAGAAAAGCGAACAATTCAAAAACAAGAAAAGCAAGAACAGCAAACAATACACATATATGGCAGGGAATATTGCGCATAAATGGTGGATATGGTATAATTATCATAAATTATTTGAGTAGTTTCTAATTGTTGTGGATTATTTAGGTCATAATTGTGAGCTGATATTGGTATTTAGTAGCGTTGTGAATTAATTGTTTTGAATACTGTTAATTCGGGTAGTCGTAGCAGTAGTAGAAAGAATCGTATAGCATGTAGTAGATTCACACATATAGATGTGCATTGTATACATGTATGAATACAAACAGACATGCATACATTCATACATGCATGCATGCATGCATGCATGCATACATACATTCTTATATACACACACACATATACATAACGAGGCCCCCTGGCCGCGCCCAAGGACCACGGCGGCGCATGGGAGGACCAGGGCCCCCAGCGCCTTCCTGACTGCCCCAAAACGGACCTAGACGGCTTCGAGACGGCCCCAGAACGCCCCCAAGTAAGTCCAAGAGACCCCGGAGACGCCCAAACATTGGTCCAAGACGCCCAAGATGATCCCAAGACAGCCCAAGCGGCTTCCAAGACGCCCCAGGAGGCTTCCAAGAGGCTTCCCAAGAGGGCCCCAAGAGGCAAAATACATAGATTTTGTCAGTTGGTTTGAGAGCGTTTTGGGGTTCTCACCATTTCGGCTGCCCGACGCTCCAAGACGGCCCAAGAGGCCCCCACCATCGCCCCAAGACGGCTCAATGGGCCCCCGAGACGGCCCCAAGATGGCCCCAGAGAGCCCCAAGACGGCCCAAGAGGCCTCCAAGACGGCCCAGAAGGGCCCCAGGACGGCCCCAAGGAGGAGCCCAGAGGGGATAAGAGGTCCCCAGGAGGCCACAAGATGCCCGAAGAGGCTCCCAAGAGGCCCTCACTAAGTCCCACAAAGCTCCCAAGAGCCCCTTCCCCAGACGCTCTGAGGCACTCCTGGCGATCCCGAAGCTTCCAGAGAGGAGAGGCGAATACTCGCCTTCCTGACGCGCTCTGGGGCTGTCTTCGAGCTCAAGGTGTGCCCCCATCAAGGCCCAACAGGTCCCAGAAACGCCCGAGGATCGCTTCCCTGGGGGTCCCATAAGACCCTCCAAAAGTAATTGACCAGGGGACGCACCCAACCCGTTGTACACATGAGGCGACTATACCGAGGACCGCTCATTTCAAACTTACGCCTTGGAGGATTCGCAGTATCCTTGAACGCTTCGTCAAAGAACGTGGGGCCGCAGACAAACGTTCCCCATGACTCGTGCGACTCATATCGTCGGCAAGAACGCGACCACGATCTCAAAGGAGCGATGACGAGGGGGCCACGAACGTAGCGACAGTTTGGCAGTTCGCAGCCCCCAGGGACGGCGACGTCTCATTCTGATTTGCGTATGACACCACTCCGCTGGGCCTTTCAGGAGCCCCCGGACGTGGCAACAGTTTCGCTGTTCGCAGCCCCCAGTGACGGCGACGCCTTTTTCTGATCTGCGGATCATGTCATTGCGCTGGACCCGCCAGCAGCCCACGAAGGTGGCGACAGTTTTGCACATCGCAGCCCCCAGGGCCGGCGAGGTCTCATTCTGATTCGCGTATCACGCCACCCCGCTGGATCCGCCAGCAACCACCGAAAGTAGCGACCGTCTCGCTGCTCGCAGCCCCCACGGACAGCGAGGTCTCATTATGATATGTCGCAGGAGCCAATGGAATCGGGAAGAGTTTCGCAGCTCGCAGCTCGCAGCCCCCAATGGCGGCCAGGCCTCATTCTGATTCGCGTAAGACGTGACGCCGCTGGGCCCCCAGGAGCCCACGAAGGTGACGACAGTTCCGCTGTTCGCAGCCCCCAGGGACGGCGAGGTCTCATTCTGATCCGCGGAGATCGTCACGCCGCTGGGCCCGCCAGAAGCCCACGAAAGCACCTGCAGTATCGTGGCTCGCAAGCCTCAGGGGCGGCGAGGTCTCATTCTGATCCGCGTATGACGTCACGCCGCTGTGCCACCCAGACGCCAAAAAGAACGGCGACAGTTTCGCATTTCGCAGCCCCCCGGGGACGTCAAGGCATTCTGATATGCGGGTGACGTCACTCCGCTGGACCTCCCAGGAGCTCCCAAACGTGACGTCAGCTTCGCAGTTCACAGCCCGCAGGGACGGCGAGGTCTCGTTCTGATCTGCGTGTGGCACCACTCCGCTGGACCTCCCAGGAGCCCCTGAAAGCGGCGACAGTTTCGCAGCTGCAGGCCCCAGTCCCAGCGAGGCCTCAGTGTAATCCGCGTCGGACGTCACGCCGCTGGGCCACTCAGAAGCTCACGAGAGTGGCGACAAATTCGCATTTCGCAGTCCCCAGGGACAGCGAGGACTCATTCTGATCTGCGTATGACGTCACTCCGCTGGACCTCCCAGAGGCGCACGAACGTGGCGACAGTTTCGCCATTCGCGGCCCCTTCAGGGACGGCGAGACCTCATTCTGATCTGGGCGTGGCATCATTCAGCTGGGTTTCCAGGAGCCCACGAAAGTGGCGACAGCTGGCGAGGCCTCATGACGATATGCGAATGGCACCACTCCGCTGGACCCACCGGGGGCCCACGAAAATGGCGACGGTTTCGCAGCTCGCGGCCCCCAGGGACGGCGAGGCCTCATTCTGATCTGCGTGTGGCACCATTTTGCTGGGCCTCCGAGGAGCCACCGAAACCAGCGACAGATTCGCAGTCCGCAGCCACCGGGGGCGGGGACGTTTCTTTCTGGCTTGCATATGACACCACTCCGCTGGGCCTCCCAAGGGCCCCCGGACGTGGCAACAGTTTCGCTGTTCGCAGCCCTCAGGGACGGCGACGCCTCATTCTGATCTGCGGATCATGTCACTGCGCTGGACCCGCCAGCAGCCCACGAAGGTGGCGACAGGTTTGCATTTCGCAGCCCCCCAGGGCCGGCGAGGCTTCATGATTCTGGTTCGCGTATCACGCCACCCCGCTGGACCCCCCAGGGCCCACGAGCATGGCGACAGTTTCGCAGTTCACGGCCCTCAGGGACGGCCAGGCTTCATTCGAATTCGCGTATGAAGTCACTCCGTTGGGTTTCCCCGGAGCCCACGAAAGTAGCGACATTTTCGCAGTTCGCGGCCCCCAGGGACGGCGAGGCCTCATTTTTTTGTCTGCGTATGCGACCACTTAGTTGAGCCTCCCAGGAGCCCACGAACGTGGCGACAGTTTCGCTGGGCCCTCTTGGCCTGTCGTGGCCCGTTTGGGAGCGGGCCGCTGCAGTCTCGGGAGCCCTGGGACCCCCCAAAACCCCTCGGGGGGGCCCCATGGGGCCCGAAGCGGCCCAAGAGGCTTCTAAGATGTCCCAGGACGGCCTAAGAGTCCTTCGCGAGGACCCCAAGACGGCCCAATAGGGCCCCAAGCTAGAGAATTTTGCATAGAGGCTGCAAGTAGCCTCCTGGGCCCGCGGACTCGCGAGGGCCAGGGCTGCGCCGCGTACCCAGAGGGTCCCGCAGGAGGGCCCGATAACTAAATTCCCTTATACATTACATATAAAAAACAATAAATAGGGAGGGTCCCGCAAGGGTCCCGCAGCATATATCTCAAGTGATTATTTGCAATAAATGCAGCACGGGGTCCCGCAAGGGTCCCGCAGGAGGGCCCCATAATTAAATTCCCTGATACTCTTTGAAAAAAAAACAATAAACAGGGAGGGTCCCGCAAGGGTCCTGCACGGGTCCCGCATATACATGTGTGTGTGTGTGTGTGTGTGTGTGTGTGTGTGTGTGTGTGTGTGTGTGTGTGTGTGTGTGTGTGTGTGTGTGTGTGTGTGTGTGTGTGTGTGTGTGTGTGTGTGTGTGTGCGTGCGTGCGTGCGTGCGTGCGTGCGTGCGTGCGTGCGTGCGTGCGTGCGTGCGTGCGTGCGTGCGTGCGTGCGTGCGTGCGTGCGTGCGTGCGTGCGTGCGTGCGTGCGTGCGTGCGTGCGTGCGTGCGTGCGTGCGTGCGTGCGTGCGTGCGTGTGTGTGTGTGTGTGTGTGTGTGTGTGTGTGTGTGTGTGTGTGTGTGTGTGTGTGTATTTGTGTATCTATGGATATCTTTGGATATATTTGAATATATTTGGATATTCACGATGGTTTCGGGAAGACCCCCGCCCGCTGGAAATAGCCGTCGCAGGGTCCCAGGGGCCCTCATCGAGCCCCCACGGGCCCATTTTGGCCCTCGCAGGCCTGCTCGGCGGGGGCCCCCACGGGCATCCTCTCTTCTTGCTCCTTGGAGGGCGTTTGGCTTTAAATTGGGCCCGCAAGAGGCCCCGAAGACGCCCAATATGGCCTCAAGACGGCCGACGACGCCGCCAAACCGCCCCAAGAGGGGCTCAAGAGGCTCCCCAAAAAGAGTCCCAGAAGCCAAACATCATAAATGTTCCGTTGGTTTTTGAAGGATTTGTGCATTCCCGCATGTTCCGCTTCCCCACGGAGATCGCTCCAAGACGGCCGAAAAGGCTCCCCAAAGGGCCCCGAGACGGCCCAGGAGGCTCCCCAGACAACCCAAGAAGGCCCCAAGAGCGCCCCAAGAAGGCCCCAAGAGCGACCCAAGATGGCCCCAAGAACGCGACATTTCAAGGTCTCCGGCGCGCGCGCGCCTTAGAGGCCCCCAGGCCCTGGAGGCCATCAAGAGGCTCCCAAGAAGCCCCGTGAGGCTCTCAAGAGGCCCCCGGAAGCCCCAATAGGCCCCGAAGGAGCCCCAAGGGAAGGCCCCAGCGGGCCTCCAAGACCCCCCAGTAAATCAGGTTCCCAGAAAGCTTTCTGGGAACATGATTCCTTCGGCTTCCGCCCACCGCCCCAACCATGTTCCCAAACGGCCTGCCAGGAAGGCCTCCAGGGGCCCCCAGGTAAGCCCCCACCCAACTATCATGTCCCCAGAAAGCTGTCCCGGAATATGGTCGCCCCATCCATGTTCCTCAAATACCTGCCGGGAAGGCCCCAGTGGGTCCCCAGATACGCCCCCTGAGGCCCCCAAGACAGCCCAACAAATCATGTTCCCGGAAAGCTTCCCGGGAACATGATTTATCGAGTTGCCGCCCTCGCCCAAATTATGTTCCCTCGCTTGCCAGGAAAACCCTCCGAGAGTCCCAAGCAGCGCTAGCTGCCGCCACGCTCGGAAAATGCGTGAGGCCCCGAAGCCCCCGGAGGCCCCCAAAGACACCCCAACAAATCATGTTTCCAGGAAGCCTCCCGGAAACATCATTCCTCAGGCTTCCGCCCCCGGCCCCAACCATGAGTCCCAAAATGCCTGCCGGGCAGCCCCCCAATGGGCCCTCATATACGCGCCCAGAGGCCCCCCAAGACAGCCCGACAAATCATGTTCCCAGAAAGCTTGCCTGGAGCATGATTCCTCAGGCGTCCGCTCCCCGCCCACACCATTTGACCCCAAAATGCCTGCCAAGCAGGAACCGAATGGGCCCTCAGGTCTGTTCCTAGAGGCCCCACAATATAGCCTAACAAATCATGTTCCCAGCAAGCTTTCCCAGAGCATGATTGCGCTAGCCGCCGCCCCCCGCCCAAATCATGATCCCTAAACGCCTACCAGGAACCACCCTCAGAGAGTCCCACGCACCGCTACCTGCCGCCACGCTCGGAAACGCCTCTGCGGCGGCCCATGCGATGCTGATGGCTGCTGCTACTGCTGATGATGATGACGACGATGATGATGATGATGGTGAATCTGATGGTGATGATGATGGTGATGGTGTTGGTGATGGTGATGGTGATGGTGATGGTGATGGTGATGGTGTTGATGATGCTGACGACGATGGCGACGACCACGATGATGATGATGAGGATGATGATGATGATGCTGATGATAATGATAGTGCTGATGATGATGGTGTTGCTGATGATGACGATACTGCTGATGCTCATGCTCATGCTGATTCTGCTGCTGATGATGATGATGATGCTGATGATGATGACGACGACGACGACAATGACGATGACGATGACGATGACGACGATGAGGATGAGCCCCCCAGGAAGTCCCAGGAGGTCCCCAAGGGTCCCCCAAGGGAAGCCATCAGATGCCCCCCGAGACATCCCAACATCATTTCCCCAGAAAGCTTTTCGGGAACATGATTTCCTATGCTTCCACCCCCCAGACCACCGGGAGGACGAGGACGAAGACGAGGGCGAGGTCGAGGAACAGGAGGGCAAGGAGTAGGAGGATGAGGAGGAGGCGGAGGAGGAGGGGGCGACAGGCGCTGCCCGCCGCGCACGCCGCGGCGCTCCCCGAGGGAGACGGGCGGAGAGACGGAATCGGACGGGAGGGAGGAAGAGGGAGAGGAGGAGGGGGGGAGGAGGAGGAGGAGGAGGAGGATGAGGAGGAGGGGAGGAGGAGGAGGAGGAGGAGAAGGAGGAGGAGGAGGAGGAGGAGGAGGAGGAGGAGGAGGGGAGGAGGAGGAGGAGGAGAAGAAGCAGGAGCAGGAACGGGAGGGTCAGGAGGAGCACGAGGAGGAGGAGAAGGAGGAGGACGACGAATAGGAGGCGAATGCCCGGACGGGGACAACGGGTTGACATGGGGGGTCGGGGCCACCCCAGAGGCTCCGAGCGCGCCCGATCGGCTCCAGACGCCCTCCAGACCAGCCCAAGACAGCCCAAGAATGCATTTGGGGCGCCCTGGGCAGGTTCCAATCCGCGCGAAGACGGCCCAAGGTTCCAGAAGCCTCCCCGACGCCCCGAGAGGACCCCCTAGGAAGGAGCTCGTGTTCGAGTGTTTTATATGTTGATGCGTTCTTGCTGTTCCTGGCTCCCAGCTGCCCTAGACAGGAAAAGAAGCCGTCAAGATCACCCCATGACGATTCAAGAAGCCCCCAAGAGAGCCCCAACACGGCCCAAAACAACTTCGAGACGGACGGCTCAAGAGACCCCCAAGAGAGTACAAGACGGCCCCAGGAGACCCCCAAGAAACGCCCCAAGGACGACGACACCGCCAGACAACCCCCAAAAGGCTCCCAAGAGGCCCCCCAGACCCCCCCCAGATGGTTCCCAAGGGCCCTCCGGTGCGTCCCATGGCGCTCTCAGGCGGCCCCGCGACCGCCCTGGACCCCGAGGCACCCCCCAGGAGGCTCCGCGCACCCGCGAGAGAAAGGCGGTGTACGCCTGGGATACTTGTCCCACCGTATCCTGGGATGCTTGCGATGCCTGCGGACACCATTGTCGGAGTCGACTAGAACCTAAGCGCGCGAAGCGCGCGCGTGGTTCTAGTACGTGTGTATATATATATATATATATATGTGTGCACTCATATATATGTAGTTTATGTACATGTGTGGATATTTGTTGATTGCTGCGACTACTATTACTCAAATAAGTGTAGTCTCACTACGACTACGACTACGACTACTATTACTACTACGACGACGGCGACGATTACTACTACTACTACTACTACTACTACTACTACTACTACTACTACTACTGTCACGATCACTCGTATGTGCAATATTATCCAAAACAATGAAATCAAACGGTTACTATCTATTTTCATATATTCATAATTATTGCACACATATTTCCAGAATGTTCACGAATAAATCATAATACGCAAGAAATATATACCACTTATTCGTAATATTACATGACATTGATTTGCTTTTCTTGATTTGTTTGCTTTTCTTGTTTTGGCTTTTTCGGCGAGCCGAGCCTGATGAACGAAGGGAACCCGCCAGCATATGGAGTAGTAGTGCACAGACTTACGTTGAGGCCCAGCGCGCAAGCGAACCGATTGGTTTTTCCCAAGTAGTTTTCGGGTGACCCACCCGTCACCTGTGCGTTGCGCCCTACGCAGGGAAACGTGTGGAGCAGGAATGCACGAATTCATGTTGAGGCCCAGAATGCAAGTGAAACGGTTGGTTTTTCCCCACCCATCTTTCGGGTGACCCACCCGCTGGTGGCTCACCTGTGCGTTGCGCGCTACAAGTGAAGCCATTTGTTTTCCCCGACTGCTTTTCGGGTGACCCACCCGTTGGTGGGCCATCTCTGCGTTGCGTGCTACGCAGGGAAACACATGGGGTAGGAATGCACCCAGAATGCGCATGAACCAGAGTTTCCGGGTGACCCACACTTTGGTGGGCCCCTTCTGCGTTGCGCGTCACGCAAGGAACCATATGGAGCAGGACTGCACCAATTCATGTTGAGGCCCAAAATGCAAGTGGACGAATCGGTTTTCCTCATTTAGTTTTCGGTCACCCACCCGTTGGTGGGTCACCTGTGCGGTGCTCGCTACGCAAGGAAACCTATGGAGTAGGAGTGCAGAAATTCATGTTGACGCCCCAGGTGCATGGCTTTTCCCAACCAGTCTTCGGGTGACCCACCCGCTGGCGGGTCAACTGTGCGTTGCGCGCTGCAAGGGAACATGTCGTTGTCGTTGTGTTGCGTTGTCGTCGTCCGTCGTCGTTGTCGTCATCGTTGTCCTCGTCCTCGTCGTCGGCGGCGGCGTCGGCGGACCGTCGTCGTCGTCGTCGTCGCCGTCGTCGGCGCCATTCGGTGTCATTGCAGTCGTTAAATACCGCGCACCCCCGCCCTGAGTTTTGGGTGAACTGCGGGTGGCAATTTTTCAATTCACCCGGTCCCTGCCGTGGAAGCGGGGGATCGTCGGGGCCCGCCCCCGCACGCCGCTTTGTCGGACCCCCATTTCTTTGGCCAGAATGCGTCGGGAATCTCTGGCAACGGCTTTATTATTTTGGTCACCCACCCCGTCGCGAACCGCTGCACTTTCGGGGAATGCGCGCGGATCTGCTAGCCGTCTTATTTTTGTTTGGCACCCTGGGCCAGAGGGATTCCGGGAAGGGTCCATTTGGGCAATTTAGAAACACACGCGTGGACCGATTGCTTCGGGGAAAGGGTATTGTTGTTGATAGGGTCGAATTGTAACAACAAATGTTCTTGCGGGCGGCCTTCTCTGGGGAATAGGGGCGGCTCTGAATCATTCCCTCCTTGTGCCTTGTGCCTGCTCGCGAAGCCCTGCTACGCCTCGCTGAGCCGTGCTGGGTTCTGTTGGGCCTTGTTGCGCACTACTGAACCCTGCTATACCTTGCAAAGTTTTGATAAGCCTGGCTTAACTGGGCTAGGCCCTGATAAGCCCTGCCCAATATCGCAAAGCCGTGCCATGCCCTTTTAAGTCTTGCTAAGCCTTGCTGGGCACTGCTAGGCTCTGCTGCGCCTCGCTACGCCCTGCTGGGCCACGACCAGCACCTAGTTCTTCAGTCCCCGCTACGACCCTTTAGTGAAAATTATGATTTGGAAGTTACCCGCTGCGGAAGAGATTGTCTTGGGTGGCGTCGCGGTCGAGATTTCAGAGGGGGCCGCGCGTGAAAAGCAACGACGTCGGGGGTCTGGGTCTGTATTGCGGCCAATTCGGGCGAGTCGCGTCCCATCGTTTGCCTTCGCGCGGCGATTTGTTCAACACTTCGGACCAACACAGAGTGTGGCAGATCCGACAGCCAACATTTTGCCACGTGTCTTTCCAGCAAAAGGGTAAGAGGAGGCATTGGGATGAGTTGGGACCCTTGCGAGGAGGACACGGGAAAGAGACGAAAAGAGGGCGAGGAAAAGAGAAGAAGCCGGAGCCGACGGAAACGCAGGCCCGCGGCGCTTGCGATGGGACCCTTGAGTCCGGCGGCAGGGCGGCCCCGATATTGCAGCTGCATGTGGGATGAAGGGGGGGAGGAGGGGTGCGGAGATCGCATTCTCAGCCCCCAGAGAGAATCATGGGAAACACATGCTGATACACTCCATCACGCAAGCCCCACCGAAGGCCCCAGTGGCAGCGCCCGCATGGCTCCACCGCGCCCTTTTCAGCACACCTCTCAAGCGCTTCGTGGCTCCATAGGGAGCTGCACCGAATGCCCCAGTGGCAGCGCCCACATGGCACCACCACGCACGTTTCGGCACTCCCCTCGGGCGCTTCGTGGCCCCACAGGGAGCTGCACCTAAGGCCCCAGTGGCAGCGCCCGCATGGCACCACCACACCCGGTTGTGCACACCCTTCACACGTCTCGTGCCACATATGGTGTTGCCCGAGGGCCCTTGTGGGCCCGGCGTGTGTGCTCTCCTCCCTCTCCCTTTGGATCTCCCATCGCCCCCGTGGTATAGCCAGTTTGGCTTAGGTGCGATTCGCGCTGTATGCTCAGGAGCCCGTGTCCTGGAAAAGTGCCCTCCCATCCCTCGCGCTTTCGACCCACCAGATCCATGTGTCCATAGTTCAGTGACAGTGGTAAGCGGAGCTATGTCGGAGAAGCTAGCGGAGAAGACGGGCGTTCCGGGTGCGAGCGCTCCAGGGCAGCAGCAAGACGCACAATCGGAGGGAGGAGACCCGTGGCGAGATGTACCCACCCCAGAGAAACCACGAGGCGCCGACGACGAGGCCGCGGCCCCCGCTGCTGCTGTGTCCCCACCTGCGACGGCGGCGGACGACCCGTGGAAGGATTGGTGGAGCTCGTGGCAGGACGCATAGTGGTGGTGGTGGGGATCCAACCGAGGATCGAGCTGGGCACGCGACGACGGGTGGTCATCGTCGGGCCCCGCGTGGACCAACCAGCAGGAGCCGCCTAACAGAGACTTTGGCGTTCCGCCCTCCAGGCTGAACTTCGAGAATCTTGAGACGTACCGACACAACATGCAGGCGTGGACTCGAAGGACTGATTTCAAGCCGGAGACGAGGGCGGGGCGCATATTAGAAGGACTGCCAGTGGAGCTGCAGCTCAACTTCAGGACGATTCGGCACGAGCCGGACGCATACAAGTTTTTGAAGCACCTCGCCCTGCTGAGCGGCGAGCGTCCAGGAGACCGAGAGCGTCTCGCCCACAACGCGGCCCTCTTCAATTACATGATCAAGAAGGGCGAGTCACTGACAGTGTGCGTGCTGAGGCGTGACGCGGAGATCGCCGAAGCAGAGCGATATGACCTCGCGCTGCCGGATCCGATAAAGTCCAGATACATCGAGGAAGGAGCATGTCTGTCGGCCCAGAATAAGATCAACATGAGGTCGTTGGCCGGAGGAAAAGACGACTTCACATCCACACGGGCGGCCATCCACAAGCTGGACGTGAGAGATCAGCCGCTACTCCCGACGACCCGTACCCCGGTGGCTAAGTCGTTCGCAGCCGAGGTCACTGAGTCGGTTCCACCGCCGCCCGAGCCATATGACGACGAGGTTCGAGATGCGTGCCTGATCGAGATAGACGACTCGGCGGAGCTGCCCGAGGAAGACGCGGACACTTTGCTGGCCACCCCCGACGAGCAGGATCTTGGAGAGACGGATGTTCTGCAGATCTTCACGGCGGCGGCGGGGGATCGGCTCGGGAAGGAGAAGAGACGGACCTGGGCAGAGGCCCGACGTCTCACGGCGGCACAGAAGGTGGACAGGGACTTTTTCGATCGCAATCGAGCGGCTCGACCAGGATTCAAGCGATTGATGATGACGGATGCGAAGAAGCGCGCCAGGTGCGCGAACTGTGGAGAACGCGGTCAGTGGGCGGAGTCGTGCAAGAGCCCCTTCAAGTCGGAAGCGGATCGCATAGCAGCAGAGAAGAACAAGAGGGACTCCGCGGGCAAGAGCTTCTTTCTGGACGCGATGCCCGACGCCGAGAATTTCATCGAGGTCAGCGACTGGAACTCACTCCTGGAGACCTTGCACGTCGGCGGCCTGGAGCTGCCCCTGAGGCAGCTGGGCGACCGCGCTCCTGTTGACGCGGCTGCCGGCCAGGCTCTGATAGGACGCGAGGGCCTCGAGGTGATGCAGGCGGCATTCGAACGGCGAGGATTTCTAATCTTGGGCAAGGAGGGCCCCGTTCCAGGAGTCACGCGCGGCGGCGCTGGAGGAAGAGTCAACCCAGTGGCGAGAGCATGGGTCCCAGTTAGCATCTGGAAGTGCGGAGTGGTAGAATTTCTCGCCCTCCCCGGGCGCTGCCCCCCGCTCCTCCCAGCTCGACTGCTAGAAATGATGCGCGCGCTGATCGACATGGGCAGCGATGAGATAGAGCTGGGAGATCATGACAAGGTTCGACGTCCTCTGGTCCAACACGCGGCGGGTCACAGGTCCTTGAGTTTGACTCACTGCGAGCCGGGGGAGTTTCACGTGCCCGACGACGCGCTGGAGCGCACGCCAGAGGACGCGCGTCGGGACCTGAGGGGGGAGGGGGGTGGCGTGGCGCCGTCAGTCTCTCTTTTTTTTGTTTCCCCTCTCTCTCTCTCTCGCTCTCTCTCTCTCTCTCTCTCTCTCTCTCTCTCTCTCTCTCTCTCTCTCTCTCTCTCTCTCTCTCTCTCTCTCTCTCTCTCTCTGTCTCCTCTCTCTCTCTCTCTCTCCTCTCTCTCTCTCTCACTCTCTCTCTCTCTCTCTCTCTCTCTCTCTCTCTCTCTCTCTCTCTCTCTCTCTCTCTCTCTCTCTCTCTCTCTCTCTCTCTCTCGCTCTCTCTCTAGTCTCGGCTCGAGAGTGCCCAGCACTCAGACCGCAGCCGCGACGCGAAGCGCCCCGCCTCGGAGCCAGACTCCCAGGCCTCGCGAGACCGGAGGGGTCCCCGCAGGACCCTACTGATTCGCGTCACCTCTCCTCACCAGAGCGCCCGCAGCAATGGCCCCCAAGAAGCCGGACCGCCGTCGCTCTTCCAAGCAGCCTCCGAGTTCCCGTCCTGCGGCTGAAGGATCTCTCCTCCAACGCAAGCAGGACTGCATCGCAGCGTTCAAGCAAGCGGGGTCTGACCGCCCCACGGCCGCATACAACGGGCTTGCCGAACTGAACGCGGACGAGCTCCAGGCAACGTATGACATGCATAAGTCCAACACGAAGAAGCTCGGCAGCGCCCTGATCCGCATGTGTGCCACCAACCAGATCAGCTACACGCTTGACCATCACCAGCGCAGCAAGCCTAAGCGCATTGGCGGCGACACATCACACCCACCAGCGGGTTCCGCACGTCTTCAGACTGCGGACACCCAATTCATCGCCTTGGACCCGGCCTTTTGGAAGGTCCCCGTCCTCGCCGAACCCACATCCCCCGACGACGGCAAGACGTACAAGCCCAGTATCAGCCTCCACGACTACGAGAGCGGTGAGCGGCTGCTCCAACACCACCTCGAGCAGGGCAAGCGAACCACGGGCCAGCTCGCGATTGCTGTCATGGGCCCAAAAAACGACAACTACGTCGGTACCGAGCTCGCCGTCCCCGTCTGAAGCGTCACCCCAAGGCGCCCAAAGTGGTCCACACGCACGTCCCCGTGACCGTGTACCAGCTGGGCACCAAGGAGGTCGCCTGCACGGAAAAAGTAGCCGTCGCCACCATCGACCCTGCCGACCACGTATGCTGGATTCGGGCGACCATACATGAAACCGAGGCCATCGCCGCAGTCCCCTCCATGCATCAGGCCTTCGAGGACCAGTTCTCGGGAGGTGCCCCCGTGAACGGTGGTCCACGCACCAAGGGCCCTTTTCGAGGGGACTCCGCTCCACAGGACAAGGCGCGCCAAAACCAAAAGCACAGGGAGTCCAAGAAAGACGCTCGCCGCCAGGAGCTCGATAGTCAGCTCCAGGACACCTTCAAGGCCCTCTTCCACGGCAACTTTAAAGCCGTCACCATCCTTGAACCCTGCAAAAGCCTAGGCAGGTTTGGATCGGGCGTCGGGAAGAGGTCCCTGGCCGCCACCTTCGGCGTCAGTCTTCAAGCGGTCGACAAGGTCTTGGCGGGATCAGGGCAACTCGGCGCTACCTACGACCTCAGCAACGTAGGTGCTGACGAGCCCACCGCTGACAAGTATCAGACCGTGTGGTTCCCTGAGGACCATCCCATCACGATGGCAGATGCGTTCCAGAAGTCGGTGGAGTTCAAGGCCCTGGGAGTCGTCAGGCACGGCAAGTCAGGCTTACTGGGGATCCGTGTTCCACGGGGGTCAGACGCCGCCAGGGCTGCGGCCGTCAGCATCCGCGGCTGCGAGGCTTCCCTCGCCAAGACGCGCTACCGCATCACTGGCATTGCGGCACGCCACGCCACGCTGACCCAGCTCGCCAAGACTCTCACGGGCCCGTCCGTCAAATGGGACTGTGAGGTCTACCACACCGCCTGGGACCCAGCCACTGCGGCCCAGTTTGCCTTAGTGCGTGCCCATCGGCCCCCACTCACATACACGGTGCAAGTTGCGGGGTGCCCCATCCCGTGGAGCATCACCGAGGCCCCGTTGGCTGAGGTGGTGCCAAAGCGGGACAACGTCACCATCGTCACGCCTACCACCATTACGGAGCCTGTGACGCCGCCAGCTCGTGGTGGCGGCTTCAGCCCCGCCACCGGCACACTCCTCACCAAAGCGGCCCAGAGCCCCTATCTCCACGACCTCATGACTGCCACGCCCAAAGGCAAAGGCGTCGCACCGCTCCTGATCCCCAAGGAGGAGCCTTTAGCCAAGCGCCACCGATCCTCCAGTGGGAAACGTGACGCCCCGCCGCACGCAAGGTCACACTGCGCCCCAGGCCGCAGCTCCTCTGCACCCCCGCACGGCACGGACGGAGCCGCTGAACAAACGGCCGCCCCAGGAGCAGGTGGTCATGACTCCCGGCATGGCACGGTGGCGGCAGAAGGCGGGGGCCACTCCGAAGGCGACGCTGCCACAGCCGCCGAAGTACCAGGCGACGCCGAGGACGTCGAGATCCTCTCATCAGGCGATGAATACAGCGAGGCCTCCCACGAACTTAACACCTTCGGTGAGCGCTTCGCATCGGCCTCTCAACCGCCAGATGCTGCCACGACCCGCATCCAGCACATGGAACAACAGCACGAGCTGCTAGCCAACACGGTGGATAACATGCAGGTCCAGCTTGCGGGCGTTCTCTCCTCCCAGGCCACGCTCACGGAGCACGTCTCGGGGTTGGAACGGGGGCTTGCCACCGTCGCCACCCAGCAACAGACGGCAACCGCCGAAGCTGCTGCACTGCGCGGCGACATCCAGGCCCTCCTCGGGCACCTCACGGGGGGCACCATCCACCTGCCACAAGTGGCCACTCTGGCAACTAAGAAGGAGGAAGCTGCAGCGGCCGCTGATCCCGTGGCTGTCTGCGGGTGGATCGACCAGCCAGGCCAGGTCACCCCAGGGACGGGGCCCCCAGGGGCTGACAAAGGCAAAGACAAGGGTCGGGCCACCCAGGAACCCTATTGAAGGTGCCTCAGAGAGCCCGCCTCAGCCCTCCGAGGAAGCGCCTCCAGAGGCATCTCTTCCCTCTTCGCGTTGTATCTCCTTCTTGTCACCTCATGTCTGTTTTGGCAGCAGCACGCGCAAGCTATCTGGTGTAGGGACACCCGCAGTCTTGCAGGGGGCGTGATTGTTGCAATGTACATGAGCATTCAGGGGTATTCGAGGACGTGTGCCGACATGCAGCTTTTGGCTCATCGCTCGCGCCGCCTGCCTGGCCTCGCCATCATGCGGCGCCTTGCCTGCAGCATGGCCCTCCCTTTGCTAGCTGGAGCACGCCCGTCTTCAGGCGGTGCGCCCCAGCACGTTTTCCTTTACGATGACAGCAGCATCTACAAGTGCGATCATTGCACCATTTTGGACCCGATCGTGAACAGCACCGCCGCCGCGGGTCCGCGCGGCAAGGGACCGTTGGGCGCCATCGCGAGTGCATGCACGCCCTCGTCAACTACGACACATGCATCGCAGTTCACCCTCAGCGTGGCCTCGACCGTCGTGCAGCACACCCTCGACGGGGCCGCTGACCAAGGCCATGCACACAGTGGCGGCTTCAGCCCCGCTGTCGTGCCCCGCTATAGTCCCACGGGTCTCATTACCCCCCTGTGCGCCAGAGGCGAACCCGAGGAGGACCCCGCTTTCTGGCACCTGATGATGATCCGAGCCCGGCTCATACCGTGCGCTGCGGCGTGGGCACCAGGTGAGGACCACCAGGACGTGTTCTGGGCATGGCTCGAGGACTGCGTCCCGTACATCCTGGCGACGCTCCATCTGCCACAGTATGACCACTTTTTCCAGGAGGACTCCGAGGAGAAAAACGACGCCCTGCGCCAGCGCACCGCGATCGACATGTGTGAGGACATCTGGTATAGAGCGGGCCCTGACAGACAGCGCACCAACCGCAACCTCACTCGTATCCAGGGCAGCCGCGAGTACTCCACCCGCTACTTTGGCCTCCTTCTGGAATACCAGGGCGCTCGTGCTCAGCTCGTCGGCCCTGAGGCTTTCACGGCACCCTTGCCGTCATACCTCTCACGGGCCCACGCCTTACTACCAAGAGGCCTCCCTCCACCTGACCAAGACGCCCTGGCGTACCTCGCGGACGCGATCCTGCACCACCCGACAGACATGCAGCCGCTTGTCGAGGCGGAGCTCGCCGCGGCACCGATGGAACCGCTAAACCCACCACCGCCAGCTGGCCTCGCCCAGCACGCCACAGGTGAGCAGGTCGCAGACGACCCCATATCATGGCTGCTCCAGCACATCGCGGCCAGCGATATCAGCAACATACCCCAGGACTCGTTCCACGCGTCGGACGATATCAGCAACATATCCCTGGGCTCGTTCCACGCGTCGGACGATAGTCAGGACGACATGGAAACCCAGGATCGTGACGGCATGACACCACCAGGCGACACGGCCCAGCATGACCGTGACAGCGAACCCCACTCAGGGCACACCCCGTCGCACAGCAGTCCGCCCAACGACTCGGCCCAGACCGACCCCTGCGCACAGCTCAACGACGCTGAAGGCGCCACTGTCGCCGACGCGACAAGCCATGCTACTGCATCGCCAGCTCAAGCCAGCCCGCGCAGTGGCGGCTTCAGCCCCGCTGCAGCACTGGCTGGACCTGGACATCTCCAGACCGCAGGTGGCAGCACCACGCCCCGCACTCCTGTCTGCCGTGTTAACGGGACTGACTCCAATCTCAGCTTTATCGACCACTGGCAGGCCGACATCGATAACGACCCCATCGACGACGCGAACCCAGATGCCAGCGGCACCTACGACGCCCAGCACAGCGCAGCGGCATCACGACACTGTGGCTGCCTCATTTGCCTCTTTGTAGCCACGTACGCCATCGTGATAGCAATGCCGTATAAGGACCAGATCGATGGGTACCTGCCGACACCGAGCCGAGACCCCAGCTACCGACAACGACGACGACGTCAAGCGGCGGCACCGGGCCCATCTGTGCCCACCACACCCCGACGCACAACGGCATACAACGTCACGTCCGCATTGTGGGGTACTCTCATGTGGGCCAGCGCCAAACTCAGAGATATTGTCTCGGGTGGAGCCAGCGCAGTCGGGGTCGGCCTCGGGGGTGTCCTGAAATGGGCCAGCGGCAAACTCGGAGCTATCGCCACTGGCGGAGTGGTGTGCGGTCTTCTTCTTGTCGGCGCCAAACTCCTCGCTCAAGGAGCCGTCGGACACGTAGGAGCCCGCATCTGTGCGCGTGCCCTGGACTCATCCACGGCCCAGTGGTGCCTCCGCTGTTGCCAACCGATCAGGAGGCCGCGCGATGAGGCCACATACACAATGCCACGCACGCTTGCCGAAGAACACGAGGACCAGCACGTGCACTCACTCCGACATCCGCTGCTACAGGAACACTACGCCGCAGCAGTTGCCGCCGCAGTCGCCGATGTCACCACCGCCACCACCGCCGCCATCGTTGAAGTCACTGCCGCCGTATCGCGAGCCTCGTCCGTCACACCACGATCGACCAGCCCGTCTCTGCGATACGGTTCCAAGAGCGGCGCGGTCTACGGTAATCCACCGACTCACGAAGACGCCACAGCCCACGCCAGCGACGCCGAGGCAAGGGAACCACGTGAGCGCACCCGCGACAGGCCGTGGTCCATCTTCCGACATGCAGATGCTCGTGGTTCCTCTTCCGACACGGACACCCAACCACCACGTCGGCGAGCACGCTATGCATCACCCGCCAGGCCCCAGGCGCCTTTAGGCCCTGGTACGCCCCATCTAGCCCTCAAGCCACCGACGCGCAACTTACGCAACACTATTCAGCGCGACCCAGCGGTGCCCGTGCCGCCGACGAGCATCCTCAACGCCCTGTACCAAAACGGCTTTGCGCTTGGTAACAGTGGCGTGTCTACAGAGGACATCAAAGACGCTCTGCGACTTCACGACCATCCTCGATTCACCCATGATCTAACACTCCAAGCGCTGGGGCCGTGGACTGACATCATGCAGAGGCCCCCGAACCGCCTCACTTGGGTGCTCGAAGACTCGGGCGGAAACTCAGGCGAGACGATTTTCCCCTACCTCACGTGGGACCTCCGCAAACCCACCACCGACGCGCCCACTGTCTTCTGGCATGGGACCCGTGGCGACCTTGCGGCCCGTCTCGCCGCCAGCGGAGGGCACCTCTTGCCAGGCCCCCGCCGTGAAACGAAGGGTCGAACTGGCACCAACGTTGGCCGCACGTACGTGAGTGTGCACCCTTCGCTGGCCGCGTGGTACGCAGTGCCGCCCCACCCGCCCTACAGCCTCGAAGACGACACCCTCGCGTGGGGACCCATCGCGCTCTGGATGTGCGAGGCCACCCAACCACCGAGCGGTGAAAACTGGCACAACTTCGTGAAAGGGGAGGCCCACGGAGCGCGCCTCATCTACCCTCGGGTCCTGGGCCTCCTCATCCGCATGGACTGGTGTGCCCCCACGGAAGCTGCCTCCAGGTGCCGTGCCTTGCCACAAGTATTTGGCATGGGCGACTGTGCGCACGCCCTCCACATCGCTGGCTACGATCATCCAGATCTCCGTGAGGCCGCTGAAGCCCACGACCAGGAAGCTAGCACTCGGCGCAGGCTGGGCATCGCGGCAGCGTGGCCACCGCCGCAGGCACTATACTCGCCAGAGGCAGCGCGAGCATGGGCCAAACAGCATTACGACACTGAAGCAGCCACCAGGGCCGACCCCAACCAGCCCCGGCCACGCGTCTCGCTGCGCAGGCTCCAGCTGGACCCGCAGTCACTGATCGACCTTGTGTACACTGGCTTGCAAGCCGTCCCCGTGCGGGGGCACCCCGAAGCACGCGAGTCGCGCCCCAGCGGCTCCAGCCCTGGGGCCGAGCCTGGTCCACCGCGCACCTACCAGTCAGGTGCCGCCCTGGCACACAGTCCAGACCGCTCATCGACGACACCAGGAGACGACAACCGCCGTATGCCGTCCCTCATCAGGGCTGCCGCGGCCCTCGCCCGAGGCCACGCCCGCCCACGGCGATCCGCCTCTCGTGCGTCACGGCAGAGTGGCGAAAACTCCACCTCGGACTACAGCGACATCGAGACGTGGGAGCACATCGTGACGGAAGTGGAGCCGACCGCCTACCACGTTCTCGCCTTCCACGTCCGTGATGTGCGGGCCCGTGTCAATGCCCCTGGCATCGAGGTCTGGCTTGACCCTGGCGATCACCACGACGGCGCCTACTTACCGTGGGGGACGACCGTCATGGGCCATCGCGTTATCGACCCTGAGGTGGTGGGTCGTGACGGCTGGGTCATCCTCCACCACGACCATGGCGATACCACTACCAAGCTCTGGGCACCGACCCAAGTCCACGTCAAGGCGGATGACACGTGGCGCACGGTCATGGTACCAGCGGACATGGGGCCCCAGTGGATAGAGCGCCACGCCGATGACGCTCGCCTCCCCGCCGAGGTCGTCCGCACTACAGGCCAGTCCTGGTTTGCCGACGTCTGGCCCTTGTGGGATCGACCTCGACCCCACCCTGACGACCCAGGCACAAACGAGCAAGCGCTCCCGCCCCTACCAGGACGCTGGTCATGCCTACAGTGCCGATTTCAATGCTGCCAGTACTGTGCGGCCCGCCGCAACACGCAGCTCGGCACCTCGGGCCAACCAACGTGCCCAGACTGCGCCCTCAGCGGACTACGTGCACCTATGGACTGGTCCACGGACTACTCTTGCAACAGCTGGACGTGTGCATTCAGCACCGACAACAGGGACTCTGACACATGCTGCCTCTCCAGCAGGTGCCCTCACCCGCCCAGTCCACACAGCCTGCTCGACGTCCGTGCCACAGGGATGCCGCCGCACATCCTTGCCCGCCAATTTGGCAACGCGCCAGCCCACCACGACCTCAAGGAGCCCCCCCGAGCGCCTTCAGGCCCCGGGGGGGAGCCTCCACAACCAGGCCAAGCTGGTTACCAGGGTCAATGGTACCTTCCACCGAGGCCGCGGCGGGTCCCCAGGCAGGGATTGCCCGACGGCACGCGGCGGCCACCTGGGTTCACAGGAACGGGGATGCCTGAAGACCCGTCCCCCGACCAACCGCTGTGGAGGGAAGGCTACGTGCTCTTCGGCCCCCACCAGGCCCTCAAGGAGGACTTCACCTTCAACAAAACGGTCCGCCGACCTTATTCCCTAACCATCACCAACATGCACAGGGATCGTGTCACAGTCAGGACCGTCTGCGAGTGCATCGCCGAGCGCATCCACACTACCCGCACCCGCTGGCGGGATGTGGTACTGTACTGGGACGCCGAGGGCGGCCCTGGGCCTCAAGCTCTCGACTACGACATGCGCCTCTGCGACGCCATGGTGAGCCGAGCCACGACCGAAGCCGAGCGGAATCACGATCGCAGCAACCGTGGTAGTTTCTGTCTCTATGGACCAGCGCACCAGCGCGCCGTAAACATCACGGCGCTCCCCGAGCCGCAGAACATTGACTGCATGGAGCATGTGCGGCGATATTCACCCGTCGGGGAGACTTACCCAGACCACGCCTTCGAGCACGTCTACCAGGGCTGGCGGCGGCCCGTCGTGCCCACTGTCCTCCCCGACACCCGCCCGCTCTCGAGAGCCGACCAGCAGCGCTACCAACAGCACCAGCAGCGCATTCAGCAGCGCGACCAACGCGACGCAGGTCAGCCGAGCACTCCACGCAACCGCTCCCCCGCGCGTGTCCCGACAGGCGGCAACACGGTGTACGGCGGGGGTGCCGCCTATCACCGTGGCCCCATTGGCGCCAGGCCCGCGGCGGTTGGAGCAGCTGCCTCCAGCTACGGCCATGCCCCCCACGCCAGGGTGCATCCAGCGGCCATCGGTCACTCGCGGGCACTCGTGCAGTCCCCCCCACGGGCCACCTCGCCCGTGCCAGGGTCCACGCGTGCCTGGGGCCACTACCCAGGCCGCCATGACAGCACACCCAGCAACCAACCCGCAGTGCTAACCCCTGCGGCTTCAGCCCAGGGGGCTGCACCAAGCCGTGGCAGGACAGGGCGCCCTGAAGGATGGCGCGATGCGAACGTGCGCGCTTGGCAACCGCGCCAACACACGCCCCCGCCAAACGTGGCCGCATCGCTGCGCCCTGCCCAGGCAAAACCTGCCCCACCTGTGCGAGAGAGGCAGCCGCTCGTCCCGCTCGTCCTCACGTACACCCAGGCGCACCACAGCGCCTCCCCGCGGCACAGCGACGGAAGTGCCCACCACATCAGCCCCCGCCCCGACGCTGTTGACCCTGACCAGGCCACAGCCACGGCGGAGGGCGGCGCAGGCGGCCCCCGCCAGCCCAGCCCATCACCCTGCGCGGCGCCGATCCGATCCCCGAGCAGGGCGGATTCCGAGCGCGCTAATGCCCAGGCGACCTCGCCACGCGACCGCCACACGGGCGGGCGCGTCCCGCGCAGCAGGTCCTGCAGCCGCCACAGCTCACGCAAGGCACCAGGGAGCTCCACGAGCTCGCCGCCTCGCGAGACTCAGGCTGATGGCCGAGCCCCCGAAGTGGTGCCACGCTTCGGTGCCAGCGTCATCGAACCTGGCCAGGTCGACCTCTCTCCGACGCCGTCCACGGACCACGAGCCGCCGCTGCCCACCCGCGTGATCGTCCCCATCGACGAGGCGCCGACCTTCGACCCGTTCAAGAACAAGTACCGTGTCAAGGACCTTGCGGCGGGTTTCGGCGGTGGCTCACCGCTCTCACCTCAGAGTCGGGGCGGAGCCCCCGCCACCTCAGCCGCTGCCGCGGCAGCGGCGGCCCCGCGGGGAATCAGCCCTGTCCGCAACGCGGGCCTCACGGCAGCGGGCATGGACGAGGCCCAGCGCCAGGCCACCGACCGCGCTGCTCGAGCTGTTCCACCAGATGCTGCTCATCAAGATACTGACGGGGCGGGCGCGCCACCGCAGGACGGACCAGCGGTGTCGCGTGCGCAGTATATGCGCGTGCGTTGTGCCGCTGCCGCGCCGAGCCGCCGCCGCTGGTTCGCTTTTGCTTTTGTGTTCGGCAGGACGGATCGAGGAGTCGCCTCCCTCTCCCTCTGCTACCGTCTCACCTCTCCTCCCCTCGTCCCCTATGGTACAGGAGTGAGGAGGATTTTTCGAGACAGTTTTCATTGACGTTTATGAACCCCCCCTGGCGCAGTGCCGACCATGTCTCGCCTATACTTCTGGCCTGACGGCGGCTTCAGCCCCGGTCAAGCTAATCCATAGGAACGCCATGAGCTCCTACTGTGGCCAAGCCTTCTACCTGGGCGAGGGTCAGGCTGACCTACACCGTGCGGGGCGTGCAAACCCCAGCTCCACCGATGGAGACGGGCCAGGTCGCTCCATACACCTCGTCAGCCTAAACATCACCAGTCTCTCAGCGAACTGGCCAACCATCACCGCTCTTGGTGTCGACCACAACGCCGCAGTCATAGCACTGCAGGAGACCCGACATGCCAAGCCGACCAGACAAGCCATCGCTACCAGCGCCGCCAATCCACACCACGGGGGATACCACGCCAGTCTTGGACCTGACCTGGATCTGGCGCGAGCCCAGCGCAGAGCTGCCCACGGCGGCACAGACCACACCGTCGTGGGCAACACTGGCGCCTCGGGAGGGGTCGCCATCCTCTCTAAGGATGCCATTGTCGACTCCACTGTCGACGACACTGCGCCCTGTATCGTCGCCCTCAAGGCCAAGAAAAGATGGCACGAGGCCTTTCTCCCGCTCTGCACTCAGCACCGCCGCAGGCGGCGACGAAACAACCACGGGCCCGCTGGGATCTACATAGCGAGCCTCTACGGGGTTGCTGGAGGAGACAGCACAGATCTTTTTCGGCTCGCTGACTGCGCCGCCGCAAGGGTCGGCTCAGCCCCGTATTTCATCTGCATGGACGCCAACACGAACATCGACGACAATCCACACCTGCTGCACATGATGCAGCACGGATGGTTTAACGTCGCTGAGGGCACACCAGACCACACCATGCACACATACGGCAATATCCCTGACTGGGACCGCGTCACCAAGTGCCCCCGCACTTCGCGCATCGATTATATCATTGCCAACCAAGCGGCGCGATCCCTTGTCACCGACTTCTGCTATCTGCGCGACTTGCCAGCGAAGTCCCATGTTGGCCTGCAGGTCACGCTTGACCTCAGTCGCCTCGACCATACGGCCCGACGCCTTCTTGCCCCCACGCCCTACCCTCCCAACGATGGAGCTCACGAGGGTCACGAACTGCAGGCTTTAGGGACCCTCATCGCTGGGCGATATCAGGACCGCATGGAGCAGGCCGACGCACGCGACGACGTGGAACGCATGTTCGCCCTGGCTAACGAGGCCAGTCATGAGTACCATCTCACCCGTCTGCGCGACCTGCCACCTCCACCGCCTGACCACCCAAAAAAGAAGCCCCCCACCATGCACGGGCTCACGCCCATGTTCGAGGAGCGACCAGTTGTCCCCCGTGCCTTCCCCACCTACGGAGCTTCCACGATACACATGAACCGACTGCGCAAGCTCCATCGGCAACTCTGTGAGCTTCGCTTCATCGGACAGCACCATCATTTAGACTGCCGTGCCATCCCGCCGTACCTAGCGCAGCGCATCGACTGCACGTGGACCGCGGCCCGCCTCCTATGTCACAAGCTGCGCCCCACGGTTCTCCTAGACTTCCCCGAGGCCTGGACCCCCGACGAGCCAGCACCTCACGGAGAGCACCTTGACGGTTTGATCCAAAACCTCGACCTAGAGCTGGCGCGACGTGCGAACCGTGCCAAAGCTGAACGCATCAAGATATGGGCTGAGGGCGTCCGCGAGCCAAGCGGGCGAAAGGCGGCCATATACGCACGGGCTGCTGACAGCTCGCCCACGGCGTATCTCCGCACGCCTACCACACCTGACGATACGCAACTCCACTGCGACACCAACGCCTTCAAACCTGACAAAGCTAGCACGGACGATAGCGACGCTGACACCGAAGCTGGCGGCTTCAGCCCCAGCGACGGTAGTTCGCCCGACACGGACAACGACGAAGACCACACTTGTGAACCACCACCTGCACAAGTCCCCGACATTCTCCCTGCCAACGCCATTGTTGCTAATACCAAAGACATGCTTAAGCTCATGGTCGACACCTGGGAGCCCATCTTGGGCAGGTACCGCGCCCGTGCAGGACATGACGCCGAAGCCATGCCGACGTGGGCTGACTTCTACGACGAGTACCGACAAGAGCTGCCTACGCCATCACCAGCTACCCCTTTCCACCTCACCGACGACCAACTCATCCACTTTATTCGCACCCGTTCACCGCGCCGTGCGGGGGGACTGGACGGCTGGACTACTAAGGAGGCTAAGGAGTTACCCGACGACATCCTTCGCCTCTTCGCCAGCGTCTTACGCGCTATGCAACGCACTGGCACCATCCCAGAACCCCTCCTTCATGTGCCAAACCCGTGCCTCCGAAAAGGCCGAGGCGAACTCCCAACGGACCAACGACTTCTCTCGGTGCTTTCCGTTTGGATGTATGCGTGGGAAGCGCCAGCTTACCGCAGCCTCACGGACTGGCGGAAAGGATGGACCCACGCCACGAGCTTTGGCGCTGTCCCCAAAGCTACCATTGGGGACGTCAGCACCTCTCTTGCCCTGCGCATCGAACACGCCAGGGCCTTACTCCTTCCCTTAGCTGGGGCTGCCCTTGACCGACAGAAGTGTTTCGACTACCTCATCACGGACATCTGCCTTAACCTTGCGCTTCACGCGGGGTGCCCCCAAGACATCGTTACTGTCCGCAGAAACTTCTACAGTCGCCACAAACGCTACATCCGCATGAACGGAGCGTACTCTAAGGAATTGGCCAGGACCAACGGTCACCTCCAGGGAAGCTCTTGGTCCCTGGACGACATTAAGCTGCTCATGTGTGTGTGGACCAAGAGACAGCATCGATACGTTCCGCGATCACTCAGCACTACCTTTGTTGACGACAGCAACTCCACTACTCACACCGCGCCTGAGTTGCAGAAATCTCTTGATGAAACCGCCAAGTTTGATCGATTTTCAGGTCAACGCATTCACCCTGGCAAAGTGGCGGGGTGGGCGCTCACCGACGAGCTTCACGCCGCCGTTACCCAGCTCACTCTGGCGGAACGGCCCTTACGCGTGGTCGACTCCTTCAAGCTCGTCGGGAGTTACATCAACGCCGAGGCAGCGCCGGCTCCAGCCGCGCTTAACCTCACGGCCACCGCTGACGCCCGTGTTCGGAGGGCGACTAGTCGCCTGCCGCGCATTGGCAAGCTCCCATCGCCGATGCTTATTAAGGCGCGGCACGCCCGTTCCCTTGCTGCCAGCGTCTGTACCACGGGCACCGACATTCAAGCCCCATCAGGCCCCGTCAAAACTGCCTACAACCATGCCCTTAAGGCGGCTATCCGCCCCAAGGGAAACAAGTGGGTCGAGTTTTGGACTCTCATGGCCGTGTGCGTCCCAGGACACGCCCTGGAGATTGACGCCATCACGCAGCGTGAAGTTTTCCTGTGTCTGCGGCGACAGGTTAATCGCGACGCTACACTCTGCGGTCTCGTCAGGGATCTCCAACACCACGTTCAGACCCTGTTTGGTGGAGGACCTGTCGGACGACTTGTCCAGTCGCTCCAGCAGCTCCGTTGGACCTGGCCCACATTTGGCATCATGTACGACGACTGGGGCTGCCAGATCAGTTGGCTGAACTTACCCCAAAACGCCTTCCTTCACATGCTGCGGGCCTCACAACGCAGAGCCTTTCTGAGGAGGATCAAGCCACGGCGTCACGACCTTGGATACCTTGCCTCTGTCAGACAGGGCCTCGACCTCTTCGCCAGCACGTGGCTCGCCCGAACGAAAGGAGCAGCCAAATGCACTGCCTGGCAGCTGGCGCTCCTCCTGAACTACCTGTCGGGCGGGGACCACACCCAACAGCGACGATCCCGATCAAACACGTCTGCTGACCCCAGCCCCATCTGCCGATACTGCGACGAGGAAGAGGAAACTCAGGAGCACACTGTCCGCGACTGCAAGTGCTGGGCCCGAGAAAGACTCCCTCTCACCACCCTCATCAGTGACGAGCAGTGGGCCCGTCTTCCGCCGCACACAAGACACTGCGGGCTCTTCGATGAAGACCCAGCCCTCCTCGACCTGCAGGCCGACCTCGCGAGGGACCCGCTACCTCAGCCCATACCGCGGCCCCCACCTGAGGGAGATCCTGCGGCTTCAGCCCAGGACTCCTACACCACCTACCTTGACCACGACACTGGTTGGACATGGGTCTACGCTGCCACGGACGGTGCATGCACCAACCAAGCCATCCCATTGCTAGCACGAGCGGGCTACGGCGTCTACTACGGCATCGACCACCGCATGAACTACAGTGCACGCGTTCACGGCATTACGCAGAACGCACAGCTTGCGGAGACCCTCGCCATTGTCCACCTCACGGCATGTGCTGAACGGCCCGTACACGTTTTCGTGGACAACCAGGCGGTGGTCGATGGGTTCCAAAGTATCATCGACGGACACTCACCACCGCAGGGCACGCACGTGGAGCTCTGGGAAAAGATCCACCGATGCGTCATGGCCAAGCCCAACATGTTCCGCGTCGAGAAAATCGCAAGCCACCTGGGAGACATGGGCATCGACCTCGGGCTCATCGGGCCCATCGCGGAGGAGTTCAATCGTCAGGCTGACGCCCTCGCCACAACGGCGGCACGTACTCATAACCTTCCAGACGACATTGTCGAAGCTGCCAAAACACGACATCGCCAAGCGACCGTGCTTCATGGAGTCGCTGTCGCCATCTACGAGCGTAGACACCGCACACTCCCCCTCCCACACCGCAGGGCTGGGTTTACAGCTGCGGAACTCAACAAAATGGAACCAAACCCCCTGCTGTCTGACCAGGCACCACCCGCGGCTGGACCAGACATCCCACAGAACCCGGACGAGCTCTGGGCCGAGGCCCAACGGGCGATATTCGACGAACAGGAGGACGACCCGTTCGGCTTTGGCGGGGGCCTTGACTTCCTAGGCGACGGGCCAGCCAGCGCCAACCTTGCCCCGTCGGGCACCCGCACGTCGCCCTCGACTCCGCCACTGAGAGCGGCATCGCACCCACATGACAACGCCGCTCACCTTCAAGACGCTGACGAACAGGAGGACGACCTGTTCAGCTTCGGTGGGGGATCGGACGCTTTGGACGACGGACAAGTCAGCGAAAACCCTGCCCCGTCGGGCAACCTCTCGACGCCTACCGCGACTCCGTCCCCGAGAGCGACATCGCCCCCATACGATGATATCGGCCACCGCCAAGACGCCGACGACGACCTGGGTGACCCCCGCGGACTGAGTGGTATAGACGACGCACCGCCGACACCCCACGCTGCCGACCATGCCGCTCTACCGAGACGACACCCTTCTACGCGGCCGACCTCAGAGCCCTCGCACGGCATCATGATTGGTCCCACCGCGCAAACCACTCCGCCCCCCCACCAGCGGCAGCCCGCGGGGGCGGCTTCAGCCCCCCCGCAGGGCACTGAACCAGACAGGCCCTCGCGCCCCGTCCACGCTTCCATCGTTGCTGAGCGAGAGGATGCGGCTCTCCCGACCTCTCGGGGCGTGGCCCTAGCGGCTCCAGCCCTGGGGTCGCGTGTTCCCCTCCAGTCACCTTTCAAGGGTGACGGACGACAGCGTACAGGGTGCCGCACTACGCTAGTCCACCATCTGGACAGGCGTACCGAGGACCTCGCCTCTGTCTCGAGGCCCTCGGCCGCTGGCACTGAGCAGCCACCCCTCACCGACCGCGAAACCGAGCTGTCCCAGGCTATGGCTGCTCTCCAGCAGAGGTGCGTTGCTCTCGCCGCGGACCTCGCCGCCGCCCAAGCTCGCCAAGGCCCTCTACTCCAGCGCCTCCACAGCGCCGGGCGAGCCTTCGCCGAGCTGCTCACGCCCTCGCCCGATGGTGCCGTGCCGTCACTCACCATCCAAGCTATGCTGTCATCGTTCCGCGGCGCTCCACCTGGTGCCCCGCGCTAATCTCCTCCTCTCTGCCTGCCCGTGTGTACGCGTGGCTCCGCGTCCACGGTGTCAGGGCGTGGGGGCGGGGGGTGCCCCGTCACTGCGCGCCGCTTTGCGGCCAAGCGCCCAACTGGCGGTCTGCCAAGCCGCCTAGCCACGTGTCAGCACGTCGCCTTTCTTGTTGGGGCCTCTTTCTTTACGCGGTCTGACAGGTGAGATCATCACCGTCTGTCCGCCGTCTGTAGCGTCTGTCGCACTGCGCCGGGGGAGGGTTTTTTTTTGTTGCCCGCCCTCGTATCTAAAGGCTGCACCGCCGCAAATAGTGTTTAGCGAGTTGTCGCACCGCAGTGCGCCTCGCGGACGGACCCTGGTCCGCCTACTTGTCCGCTCTCTCTCTCTCTCTCTCTCTCTCTCTCTCTCTCTCTCTCTCTCTCTCTCTCTCTCTCTCTCTCTCTCTCTCTCTCTCTCTCTCTCTCTCTCTCTCTCTCTCTCTCTCTCTCTCTCTCTCTCTCTCTCTCTCTCTCTCTCTCTCTCTCTCTCTTCTCTCTCTCTACTCTCTCTCTCTCTCTCTCTCTCTCTCTCTCTCTCTCTTTCTCTCTCTCTCTCTCTCTCTCTCTCTCTCTCTCTCTCTCTCTCTCTCTCTCTCTCTTCTCTTTCTCTCTCTCTCTCTCTCTCTCTCTCTCTCTCTCTCTCTCTCTCTCTCTCTCTCTCTCTCTCTCTCTCTCTCTCTCTCTCTCTCTCTCTCTCTCTCTCTCTCTCTCTCTCTCTCTCTCTCTCTCTCTCTCTCTCTCTCTCTCTCTCTCTAGTCTCGGCTCGAGAGTGCCCTGCACTCAGACCGCAGCCGCGACGCGAAGCGCCCCGCCTCGGAGTCAGACTCCCAGGCCTCGCGAGACCGGAGGGGCCCCAGCAGGACCCTACTGATTCGCGTCACCTCTCCACACCAGAGTGCCCGCAGCAATGGCCCCCAAGAAGCCGGAGCGCCGTCGCTCTTCTAAGCAGCCTCCGAGCTCCCGCCCCACGCGCCCTGTTGCTGAAGGGTCCCTCCTTCAACGCAAGCAGGACTGCATCGCAGCGTTCAAGCAAGCGGGGTCTGACCGCCCCACGGCCGCCTACAACGGGCTTGCCGAACTGAACGCGGACGAGCTCCAGGCAATGTACGACATGCACAAGTCCAACACGAAGAAGCTCGGCAGCGCCCTGATCCGCATGTGCGCCGCCAACCAGATCAGCTACACGCTCGATCATCACCAGCGCAGCAAGCCTAAGCGCACTGGCGGTGACACATCACACCCACCAGCGGGTTCCGCACGTCTTCAGGCTGCGGACACCCAATTCATCGCCTTGGACCCTGCCTTTTGGAAGGTCCCTGTCCTTGCCGAACCCACCTCACCTGACGACGGCAAGACGTACAAGCCCAGCATCAGCCTCCACGACTACGAGAGTGGTGAACGGCTGCTGCAACACCACCTCGAGCAGGGCAAGCGAGCCACGGGTCAGCTCGCGATTGCTGTCATGGGCCCGAAAAACGACAACTACGTCGGTACCGAGCTCGCCGTCCCCGTCCTGAAGCGTCACCCCAAGGCGCCCAAAGTGGTCCACACGCACGTCCCCGTGACCGTGTACCAGCTGGGCACCAAGGAGGTCGCCTGCACGGAAAAAGTAGCCGTCGCCACCATCGACCCTGCCGACCACGTCTGCTGGATTCGGGCGACCATACACGAGACCGAGGCCATTGCCGCAGTCCCCTCCATGCACCAGGCCTTCGAGGACCAGTTCTCGGGAGGTGCCCCCGTGAACGGTGGTCCACGCGCCAAGGGCCCTTTTCGAGGGGACTCCGCTCCACAGGACAAGGCGCGCCAAAACCAAAAGCACAGGGAGTCCAAGAAAGACGCTCGCCGCCAGGAGCTCGATAGTCAGCTTCAGGACACCTTCAAGGCCCTCTTCCACGGCAACTTTAAAGCCGTCACCATCCTCGAACCCTGCAAAAGCCTAGGCAGGTTTGGATCGGGCGTCGGAAAGAGGTCCCTGGCTGCCACCTTCGGCGTCAGTCTCCAAGCGGTCGACAAGGTCCTGGCGGGATCAGGGCAACTCGGTGCCACCTACGACCTCAGCAACGTAGGTGCAGACGAGCCCACCGCCGACAAGTATCAGACCGTTTGGTTCCCTGAGGACCAACCCATCACGATGGCAGACGCGTTCCAGAAGTCGGTGGAGTTCAAGGCCCTGGGAGTCGTCAGGCACGGCAAGTCAGGCCTACTGGGGATCCGTGTTCCACGGGGGTCCGACGTCGCCAAGGCCGCTGCTGTCAGCATCCGCGGCTGCGAGGCTACCCTCGCCAAGACGCGCTACCGCATCACTGGCATCGCGGCACGCCACGCCACGCTGACCCAGCTCGCCAAGACTCTCACGGGCCCGTCCGTTAAATGGGACTGTGAGGTCTACCACACCGCCTGGGACCCAGCCACTGCGGCCCAGTTTGCCTTAGTGCGCGCTCATCGGCCCCCACTCACCTATACGGTGCAGGTCGCGGGGTGCCCCATCCCGTGGAGCATCACCGAGGCCCCGCTGGCTGAGGTGGCGCCGAAGCGGGACAACGTTACCATCGTCACGCCTACCACCATCACAGAGCCTGTGACGCCGCCAGCCGGTGGTGGCGGCTTTAGCCCCGCCACCGGCACACTCCTCACCAAAGCGGCCCAGAGCCCCTACCTCCACGACCTCATGACTGCCACGCCCAAAGGCAAGGGCGTCGCACCGCTCCTGACCCCCAAGGAGGAGCCTTCAGCCAAGCGCCACCGCTCCTCCAGCGGGAAACGTGACGCCACGCCGCACGCAAGGTCACCCTGCGCCCCAGGCCGCAGCTCCTCTGCACCCCCGCACGGCACGGACGGAGCCGCTGAACCGATGGCCGCCCCAGGACCAGGTGGCCATGACTCCTGGCTTGGCACGGCGGCGGCAGAAGGTGGGGGCCACACCGAAGGCGACGCTGCCACAGCCGCCGAAGTACCAGGCGACGTCGTCGACGTCGAGATCCTCTCATCAGGTGATGAATACAGCGTGGCCTCCCACGAACTCAACACCTTCGGCGAGCGCTTCGCATCGGCCTCTAAACCGCCCGATGCTGCCACGACCCGCATCCAGCACATGGAACAGCAGCACGAGCTGCTAGCCAACACGGTGGATAACATGCAGGTGCAGCTTGCGGGCGTTCTCTCCTCCCAGGCCACACTCACGGAGCACGTTTCAGGGCTGGAACGGGGGCTTGCCACCGTCGTCACCCAGCAACAGACGGCAACCGCCGACGCCGCTGCACTGCGCGGCGACATCCAGACCCTCCTCGGGCACCTCACGGGAGGCACCATCCACCTGCCACAAGTGGCCACTCTGGAAACTAAGAAGGAGGAAGCTGCAGCGGCCGCCGAACCCGTGGCTGCCTGCAGTTGGATCGACCAGCCAGGCCAGGTCACCCCAGGGACGGGGCCCCCAGGGGCCGACAAAGGCAAGGACAAGGGTCGGGCCACCCAGGAACCCTATTGAAGGTGCCTCAGAGAGCCCGCCTCAGCCCTCCGAGGAAGCGCCTTCAGAGGCATCTCTCCCCTCTTCGCGTCGTATCTCTTTCTTGTCACCTCATGTCTGTTTTGGCAGCAGCACGCGCAAGCTATCTGGTGTAGGGACACCCGTAGTCTTGCAGGGGGCGTGATTGTAGCAATGTACATGAGCATTCAGGGGTACTTGAGGACGTGTGCTGACATGCAGCTTTCGGCTCATCGCTCGCGCCGCCCGCCAGGCCTCGCCATCATGTGGCGCCTTGCCTGCGGCCTGGCCCTCCCCTCGCTAGCTGGAGCACACCCGTCTTCAGGCGGTGCGCCTCAGCACGGAGGAGAGGTTTTCCTGCGACACGCTGAACGTGGGACGCTCTTCTACCTTTACGATGACAGCATCTACAAATACGATCACTGCGCCATTTTGGACCCGATCGTGAACAGCACCGCCGCCGCGGGTCCGTGCGGCACCGGGCCGCTGGGCGCCATCGCGAGCGCCTGGCTTGAGCAGCACCAGGGGCCCTGCCCCACGCGCTGCCCCCCTGGGACTTCGACGGCTACTACGACGGCTACGGCGAGTACCAGCATGTCTCCTACGAGCACGCCCTCGTCAACTACGACACATGCATCGCAGTCTGTCCTCAGCTTGTCCTCGACCGTCGTGCAGCACATCCTCGACAGGGCCGCTGGCAAGGCCCAGGCACGCAGTGGCGGCTTCAGCCCCGCTGTCGTGCCCCGCTTTAGCCCCACGGGTCCCACTACCCCTCTGTGCGCCAGGGGTGAACCCGAGGAGGACCCCGCTTTCTGGCACCTGATGATGATCCGAGCACGGCTCATACCGTGCGCCGCGGCGTGGGCACCAGGTGAGGACCATCAGGACGTGTTCTGGGCATGGCTCGAGGACTGCGTCCCGCACATCCTGGCGACGCTCCATCTGCCACAGTACGACCACTTTTTCCAGGAGGATTCCGCGGAGAAAAACGACGCCCTGCGCCACCGCACCGCGTTCGACATGTGCGAGGATATCTGGCACAGAGCGGGCCCCGACAGACAGCGCACCAACCGCAACCTCACTCGTATCCAGGGCAGCCACGAGTACCCCACCCGCTACTTTGGCCTCCTTCTGGAATACCAGGGCGCTCGTGCCCAGCTCGTCGGCCCTGAGGCTTTCGCGGCACCACTGCCGCCATGCCTCTCACGGGCCCACGCCTTGCTGCCAAGAGGCCTCCCTCCACCCGACCAAGACGCCCTGGCGTACCTCGCGGATGCGATCTTGCACCACCCGCCAGACCTGCAGCCGCTTGTCGAGGCGGAGCTCGCCGCGGCACCGATGGAACCGCTAAACCTACCACCGCCAGCTGGCCCCCTCGCCCAGCACGCTACGTGTGACCAGCCCGCGGCCGACGCCGAACCGCTTCTGCTCCAGCACATCGCGGCCAGCGATATCAGCAACATATCCCTGGACTCGTTCCACGTGTCGGACGATAGCCAGTACGACTCCATCCACGACATGGAAACCCAGGATCGCGACGGCACGACCCCGCCAGGCGACACGGCCCAGCGCGACCGTGACAGCGAACCCTACACAGGGCGCCCCCTGTCGCACAGCGCCCCCAGCGCACAGCTCGGCGACGCCGATGGCGCCACTGCCGCCGACGAGACAAGCCATTCCACTGCACCGCCAGCCACCAGCCCGCGCAGTGGCGGCTTCAGCCCCGCTGCAGCATTGGCTGGATCGGGGCGTCTTCAGACCTCAGGTGGCAGGACCACGCCCCGCACCCTTGTCTGCCGTGCTAACGCGACTGACTCCAACTCCAGCGCCGTCGACCACTGGCAGGCTGGCATCGACAACGACCCCATCGAGGACGCGAGCCCTGACGCCAGCGGCTCCTACGAGGCCCCGCACAGCGCAGCGGCCTCCCGACGCTGCGGCTGTCTCATCTGCCTCTTCGTGGCCACGTATGCCATCGTGGTAGCCATGCCGTACAAGGACCAGATCGACGGGTACTTGCCGACACCGAGCCGAGACCCCAGCTACCGGCAGCGACGACGACGTGAAGCTGCGGCACCAGGCCCATCCGTGTCCACTACGCCCCGACGCACAACGGCATACGACGCCACGCCCGCCTTGTGGGGTATTCTCAAGTGGACCAGTGCCAAACTCAGAGACATCGTCTCGGGCGGAGCCAGCGCAGTCGGGTCTGGCCTCGGGGGTGCCCTGAAATGGGCCAGCGGCAAACTCGGAGCTATTGCCACAGGCGGAGTGGTTTGCGGTCTTCTCCTGGTCGGCGCCAAACTTCTCGCTCAAGGAGCCGTCGGACACGTAGGAGCCCGCATCTGTGCGCGCGCCCTGGACTCACCCACGGCCCAGTGGTGCCTCCGCTGTTGCCAACCGAGCAGGAGGCCGCGCGATGAGGCCACACACACAATGCCGCGCACGCATCCCGACGAACCCGAGAGCCAGCACGTGCACTCTCTTCGACACCCGCTGCTACAGGAACACTACGCTGCTGCAGTTGCCGCCGCAGTCGCCGATGTCACCACCGCCACCACCGCCGCCATTGTCGAAGTCACTGCCGCGGTATCGCGAGCCTCGTCTGTCACACCACGGTCGACCAGCCCGTCCCCGCGAGACGGCCCCATAAGCGGCGCGGCTTATGGTAACCCGCCGACTCACGAAGACGCCACAGCTCAGGCCAGCGACGCCGAGGCAAGGGAAACACGTGAGCGCACCCTCGACAGCCCGTGGTCCATCTTCCGACATGCAGATGCTCGTGGTTCCTCTTCCGACATGGACACCCAACCACCACGACGGCGAGCACGCTACGCATCACCCGCCAGGCCCCAGGCGCCTCCAGGCCCTGGTACGCCCCACCCAGCCCTCAGGCCACCGACGCGCAACTTACGCAACACCATCCAGCGCGACCCAGCGGTCCCCGTGCCGCCGACGAGCATCCTCACCTCCCTGTACCAGAACGGCTTTGCGCTTGGTAACAGTGGCGTGACTACAGAGGACATCAAAGACGCCCTGCGACTCTACGACCATCCTCGATTCACCCATGACCCAACGCTCCAAGCGTTGGCGCCGTGGACTGACATCATGCAGAGGCCCCCGAACCGACTCACTTGGGTGCTGGAAGACTCGGGTGGGAACTCAGGCGAGACGATCTTCCCCTACCTCACGTGGGACCTCCGTCAACCCACCACTGACACGCCCACGGTCTTCTGGCACGGGACCCGCGGCGACCTTGCGGCTCGTCTCGCTTTCAACGGAGGTCACCTCCTGCCGGGCCCCCGCCGTGAAGCGAAGGGTCGAACCGCCACAAATGTTGGCCGCACGTACGTGAGTGTGCACCCGTCGCTGGCCGCGTGGTACGCAGTGCCGCCTCACCCGCCCTGCAGCCTCGAAGACGACACCCTCGCGTGGGGACCCATCGCGCTCTGGATGTGCGAGGCTACCAAACCGCCGCGTGGTGAGAACTGGCACAACTTCGTGAAAGGGGAGGCTCACGGAGCGCGCCTCATCTACCCACGGGTCCTGGGCCTCCTCATCCGCATGGACTGGTGTGCCCCCACTGAAGCTGCCTCCAGGTGCCGTGCCCTACCACAAGCCTATGGCATGGGCGACTGTGCGCACGCCCTCCACATTGCCGGCTACGATCACCCAGACCTCCGCGAGGCGGCTGAAGCCCGCGACCAGGAAGCTAACACCTGGCGCCGGCTGGACATCGCGGCAGCGTGGCCACCGCCGCAGGCACTATACTCGCCAGAGGCAGCGCGAGCATGGGCTACACAGCACTACGACACCGAAGCAGCCACCAGGGCCGACCCCAACCAGCCCCGTCCGCGCGCCTCGCTTCGCAAGCTCCAGCTGGACCCGCAGCCACTGATCGACCTGGTGTACACTGGCTTGCAGGCCGCCCCCGTGCGGGGGCAGTCCGACGCACGAGCGCCGCGCCCCAGCGGCTCCAGCCCTGGGGCCGCGTCTGGCCCATCGCACACCTATCAGCCAGGTGCCGCCCTGGGACACAGTCCAGACCGCTCATCGACGACATCGAGAGCCGACGACCGCCGTACGCCGTCCCTCATCAGCGCGGCCGCCGCCCTCGCCCGAGGCCATGCCCGCCCGCGGCGATCCGCCTCGCGTTCGTCACGGCAGAGCGGCGGAAACTCCACCTCGGACAACAGCGACATCGAGACGTGGGAGCACATCGAGACGGAAGAGGAGCCGACCGCCTACCACGTCCTAGCCTTCCACGTCCGTGATGTGCGGGCCCGTGTCAACGCCCCTGGCATCGAGGTCTGGCTTGACCCGGGCGAGCACCACGACGGCGCCTACTTACCGTGGGGGACGACCGTCATGGGCCACCGCGTTATCGACCCTGCGGTTGCGGGTCGCGACGGCTGGGTCATCCTCCACCACGACCATGGCGATACCACTACCAGGCTCTGGGCACCGACCCAAGTCCACGTCAAGGCGGACGACACTTGGCGCACGGTCATGATCCCAGCGGACCTGGGGCCCCAGTGGATTGAGCGCCATGCTGACGACGCTCGCCTCCCCGCTGAGGTGGTCCGCACTACAGGCCAGTCCTGGTTCGCCGACGTCTGGCCCTTGTGGGATCGACCCCGACCCCACCCAGACGACGCAGTCACCGACGAGCAAGCGCTCCCGCGCCCCTACCAGGACGCTGGACTTGCCTACAGTGCCGATTCCAATGCTGTCAGTACTGTGCTGCCCGCCGCAACACGCAGCTCGGCACCTCGGGCCAACCAACGTGCCCAGACTGCTCCCTCAGCGGACTACGTGCACTTATGGACTGGTCCACGGACTACTCTTGCAACAGCTGGACGTGTGCGTACAGCACCGACAACAGGGACTCCGACACATGCTGCCTCTCCAGCAGATGCCCTCATCCGCCTCGTCCGCACAGCCTGTTCGACGTCCGTGCCACAGGGATGCCTCCGCACATCCTCGCCCGCCAATACGGCAACGCGCCAGCCCAGCACGACCTCAAGGAACCCCCCCGAGCGCCTTCAGGCCCCGGGGGGGAGCCTCCACAACCAGGCCAAGCAGGTTACCAGGGTCAATGGTATCTACCACCGAGGCCGCGTCGCGTCCTCAAGCAGGGATTGCCCGACGGCACGAGGCGGCCACCTGGGTTCACAGGAACGGGGATGCCTGAAGACCCGTCTCCCGACCAACCGCTGTGGAGGGAAGGCTACGTGCTCTTCGGCCCTCACCAGGCCCTCAAGGAGGACTTCATCTTCAACAAAACGGTCCGCCGACCTTACTCCCTAGCCATCACCAACATGCATAGGGATCGTGTCACAGTCAGGACCGTCTGCGAGTCTATCGCCGAGCGCATCCACACTACCCGCACCCGCTGGCGAGATGTGGTACTGTACTGGGATGCCGAGGGCGGCCCTGGGCCTCAAGCTCTCGACTACGACATGCGCCTCTGCGACGCCATGGTGAGCCGTGCCACGACCGAAGCCGAGCTGAACCACGACCGCAGCAACCGTGGTAGCTTCTGTCTCTATGGACCAGCGCACCAGCGGGCTGTGAACATCACGGTGCTCCCCGAGCCGCAGAACATTGACTACGTGGAGCATGTGCGGCGCTACTCACCCGTCGGGGAGACCTACCCAGACCATGCCTTCGAGCACGTCTATCAGGGCTGGCGGCGGCCCGACGTGCCCCCCATCCTCCCCGACACCCGCCCGCTCTCGAGAGCCGACCAACAGCGCTACCAACAGCACCAGCAGCGCACCCAGCAGCGCGACCAACGCGACGCAGGTCAGCCGAGCACGCCACGCAACCGCTCTCCCGCGCGCGTCCCGACAGGCGACAGCGCGGTGTACGGCGGGGGCGCCGCCTATCACCGTGGCCCCATTGGCGCCAGGCCCGCGGCGGCAGGAGCAGCCGCCTCCAGCTATGGCCACGCCCCCCACGCCAGGGTGCACCCAGCGGTCATCGGCTACCCGCGTGCACTCGTGCAGGCTCCCCCACGGGCCACCTCGCCCGTGCCAGGGTCCACGCGTGCCTGGGGCCATTACCCAGGCCGCCATGACAGCACCGCCAGCAACCAGCCCGCAGTGGTAACCCCTGCGGCTTCAGCCCAGGGGGCTGCACCAAGCCGTGGCAGGACAGGGCGCCCTGAAGGATGGCGCGAGGCGAACGTGCGTGCCTGGCAACCGCGCCAACACACGCCCCCGCCAAACGTGGCCGCAGCGCTGCGCCCTGCCCAGGCAAAACCTGCCCCCCCTGAGCGCGAGCGGCAGCCGCTCATCCCGCTCGTCCTCACGTACACCCAGGCGCACCACAGCGCCTCCCCGCGGCACAGCGAGGGTAGTGCCCACCACGTCAGCCCCCGGCCCGACGCCGTCGACCCTGACCAGGCTGCAGCCTCGGCGGCGGGCGGCACAGGCGGCTCCCGCCAGCCCAGCCCAACACCCTGCGCAGCGCCGATCCGCTCCCCGAGCAGGGCGGACTCTGCGCGCGCTAACGCCCAGGCGACCTCGCCACGTGACCGCCACACGGGCGGGCGCGTCCCGCGCAGCCGGTCCTGCAGCCGCCACAGCTCGCGCAAGGCCCCTGGGAGCTCCACGAGCTCGCCGCCCCGCGAGACTCAGGCTGATGGCCAAGCCCCCGAGGTGGTGCCACGTTTCGGTGCCAGCGCCATCGAACCTGGCCAGGTCGACCTCGAGCCGACGCCGTCCACGGACCAGGAGTTGCCACCGCCCACCCGCGTTGTCGTCCCCATCGACGAGGCGCCGACCTTCGACCCCTTCAAGAACAAGTACCGCGTCAAGGACCTCGCGGCGGGCTTCGGCGGCGGCTCACCGCTGTCTCCCCAGAGCCATGGCGGCGCCCCCGCCACCTCAGCCGCTGCCGCGGCAGCGGCGGCCCCGCGTGGAGTCAGCCCTGTCCGCAACGCGTGCCTCACGGCAGCGGGCATGGATGAGGCTCAGCGCCAGGCCACCGACCGCGCCGCTCGCCACGTTCAGCTGGTGGCTGACGCGCTGGCAGAGCGTCCTCCGCCGCAGCCACAGGGCCCACCGCCCGAGGCGAGCGCAGAGGGCGCACACGAACAAGCTGTTCCAGCTGATGCTGCTCATCACGGTACTGACGGGGCGGGCGCGCCGCCGCAGGACGGACCAGCGGCGTCGCGTGCGCAGTATGTGCGCGCGCGCTGCGCCGCTGCCGCGCCGAGCTGCCGCCGCTGGTTTGCTTTTGTTCTTGTTCTCGGCAGGACGGATCGAGGAGTCGCCTCCCTCTCCCTCTGCTGCCGTCTCACCCCTCCTCCCCCCGTCCCCCACGGTACCGGAGTGAGGAGGATTTTTCGTGGCAGTTTTGCCGATGTTTATGACCCCCCCCCGGCGCAGCGTCGACCATGCCTTGCCTATACTTCTGGCCTGACGGCGGCTTCAGCCCCGTCAAAGCCAATCTGCCGCGACGCCATGAGCTCCTACTGTGGCCAAGCCTTCTACCAGGGTGAGGGCCAGGCTGCCCTCCACCGTGCGGGGCGTGCTAACCCCAGCTCCACCGACGGAGACGGGCCAGGTCGCTCCATCCACCTCGTCAGCCTCAACATCACGAGTCTCCCAGCGAACTGGCCAACCATCACCGCTCTAGGTGTCGACCACAACGCCGCAGTCATAGCACTGCAGGAGACCCGACATGCCAAGCCTACCAGGCAAGCCATCGCTACCAACGCCGCCAATCCACACCACGGAGGATATCAGGCCAGTCTGGGACCTGACCTGGATCTGGCGCGAGCCCAGCGCAAAGCTGCTCACGGTGGCACGGACCACACGGTCGAGGGCAACACCGGCGCCTCGGGGGGGGTCGCCATCCTCTCTAAGGACGCCATCGTCGACTCCACCGTCGACGACACTGCGTCCTGTATCGCCACCCTCAAGGCCAAGAAACGATGGCACGAGGCCTTCCTCCCGCTCTGCACCCAGCACCGCCGCAGGCGGCGACGAAACAACCACGGGCCCGCTGGGATCTACATTGCGAGCCTCTACGGGGTCGCTGGAGGGGACAGCACCGATTTGTTTCGGCTTGCTGATTGCGCCGCCGCGAGGGTCGGCTCAGCCCCGTATTTCATTTGCATGGACGCCAACACGAACATCGACGACAATCCACATCTGCTGCACATGATGCAGCACGGATGGTTTAACGTCGCTGAAGGCACACCAGACCACACCATGCACACATATGGCAATATCCCTGACTGGGACCGCGTCACCAAGTGCCCCCGCACTTCGCGCATCGATTATATCATCGCCAACCAAGCTGCGCGATCCCTTGTCACCGACTTCTGCTATCTGCGTGACTTGCCAGCGAAGTCCCATGTTGGCCTGCAGGTCACACTCGACCTTAGCCGCCTCGACCATACGGCCCCACGCCTTCTGGCCCCCACGCCTTACCCTCCTAACGACGGAGCTCATGAGGACCACGAACTTCAGGCATTAGGGACCCTCATCGCAGGGCGATACCATGACCGCATGGAGCAGGCTGACACACGCGACGATGTGGAACGCATGTTCGCCCTGGCAAACGAGGCCAGCCATGAGTACCATCTCACCCGGCTGCGCGACCTGCCGCCTCCACCGCCAGACCACCCAAAAAAGAAGGCCCCTACCATGCACGGGCTCACACCCACGTTCGAGGAGCGACCCGCCGTCCCCCGCGCCTTTCCCACCTACGGAGCTTCCACGATTCACATGAACCGCCTTCGCAAGCTCCATCGGCAACTTTGCGAGCTTCGCTTCATCGGACAGCACCATCATATCGACTGCCGTGCTATCCCGCCGTACCTGGCGCAGCGCATCGACTGCACGTGGACCGCGGCCCGCCTTCTCTGCCACAAGCTGCGCCCCACGGCCCTCCTGGCCTTTCCCGAGGCCTGGACCCCCGACGTGCCAGCACCACGCGGAGAGCACCTGGACCGTCTGATCCAAAACCTTGACTCAGAGCTGGCGCGACGTGCAAACCGAGCCAAAGCTGAACGCATCAAGATCTGGGCTGAGGGTGTCCGCGAGCCAAGCGGGCGAAAGGCGGCCATATACGCACGGGCTGCCGACTGCTCGCCCACGGCGTATCTCCGCACGCCTACCACTCCCGACGATGCACAGCTCCACTGCGACACCACCGCCTTCAACCCTGACCAAGCTAGCACGGACGATAGTGATGCCGACACCGACGCCGGCGGCTTCAGCCCCAGCGACGGTAGTTCGCTCGACACGGACAACGACGAAGGCCACACTCGTGACCCACCACCTGCCCAGGTTCCCGACGCCCTCCCCGCCAACGCCATTGTTGCCAACACCAAAGACATGCTTAAGCTCATGGTCGACACCTGGGAGCCCATCTTGGGCAGGTACCGCGCTCGCGCGGGCCATGACGCCGAAGCTATGCCGACGTGGGCGGACTTCTACGACGAATACCGACAAGAGCTGCCTACGCCATCACCAGCAGCCCCTTTCCACCTCACCGACGACCAACTCATCCACTTCATTCGCACCCGTTCACCGCGCCGCGCGGGGGGACTCGACGGCTGGACAACTAAGGAGGCTAAGGAGTTACCCGACGACATCCTTCGCCTCTTCGCCAGCGTCTTACGTGCTATGCAACGCACTGGCACCATCCCCGAGCCCCTCCTGCACGTGCCAAACCCGTGCCTCCGAAAAGGCCGAGGGGAACTCCCGACGGACCAACGACTTCTCTCGGTTCTTTCCGTATGGATGTACGCGTGGGAAGCGCCAGCCTATCGTAGCCTCACGACCTGGCGGCAAGGATGGACTCATGCCACGAGCTTCGGCGCTGTTCCCAAAGCCACCATTGGGGATGTCAGCACCTCTCTCGCCCTGCGCATCGAACGCGCCAGGGCTTTACTCCTCCCCTTAGCTGGAGCTGCCCTTGACCGACAGAAGTGCTTCGACTACCTCATCACGGACATCTGTCTTAACCTTGCGCTGCACGCGGGGTGCCCTCAAGACATCGTTACTGTCCGCCGAAATTTCTACAGACACCACAAACGCTACATCCGCATGAACGGAGCGTACTCTAAGGACCTGGCCAGGACTAACGGTCACCTCCAGGGCAGCTCGTGGTCCCTGGACGACATCAAGCTGCTCATGTGCGTGTGGACAAAGAGGCAGCACCGATACGTGCCTCGATCACTCAGCACTACCTTTGTGGACGACAGCAACTCCACTACCCACGCCGCTTCTGAGCTGCAGAAATCTCTCGACGAAACCGCCAAGTTTGATCGATTCTCAGGTCAACGCATTCACCCTGGTAAAGTGGCAGGGTGGGCGCTCACCGACGAGCTTCACGCCGCCGTTACCCAGCTCACACTGGCGGATCGCCCCCTACGTGTGGTCGATTCCTTCAAGCTCGTCGGCAGTTACATCAACGCAGAGGCAGCGCCGGCTCCAGCCGCGCTTAACCTCACGGCCACCGCAGACGCCCGTGTACGGAGGGCGACTATCCGCCTGCCGCGCATTGGCAAGCTCCCATCGCCGATGCTTATCAAGGCGCGGCACGCCCGTTCCCTGGCTGCCAGCGTCTGCACCACGGGCACCGACATTCAAGCACCATCAGGCCCAGCCAAAACTGCCTACAACCACGCCCTCAAGGCGGCTATCCGCCCCAAGGGGAACAAGTGGGTCGAGTTCTGGACTCTCATGGCCGTGTGCGTCCCAGGACACGCCCTGAGATCGACGCCATCACGCAGCGTGAAGCATTCCTGTGCCTGCGGCGACAGGTTAACCGCGACGTTACACTCTGCGGGCTCGCCAGAGACCTCCAACACCACGTCCAGACCCTGTTTGGTGGAGGACCCGTCGGACGACTCGTCCAGTCGCTCCAGCAGCTCCGATGGACCTGGCCCACATTTGGCATCATGTACGACGACTGGGGCTGCCAGATCAGCTGGCTGAATTTACCCCAAAACGCCTTCCTGCACATGCTGCGGGCCTCACAACGCAGGGCATTTCTGCGGAGGATCAAGCCACGGCGACACGACCTTGGCTACCTAGCCTCTGTCAGACAGGGCCTTGATCTCTTCGCCAGCACGTGGCTCGCCCGAACTAAAGGAGCAGCCAAATGCACTGCCTGGCAGCTGGCGCTCCTCCTGAACTACCTGTCGGGCGGGGATCACACCCAACAGCGACGATCCCGATCAAACACGTCGGCAGACCCCAGCCCCATCTGCCGCTACTGCGACGAGGAAGAGGAAACTCAGGAGCACACTGTCCGCGACTGCAAGTGCTGGGCCCGAGAAAGACTCCCTCTCACCACCCTCATCAGTGACGACCAGTGGGCCCGTCTTCCGCCGCACACAAGACACTGCGGGCTCTTCGACGAAGACCCAGCCCTCCTCGACCTGCAGGCCGACCTCGCGAGGGACCCGCTGCCACAGCCCATTCCGCGGCCCTCCCCTGAGGGAGATCCTGCGGCTTCAGCCCAGGACACCTACACCACCTACCTTGACTACGACACTGGTTGGACATGGGTCTATGCTGCCACGGACGGTGCGTGCACCAACCAAGCCATCCCATTGCTAGCACGAGCGGGCTACGGCGTCTACTACGGCATCGACCACCGCATGAACTACAGTGCACGCGTTCACGGCCTAACGCAGAACGCCCAGGTTGCGGAGACCCTCGCCATTGTCCACCTTACGGCATGTGCCGAACGGCCCGTGCACGTTTTCGTGGACAACCAGGCGGTGGTCGATGGGTTCCAAAGCATCATCGACGGACATCCAGCGCCGCAGGGCACGCACGCGGAGCTCTGGGAAAAGATCCACCGATGTGTTATGGCCAAGCCCAACATGTTTCGCGTCGAAAAAATCGCCAGCCACCTGGGAGACCTGGGCATCGACCTTGGGCTCATCGGGCCCATCGCGGAGGAGTTCAACCGTCAGGCCGACGCCCTTGCCACAGCGGCGGCACGCACGCACAACCTTCCTGACGACATTGTTGAAGCTGCCAAAACACGACATCGCCAAGCGACCGTGCTTCATGGGGTCGCTGTCGCTATCTACGAGCGCAGACACCGTACTCTGCCGCTCCCACACCGCAGGGCTGGGTTTACAGCTGCGGAACTCAGCAAAATGGAACCGAACCCCCTGCTGTCGGACCAGGCACCACCCGCGGCTGGACCATTCATCCCGCAAGACCCGGATGAGCTCTGGGCCGAGGCCCAACGGGCGATGCTCGATGAACAGGAGGACGACCCGTTCGGCTTCGGCGGGGGATTGGACTTCTTGGACGACGGCCCAGCCAGCGCCAACCCTGCCCCGTCGGGCAACCTCTCGACGCCCACCGCGACTCCGCCACCGAGAGCGACATCGCACCCACATGATGATGTCGCTCACCGTCAAGACGCCGACGACGACCTGTATGATCCCCTCGGACTGAGTGGCAGCATAGACGACGCCCCGCCGACACCCCACGCTGCCGACGTTGCCGCCCCATCGAGACGCCACCCGACCACGCGGCCGACCTCCGAGCCCTCGCACGGCATCATGATTGGTCCCACCGTGCCACCCACTCCGTCCCCCCACCAGCGCCAGCCCGCGGGGGCGGCTCCAGCCCCCCCGCAGGGCACCGAGCCAGTCAGGCCGTCGCACCCCGTCCACGCTTTCACTGTTGCTGGGTACGAGGATGCGGCTCTTCCGTCCTCACGGGGCGTGGCCCTAGCGGCTCCAGCCCTGGGACCGCGTGTTACCCTCCAGTCGCCTCTCAAGGGCGACGGCCGCCAGCACACGGATCGCCGCACTGCGCTGGTCCACCACCTGGCCAGGCGCACCGATGACCTCGTCCCTGCCACGAGGCCCGCGGCCGCAGGCACTGAGCAGCCGCCCCTCACCGACCGCGAAACCGAGCTGTCCCAGTCTATGGCCGCTCTTCAGCAGAGGTGTGCTGCTCTCGCCGCCGACCTTGCCGCTGCTCAAGCCCGTCAAGGCCCTCTGCTCCAGCGCCTCCACCGCGCCGGGCGTGCCTTCGCCGAGCTGCTTACGCCCTCGCCCGATGGTGCTGCGCCGCCACTCACCCTCCAAGCTATGCTGTCATCGCTCCGCGGCGCTCCGCCTGGTGCCCCGCGCTAATCTCCTCCCTCTGCCTGCCCGTGTGTACGCGTGGCCCCGCGTCCACGGTGTCAGGGCGTGGGGGCGGGGGGTGCCCCGTCCCTGCGCGCCGCTTTGCGGCCAAGCGCCCAACTGGCGGTCTGCCAAGCCGCCTAGCCACGTGTCAGCACGTCGCCTTTCTTGTTGGGGCCTTCTTCGTCACGCGGTCTGACACGTGAGATCTTCACCGTCTGTCCGCCGTCTGTAGCGTCTGTCGCATTGCGCCGGGGGAGGGGGTTTGTTGCCCGCCCTCGTATCTCAAGGCTGCACCGCCGCAAATAGTGTCTGGCGAGTTGTCGCACCGCAGTGCGCCTCGCGGACGGACCCTGGTCCGCCTACTTGTCCGATCTCTCTCTCTCTCTCTCTCTCTCTCTCTCTCTTCTCTCTCTTCTCTCTCTCTCTATCTCCTCTCTTCTCTCTCTCTCCATATTTCTTTATCTCTCTCTCTCTCTCTCTATCTCTCTTTTCTCTCTCTCTCTCTCTTCTCTCTCTCTCTCTCTCTTTCTCTCTCTCTCTCACTCTCTCTCTCTCTCTCTCTCTTTCTCTCCCTCTCTCTCTCTCTCTGTCTATCTCTCTCTTTCTCTTCCTCTTTCTCTCTCTCTCTCTCTTTCTTTTTTCTTTTTTTTTCTCTCTCTCTCTCTCTCTCTCCTATCTCTCCTCTCTCAGTCCGGGGTTGGCGAGTGTCTATCTCTCTCTCTCTCTTTCTCTTTTTCTCTCCCTCTCTCTCTCTGTCTCTCTCTGTCTGTATCTCTCTCTGTGTCTCTCTCTCTCCTCTGTCTCTCTCTCTCTCTCTCTCTGTCTCTGTCTCTCTCTCTCTCTCTCTCCTCTCTCTCTCTCTCTCTCTCTCTCTCTCTCTCTCTCTCTCTCTCTTCTCTCTCTCTCTCTCTCTATCTCTCTCTCGTCTCTCTCTCTCTCCTCGCTCTTCGCTCTCTCTCTCTCTCTCTCTCTCTCTCTCTTCTCTCTCTCTCTTCTCGTCGCCTCTCTCTCTCTCTCTCTCTCTCGCTCTCTCTCTCTCTCTCGTCTCTCTCTCTCTCTCCCTCTCTCTCTTCTCTCTCTCGCTCTCTCTCTCTCTCACTCTCTCTCTCTCTCTCTCTCTCTCTTTTTTTTTTTTTTTTTTTTTTCTCTCTCTCTCTCTCTCTCTCTCTCTCTCTCTCTCTTTCTCTCTTACTCTCTTTCTCTCTCTCTCTCTCTCTCTATATATATATCCCTCTCCTCTCTCACTCCGGGGTTGGCGAGCGTCGGGCCCCGGGCGCAGCGACCGACGATTCGGGATCGAACTCCGTAGCCGGCTTGGCTCAGTGCCGTGCTCGCGAGCACGGCGGTCAGATCTGCAGCCGCCCATGCTCTCACGTTCTGCGCGATGGTGAAGTCCGCGTTCGGGGCGGTGGCGGCGAGGCCCCCGCGGCCGGCGAGGAGGAGACGCGCGGCAGTTGCGCTGAGGAGCGCCATGGAGGACGAGGAGCTGGAGTCGGAGTGGGGGAGGTCCCGGAGGAGCGGCAGGACGTCGACCTCACGGAGGAGGAGATGTCGGCCCCGGTCAAGCACAACTTCCTGGCCGGAGTCCCGATCTTGACGAGGCTGCAGCTGGGCTGGAGGAGATTCGCCCTCAGATTGCCACGCGTCGCCTCGGGGTGCGTGGGCATCAACTGGGTATCCATCACGTGGCCGACTGCTGTGGAGATGCGCTTCGACGACCAGGAGACTTGCTCCCACCCGCCGCGGGCGATCCAGGAGGGCTCGCCGGGCCAGCAAGCTCAGGCTCTTGTTGAGGGACAAGACGCCGGCCGAGAAGGCGTCGGCGGAGGCGAAGAAGCGGGCCAAGGAAGCGAAGAAGGAGGCGGGCAAGCAGGCGAAGCAGGAGTGCGAGAAGCAGGAGATCGAGGACATGGTGGACGGCTACTCGAGGGGCGGTCCGTGGGCGGCCTCGCCGGTTCCTCGCGAGCCCCTTCGCCCGAGGGCGCCGGGCGCTCGCCCGAAGTGGGCGCCGGGCACCAGCAGCGGGTCTGCCGGCCAGAACGCGACAGATCTCGAGGGCGCGAAGCAGCTGATCCAATCCAGGATGTCCGTGCTCGAACCGTCCCACATTCCGACGGGGGTGCATCCTTCCGCGGTGAAGAGCCCCCCGGCTTCTCGTCCAAGTCCGCCTGGGCGCCTGCCGCCCCGGCAGCAGGCGAGGAGAGTTCCCCATCCGGCATCGGCGATCTCAGCGCAGCAATTGCATTCCAACCAGATGAAGACCTTGCTCGACCAGATGCATGTGGTGGCGGAGCAACTCGCGGAGGTTCAGCTCGGGCTGTCGACGGCGCCGACTCGCCCCGCCGGCCCGATGAGCGACGAGGAGATCATGCGCCTGGCCTACCAGATCAGGGCAGCGGATGAGGCGAGGGCGCGGGCGACGAGCGAGTTGGCGGCGGTGCGCGACGAGGAGGGAAGCCCGCTCCTCTGAGGAGCTCCTGGGCCACGCTAGGAGACTGGCCAGAGCTGGGTCAGCAGAGATCGATCGCTCGGCTCGGATCACCTCCAGAGCTGGACTGTCTGGTTATCAGAGATCTCGCGGTCCAGACGATGCGAGATCGCAAGATCCGAGACGGCCCAGCAGCTCCCGGGCGCGTCCGAGGTATCTGGAGTCGATTCGCTTCTCGAGAGGCCACCCTCGATCAGGTCAGTTCGGATCTCGGATGGGAGGTTCACGCTCTCAGCCCGGCGGATCGATCGGCGTTTCTGGTGGGAGTCGCCTTGGAGAGAAGCGGGGGCAGAGCCCCGGCGTGCTTTGGGCCCAGCCGGCGTCCACCGTGTTCGGGCGGGGCGGGGCGACTCAGTGCTTGCCGATTCGCTCTGGAGGCATTCTAGTTTTCATGCGCTAGGCGAGAAGCTTAGTGAGAGAAACGACTCAGAATGCTCGGTAGATCTCTCGACGTCGCGGGCAGAGGAGGAGGGGGGGGAGATGCCGCAGGAGGCGAGGGAGGAGGCGAGGAAAGGAGCCGTGGCCCCAGTGGGCCTCAGTCGGTCCGGGCCTCAGCTGGGCCCGAAAGGGGTGGCCTCAGAAGGCCTTGGCGGGCGCGGGGCTCGGGGTGTAGAAGTCGCGTGCTTAGTGGGTAGTGTGCCTCGATAGGCCCCTCCGGAGGCGCCCGGCTGCGGGGCCGAGGCCAAGGGGGCGGGGCGCTACTACGTAGTGGAAGTCGACGCCTTCACGGCCCAGGGAACGGCTGGAGGTTCGGAGGAACTCGAGGCACCCACGGTCCCCAGGAAGGTTCGACGCGCGGCCCTCCAGGCTCCTGACGGGGCGGGGGTCTCGAAGAAGCGCGCCTGGAGGCGGCGACAGCTCCTTTCCGCCGAGGCCCGACCCATAGGCACGACCTTGCTGGAGGTCTTTTCCCCGCTCCGTGCGTCGGCTCTTCTAGCCAAGCGAGGGCATCGTTTTTCTCCAGCGGTTGACTCCGAGACCGGGTGGGACTTAGATGACCCCGAGGGGGCGCGAAGGCTCTGGGACCTCATTGAGCGGGACCAGCCCCGGTGTGTCTCCACGTCCCCGGTCTGCAGGGCTTTCGCGTGGCGTTCGCCAGCAATTGGGGCCGCATGTGCGCCAGCGAGCGGGGAGAGGTAGAGCGCAAGGGTGTAGCTTTCATGCGGCTGCGTTGCGAGATAGCTCTGTACCAGCTGTCGCGGGGTCGAGATTTCGCGCTGGAACACCCCGAGTCTGCCGGGTCCTGGGTTCTGGAGAGCGTGGAGATCATCGCGTCCTCGCCAGGGGTCGTCTCCAGGGTTCTGGACCAGTGCCGCTGCGGCCTCTCGGTGGCCCCGGGGACCATTTCGAAGAAGCCAGCCCGGTTCCTGGCCAGTCAGGGGGCTCCTCTCGAGAAGCGCGGTAAGCGATGCACGGGGCCCCATGAGCATCTCCCCCTCGAGGGGGGGGCCAGGACACGCTGGGCGCATCGCTGCCCTTTCCAAGCCGGTGGCGGCGCTGGCGAACGAGGCGGGGTCGGCGCTGCGGCAGCGCGAGGCCAGTCTGAGCGCCCCGGTGCTCCCAGAGTCCGGGACCTCCAGGGGGAAAATCGATGAGGGCCCTGATGGAGACGGGGCCGGAGCCCCGGCCTCGGATGATGAAGAAGCGGCCACTCGGCCAGTCGCGGGCCCCGGGCGGCCTCAGGAGGCCTCGGTCGACAAGGGCCTCCAGGAAGAAATTTCAAAGATGCACGTCAATTTGGGCCACCCTTTGCTGGGCGATTTCATCTGGGCCCTTCGAATATAGCAGGCGCTCGACCGGAGGTTCTTCACTGGGCGAAGCACAAGTTCCATTGTCCTCACTGCGCCCACCACCCCCGCCCCTATTGGAGAAGGAAAGCCCACCTGCCCAGGGCGTGCCGGTTTAACCAGCTGCTCTCGGTTGATTTCTTTTACTTGGAGCTTCAGGGCGAGAGCCCCCCAGTTTTGAATATGGTGGATCACGGCACCAGTTATCAGCAGTGCTGCTTGCTCAAGGACGATCGCTCGGCGACCGTGGGCCGCTCTTGCCAGGTGGTGGATTCGCCCGTTCGGGCTTCCCGAGATGATCCTCTCCGACGGCGGCGCCGAGTTCGGAGGGGGCTTCTCGCGAGGCTGCGAACGCAGCGGGATCTACCTCCAGGTAATGCCGGCCAGCTCTCCGCATTTCAACGGCAAATGTGAGAGGCGCGGCGGCGTCGTGAAGAATGCCGCGTCCCGGGCCCCCCTGTCTTGAGTTCCGACGAGCCGAGAGGATGTCGACTATTGTTGTTATGCGAGGTGGTAGCGGTCAAGAACCGCGCCTTCCATCGCGGAGGGCACAGCAAGTGTCAGATGGTTTTCGGTGAAAACCTAAGGGTCCCAAGGTCCATGCTGAGTGGCGACGCCGTGGATAATATTGGGGTCGAGGATCTCCGGACCGGCGCTGTCGATCAAGATGCTGCGGCGGCTGCTTTCGCTCGGGCTCATCAGCTGAGGTCAGCGGCGCAGCGCGCCTTGGCAGTGCACGATGCTCGCAATCGCCTCGCAGAAGCCTCTATGGCCCAGAGACGCGTGGACAAGGTCTACCAGCCAGGGGAATGGGTTTATGTTTGGAGGAAAATCACTTCTGCGATTCGCAGCCACGACCTGCAAAGAGATCGCTGGACGGGCCCGGGGGCCGTGGTTTTTCAGGCTCGAAGTATTGCGTGGGTGGCTACGCGTCACCGCCTTTTGAAGTGTTCGGTTGAGCAGATCCGCCCGGCCACGAGGCCCGAGGCGTTAGGCGCAGAGATGCTCGACAATACTCGTTTTGATCAGCTCGGGCAGGAGTTGAGGCAGCCAGGGAAGCGAGTTGGCGCCGTGGATGTAGAATCCGAGGGACCCCTCCCCCCGGGAGGCCATCCGGCGTCCTGAATCCGACGTCCGGAGGCCCGCGAGGACTTCGGCCGCGATCCCGGTGGCCCCCGCTGCCCCGGCCGCTCCATCGTCCCCGGGGGCTGCGCTTCCTCGGGAGATCTCGGAGTTTCCAGACAGTTTGCGGGAAGCGCTGGTTGTTCCACCTCCCCCGCCCCGGCCTCAGGATCTGTCTCGCGATGTTCCAGGGGGCGCCCAGTCCCAGGAGGTGGTCGAGGTTGATTCGGGGTCCGAACCCACGGAGGAGCCGGCGGCCCGGGCACCGCGGAGGCCGGCGGAGGGCGTTCCCGAGGGGGCGCCCGCCCCATCCAGGAGAAGGGGATTCATCATATCCTCTTCCGATGCGTCAGCCCTCGAGCGAGAGAGGGAAGCGGCGAGGCAGAGTTGGGGAGCGCCTCCCCCTTTCGCCCCAGTGCAGTCTACGTCTAGATATTTGACCCCCGCCGAGTCGATGTCCGGCTCCAGTAGGGTCGCCAGGGTGGTGGCCGAGCGCGAGGGCGCCGGTCCAGGGGTCTCTTCTCGCGCGACGGCTGGCTCCAGCTCGGTCTCTGCGACCCGAGGTGGGGGGTCTGGCCCCCGAGAGGGGGCCCAAGTTTCTGGGGCGGCCGAGGGCCGTCGGAGCCGATCGCCCCCTCCGTCCGGGGACGGAGAAGCGGTTGGCCCTGGGGGTAGTGCGCGGCCTCAGCCTCAGCCTCAGTGGACACGTAATCCGGTCACGCAGGAGCCAGTCCTGCAGACTGGTGGGATATGAAGGTCTGGACGGGGGTGGAGATCTGGATCAGGGCCGAGCGTTGTACGAGGAGCTGTTGGCCCGAGGTTTCACGCGTGACGCGCCTCTCTCCGCCTCTGAGGCCAGTGGAGGCACCTTTTTCCTTGACCTTCCGGATTGTTTTTTCCAGGCTCGTGGGCCCACCAGTGCGTCGACGGGGCGCCGAAGTTCAGCTGAAGAATCTGACCCCGGAGGAAAGAGAGCGCTTCGTTGCTTCGGACGCTATGGAATGGGCCGCCATGACGTCTTCTGGGGCAGCGCGGGCCCCCAGTTTGGAGGAGTCGCGCCTGGCGCGACGCCGATGCCCGGATCGCATTCTCTTTTCTCGAATGGCACGGCGGTTTAAGCCGTCCGAGGGGGTCGGCAGCGCGCCGACTGCCAAGAGCCGTTGGCGCGTGCACGGGCACCAAGATCCCGATAGCGATGCCCTCCAGGTTTCCGCCCCTACCCCCCATTCGGAATCGATCATGTTAGTTCTGCAGGTGATAGCGTCCATGGGATGGTCCCTCGGGATCGTCGACGCGAAGAATGCCCCCTGTCAGAGCAATAAGCATGTTCGACCCCGGGGGGCTATCTCCGCGGAGGCCTGCTCAGGCCTCGGGCTGCCGGGAGAGACCCTAATCGAGCTGGTCGCGCCAGTCTACGGCCTCAGCGATGCCCCGCTGCTCTGGCATAGAACCCCTGCTGAATTCTTGAGCGAGATCGGGTTTAAGCGTTTCCTCCTGGAGCCGTGCCTGTGGCTGCAAAGGTCCGACTCAGGTCGGTTTCAGTCTCTTGTGCATATTGAAGTGGACGATCTGATTGTATCAGGAGATGCTAAGGCGCCCCCGCGTTTAAAGGAGCACCTCTTGAGGCGCTTCACGTTTGGGAAGTGTGTGTGTGTGTGTGTGTGTGTGTGTGTGTGTGTGTTTGTGTGTGTGTGTGTGTGCGTGCGTGCGTGCGTGCGTGCGTGCGTGCGTGCGTGCGTGCGTGCGTGCGTGCGTGCGTGCGTGCGTGCGTGCGTGCGTGCGTGCGTGCGTGCGTGCGTGCGTGCGTGCGTGCGTGCGTGCGTGCGTGCGTGCGTGCGTGCGTGCGTGCGTGCGTGCGTGCGTGCGTGCGTGCGTGCGTGCGCGCGTGCGTGCGTGCGTGTGTGCGTGTGTGTGCGCGTGTGGGTGGGTGGGGGTGGGGGGGGGGACGTCTACGCGGGTCGTCGTGTAAAAGTACGTTCGGGAACAGCTGAGCCCGATAGCGCTGGACAAGCATCGGCGGGGGGGGAAGTCTCTAGCTCGTTGACCGCTCCAGAGATTTCGTCGCGCGGGACGACGGTCGCGCAGATCCAGTGGCTGGCGCGTGAGTCGCGCCCAGACGTGGCCAGCAGCGCTTCGCCTCTCGCAGCGGCGTTGCCCGAGCCGGCTGTGGAAGACGCCTTGATGGCGAACAAAGCGGTCCAGGTTCCTGCGAGCTTCCGCCCCCCAACGCATAACTATCTGGCCCTTCGGCCCAATTTCCACGACGTTTGCGGCCGCGTCAGATGCGGGTGGCCCCAGGCCCGCTCGCAGAGGGGGTGCTCAGGCAGGCCGGTTAGCGTTCGCCGCCGAAGGCGCCATTCGAGAGAACCGGCGTGCGAGAGTCAGTCTCCTCTCCTGGCGTAGCCAGAGACTCAGGAGAGTCGCGGCGAGCACGATCGCCGCCGAGACCCTCTCGCTATCCGGCGCAGTAGCCGAGGCCCAGCGGCTGCAGATTATGTGGAGAGATGCGATTTCTGGCGACGTCCAGCGCCCAGATTGGATGGCCTCCCCAAACCCCTCTGCTGTGACTCTCGCTCGGGATTGCAAGATCGGAGACTCGGCCTCGTTGTCGTCCGCGGTGGGCGCCAAGAGCGTCTCCGACACGCTGTCAAAGAATAGCGCCGGATCGAGGGCGGACAGAAGAAATGCCATCGAGATGGCGGTGATCCGGGATTCGCTGAGTTCCATCGGTTCTAAGGTCCGTTGGCTCCCGCGCGGCATGGTGCCAGCTGACCCCCTCGCCGAGATAGATCCCGGTCGCGGCAGCGCCGCCCTGCGCGGTGCGCTTACTAGAGGCACCCTGTGTTTGATCGATGAAGAGGGCCATGTGGATGAAAGATCCTCAACCTTTCTTTGAAGTCTTGGTCCCAGGGCGCGTCGAAGCGCGCCCTGGATGAACGCGCCAAGGCGTCAGTGATATCATCGGAGGGAGCTGAGGTGCGAGCGGGCGAAGAGGAGGGGCCCCAGGAGATAGGAGGAGGAGGTGAGGAGGCCCACCGAGGAGCAGGGGGAGGACGAGGAGGAGAAGCCCAGAGGAGCAGCAGCAGCAGGAGGGGCCGCGGCCCCGCGCCCGCCCGCGCATCCGGCACCGCAACCTCGACCAGCCGCGGACTCCCCGCCCGCGGGAGCTGGGGGAGGAACGAGGAGGAGGAGGAGGAGGAGGAGGAGGAGGAGGAGGAGGACGGCGACGCCTCTGGTCCTGTCTATCTCGCGCCGCTCGGCGACGGCGTTCGATCCACGAAAATTGGACCCGCTGTTGCCCGAGGGCCCTCGTGGGCCCGGCGCGTGCGCTCTCCCCCCTCTCCCTTTGGATCTCGCGTTGTCCCCGTGGTATAGCCAGTTTGGCTCAGGTGCGATTCGCGCTGTGTGCTCAGGAGCCCGTGCCCCGGAAAAGTGCCCCCCCATTCCTCGCGCTTTCGACCCGCCAGATCCACGTGTCCATAGTTCAGTGACAATGGAGCTCCACCTACAGCGGAGACCCATGCCAAGAAACACGCTGCTTGCTTCCAGGGTGCCCTGGGTTTCTTGGGTTTCGATGTTTATGCTGGGGAAAGCGCGACATTCGCACGCCAAAAATCAATTGATGTCTTGGGGTCTCAGGTTTGGGTTCCTTGTGGAAGGTTTCTTACGGTCGAGCCCCTGCCGCAAGGCCCCAGAGGCAGCGCCCGCACGGCAACGCCGCACCCGTTTCGAGACACCCCTCACACGTTTCAGGCCCCATAGGGATGTCCACCGGAGGCGCCAGCGGCAGCGCCCGCACGGCACAACCGCGCCTTTTTTTTCGGCACACCACTCACACGTTTCGGGCCCCATAAGTACGTGCACCTCAGGCCCCAGTGGCAGCGCCCGCATGGCACGACCGCGCGCGCTTCGGCACACCCACCACGCGTTCCGCGGCCCCGCATGGAGCTGCACTCACGGCCCCGGCGGCTGCGCCCGCATGGCACCACCGCGCCCGTTCGGGCACGCCCTTCACACGTTTCGGGCCCCACAGCGAGCTCCACCGAAGAAGATGCACGCCCCCGCGATCTTCGCAACTGCACGCGGTTGGGCATTGCGCAAGGTAGTGTTAGTTATTCTCCTTGGCCCTTCGGCCTCGCGGCTGGATTCGCCTTGGAAGCAGCATGTTTGTTTGAAGGCTTGGGAGCGGGATTGGTGTCCTTTTCTCCCGATCGAACGGTTTTCACACCATCAGAGAACCCATTCAGGAATGCATGCGTGCGACGACGGATGGGCGACATGCTAAGCGACGCGCTGGACACCAACGAAAACGCTGGCGCGACAACTGGGGGAAAGAGTGAGCGGCGCACGCGGCCCGGCGTCTAGCTGGGGCAGGCCCGTCTGCCCGACGGTTTATTTTTTCTCCTGTCTCAGTGACTGATATACCTGCCTTTCGCGCCCTTAACTGGGCCACCGCGGCCCCTTTCGGCTCAAGGCGCCGGCGTCGACACGCGAGTGGTGGACTTGTGGGGGGCGGCAAACCATTCATCATCGCCCTGCGTTCATTCTTGCCGCCTTTGCCAGCGGATGCTCGGGAAGGGGTCCGCCCTCTAGCCGCCCTGTCTTTTGCATTCCTTCGCGCGCGACAGGTCTCGCGCGGAAGGGGCCCAGCCCTGCCCTGATAGCGACCGCCCCGCCTCGTGCGGGTGTGTAGTTTATTGCGGCGGGCGTTGGTGGCCCCCCTGCCTCGCGCGCTCTAGCGCGTGGCCGGGAAAAGACTCTGGGTTCTGAGGGGGGTGATGCCGCCATTGTACCCATATCCTCGAACGCATTCCATATGTCGGTGGGTTTGATCGGCTTGGCGCGGACCGACGATGCCCTCGGCGACCAGAGCTCATGCGCCGCCTCCACCGCTGGGGTCAACGACCACGAAACTCTCGACCCCTTCGCGGCCCGCTTAGGGGGGTGCCCAGTAAGGTCAAAATCTGGCTTTCATGTCACGATGTGTTGTTTTTGGTTTGTCGTTTTTATTTTTTGCTTTTCCTGCAAGTGCGCATTTTTTCTGCGATCGCGTTGGGTCCTGGCGATTTCTATAGGTGTGGATTGCATGTTGACTCCTTCCTTGGCGGATTGCAATATTGTTTTTGCACATTGATTATTTCTGCCGTCGGTTACATGCTGATGCCTTACGTGGCGAATTGAAGATCTTTTTGTAGCGGAGTGCAGAAACCAATATTTTGCTGTTGCATATTACAACCATTTGTTGTTGCGGATTGCAGGTTGATTTTTTGTGGCGGGGTGCGCAAGGATTCGTTTCGTGGCGGGTTGCAACGGGCTTTTTGGATGGAGGGGTATTTAAATATAAACCAGGGGGAAAACAACAACCGACAACACAAACATACAACGCGTGACGCGTTTTTTTGTTTTTTTTATGCTGTTGGTGTCGGGCGCCTTGCCACATGAAGCACGCAGCGTTATTCAACCTTCGGAATTCCCAAATGCTGTGCTTTATAATGTGTTCGATCTCGGGAAATACATAAGCATTGTAAATCATAGCGTTTTGGAGCTCCGACGACTGATTTGTACTTAACAGCGAAGGCTGCTGTTTTTCTAGTGGGCCCCCAAAAAACATCTTGACTCCACAGGGGGGTCGGGGCGGGTGCCGGGGAGAATCCGGGGACCCCCCGGGGCTGTGAATAGAACCCGTATGATACCCGCATATCTACTCCTTATCCTCACTCTCCTGCCCCTGGCCGTTTGGGCTCAGGCATTGGATTGGTATCGATCGGACCTTTGATCGTGCAGGAGGAAAAGATATCCATCTTTCCCTCCTATCCTCTACCAACGGATCAGGGGTTCTGTACCTTTATACTCCAACCCCATACACAGGTTATCAGCCCTTAAAGCTCACTGCTCACCGAAGCCCGCGTCGCGATCTCGCACGCGGCATCGATGGAGCCCGAGCGGCGCATGCGTCGTAAGGGATCCGTCGGGGCCTCGCGTCCGAGCTCTCCGACGGCGCGACGGCTCGGTGATGAGTTGGAGAGCCTTAGAGGTGACCGCGCGGGTGTCCCCGATACCCCCCCCCCCCCCCCCAGCTCAGACGGACCCGAGGCGCGGCTAGCTGCTGAGCTTCAACGCCACGCCGCCCGCGGGGGGACAGGAGAAGGAGTAGGAGCAGGCAATGGAGGATTCCACACGCCTGCCTTCGATCCTCCATCTCCTCTTCCGTCGGGGGCAGTCCCAACTGCGTCGGGCGCAAGCCCCGCTGGTCACTCTACTCCAGGGCGCTTCCGCGTTTCCCGCCGATGGAACCCCAGTGCTGGCCTGACCAGTCCTGCGACCGTTCCCGTGTCGGAGCACGTTGCCGCTTTCGAGGAGCTCGGTAGACTAGCGGCGGCACAGCCGCAGACGCAGTACCCCAATGTATCATCTCGTCAGACACCACACGCACACGGCCCTAGCCGCAGCTCGTCCTTGCGTAACCGTCGTGAGGCCACAGGCCCCTACGACGAGAATAGGTCGAACCCGCGTGCTGCCTCTCAGAGGCCATGCACTCCTCGCGAGAGGATGCAACAGGGAGCTGACGCTCCGCACTTCTCCCTCTCAGACGACCTGCTGGCGGCGACGTCCGCTGCAGGTGAGATCGCTGAGCTGCGGGACCAGGTTGAAACCTTCGTGTCCAGGCAGTATTCTGGATTGATGCAGAGCGTTCAGACGAACGTTGCCAACGCTGCTGCTCGACGTCAAGATTTCGACGGCGCCTTTGCGATCATAGATTCCAGGATCGCTGAAGATCGTCGTATCTTGGGTAAGCTGCAGTTCCAGGTTGACCGCGATCGATATGTCATACTCAGGTGAACGGTCAGCGACGGTCGAGCACCTGCGCAACTACCTTGCGCAGATGGAGCAACAGCTTGTGCTCGTCCGCGACACACGCGTTTCAGCGGTCAGGATCCTACATGGCGAGATCCACGACCAGCTCCGAAACCGACCGCTTCCAGCTGAGGCACACGATCTCGGCGACGTCCAGTCCCAACTCAATGATCTTCGATCCCACATGGACGACACTACTGCGACGCTTCGCACTCAAGCGAACACCAACTCGTCGACCCTGATCGACACGTTGCAAAATGCTGAGAGAGTTATCGCTCAACGGCTTGATGCGACCGACGCTGTCGTGCAGCCCCTCGCTAACTGGATCTCTGAAATCGAGCAGCGTTTACCTGATGTACAGGACGCCCTGGCAGAGTTGCGTGTCAGACGAGCCCAGATTGGCCAGCTGGGATCTCCTCCAACGTTTTACGATTTCGCCCGCCTCACTGACAGGTTGCAGGAGGTTAAGATGGCGGCGGACCACGCGCAGTCTGAGCTCTCCCGGGTCATTCGTGAGAGAAAGAGATGCTGAAAAGGTACGTGTCGAGGAGTGTCTCACACGTCTGGAAGGTGAAACGGAGGCACACAACGCCCGTCTCCGAGCCTACGAGCAACGACTTGATCGGCATTCCCAACGCTCTCGGGACCCCGACGATTCTGCACGCCAAAAAGTGGACCAAATACACGAGGACATGACGAACTGGACAAATCTACTTGTTGACCAAACCAATGACACTACGCTTGATATTCAGCCTACGCCCGGCCTCTCCAGGCCGACGGCAGCGTCCGCTGAAGCACTGCGAGCTTCTGCAGGACAACAAGGACGTACGTCACCAGGAGCAGCCTCCGCGGCAGCTTCAGCACGGACACGCCATGTGTCTCCCGTGCGCACAGAACCAACTACCGACGGTGTACCGATACCATCATCACCATTATCTTTGGTTACGGTCAACACTACTACTCCTATCAAAGAGTCAGACACTGTCAGAGTCCCTGTCTTGCCTAAGATCACGCAGTTGCTCGAGTGGCAACAAAAAGCACGGGAGAACTTTGGGGCCTTTTCAGGGCGCCCATCCAAAGCATACGCCTTCCTGCGCGTGGCTGAACAGCCAGAGTGCACCTTTGAGGACTTACAAGACAGCGGAGACTTTGAGAGCATCGATTGCAAACTCGCCACCGCTCTCAGCGACATCTTGTCCTCCGATCTGCGCTACCAGATCAGGTTCATCGAGGCCAGAGAGCACAGAGCAGGACGCATGCTGAAAGGGCGCCAGATCTACTGGCACATCCTGCAGCCCTACAAAGTGACTGAGGTTGATGACGACCGACACGATTTTGAGCGCCTCGAAGAACTGAGGATGAGAGATGAAGATTGGCAGCGATTCATTACCGACTGGGACGCTTTATTGTTGGATTGCAGAGAGGCACCCGACCCGCAGATTTTGGAATCTCTGTTTCGCACACAGATTCTCCGACATGCCTGGATGAAGCAGGATATGTACGAGTACCAGCGCATGAAGATAAGCGACCCAAATCGTACCTATGATTGGCTCCGACAGTGCGCCCTCGACGTGCTGGAGCTCAAACAATTCGAGAATAATCAAAATAGACTAAGGTACGAGTACGAAAACCGTTCCCAGGTGAACATCTGCGCTGCCTGGGAGAAGGGCAACTGTCGCAATGGTGACCGCTGCAAGGCTTTACATACCTTTTCCAGGGGCGGGAAGGACGGCAGATCTTCCCGAGCATCGAACGCTGGCAGCAATGCTCGCCGGAGCGCCTCAGCCCCTGCGAATTTCAAAAAGCCAGGATCGAAGCCGTTCTGCTTCGAGTTCGCCAAGCGCAGTGCCTGCGCACGTGGAGACAAGCGCAACTTCCCGCACATGGCGCAGTGCAGCTTCTTCACACAGAACAAGTGCCACAAGAGCGACACATGCAAGTACGCTCACCTGGCACCTGGTGCGAAGACACCTGAGCGAAGCCCCAGCCGCCCACGGACTTCCAGTCAGGACAGCCGTGGTCGCCCACCATCCCGCGGATCAGGGAGCAGATGCTCTCCACAACGCGGGGGGTTCCGGAATGCGGGGGGCTCATACAACCGACGTGACAACAGACGCCACTACGACCGATCTCGATCCTCCTCCAGGAAATTTACCGACTCTCGCAGTCAATCGAGAGGCCGATATGATAGATCATCACGATCATTTTCCCGAGGACGAGACGGGCGTGGCGGAGGAAGTGGCAGTCCACGTGGCCGCGACAGATCATATGGCAGCGACAGAGGACGTGACCGACGTTCCACGAGCCGAGGTTCTTCCCGTGGCTCCCCTCAGTTCAGGGCACGCTCTCCCGCTACCTATCGTCGCCCGCGCCACTCCGACCGCAGTTGCGTCATCTGCGACAAGACACTCATGGCCATCCACAAGGCCAAGACAGCATCTACCGAACCACGGCGTCGGATACGTTTGGGCACACATACCGTGGAATACTACCCGTGCATCTTTTCTGGCAAGTCCACTCTCGACAAGTGGATTGAGAAGCCAAACGAGGGCGACACCGTCAAAGTACCAGATCCGCTGCCGCAATGGTGGTGGAAACAGAGTGCAGACGCCCTACACCGTTGTCAACGGGAGGCTAAGTCATGGTATAAGGACCTACACGACTACCAACACGACCAGGTGTCGGTGGAGACACCAATTGCGATCACAGGTTCCGACGACTCTACCACAGAGTCTTCCGAGACGCATCAGGAGTCAGTGGCGACTCAGAAAGTCGACCCACCACGATCGACAGCCGCACTGACACGCTCCTGGGTTCTCGACAGTGGATCTGCGCACCATATTCAGGATAAGAACTAGTTTACGTTACGCAGACCGAATCTGATCGCATATCTATTCGCGATGAACACATTCTGGAAACAGCCAATGGTGATCGTACTGTCAACGAGCACTACGACATCCAGCTACCCGAGGTAGGCTTGAAGAGTACAGCCCTTGCCTTACCAGGTTGCCCATCGTTATTATCAGTTGGACAACTCATTGAAGTTGATGGCTCGCGGCAACTTTGGGACCCCGACCTGGGCTACATGCTGCAGGATCCGGGGGGCCAGTGGTGCAAGGTTCCCGTCAACAACAGAGTTCCAGAACTACGCCTCGACGATCTTGTGAAGATACCACCACCACGATTGTGCACTTCATCAGCACCCAGACGTCGTAGGCACAAGCGTTCTTCTACACGCTGCCACGACATATGCTGGTGCTGCAAGGACCCAGAGCAGTCACCACCGACATCCGAGCCACGGCCCCACCATGGGACCTGCCCCAAGAGACAACATGTCGGCGAGGGAGGAGGAGCACGGACCCTTGTGGTCGAAGAACCCCCCGACAAAGATAACGCCGAGTCAAGCGTGGATGCACGCAGCGACTCGCTTCCGTCTCCGCAACAGTGTTCCCCTCGCACATGCGGGGGGCCTACCAAGACCTGCGGGGACACCCCAGGCACGGCTCAAGCAGATACCGACAATACGTCGACTTCCCTCGAGGATCTGCCGGTGGAGACGCCTGCTCAGGTGCGCTCCGATGGTGACCGCGTTCTTCCAAACCGACAGAAGAAGCCGATTGGCCCTATGCACTGCATGACCCACAGTCCGAAACATCCAGACTGTGAGATCTGCTCTCGCACCGCGGCGCAGAACGCCCCGTGCAGACGACAGCGCAAACCACATTCACCGGCAGCCCCCACGGATGAGGACACAGCCTACGAGGTTTGTGTCCCGAAGAAATTCGGGGATGCGCTGACTGCCGACCACATCGTTTTGGCCAAAGATGATGCCGCTGATAAACACGGCGACAAGTACGCACTCGTCGTGCCCGACAGATACACCGGCATCTTCATGGCGTACCCGGCCTTGCACAAAGACGCAGTTACTACGAAGGCATCCTTCCAGCAGTTCATCGCCGCAAACGACGAAGTGAAGCACATCTACCCAGATAATTCTGGAGAGCTTCAGAAGGCATGCCGCCAGCTGGGATGGAGACATGACACTAGCACGCCTCATCGCCCACAGACAAATGGATTGATAGAGCGCGCTGTCAAGATCGTCATCCTTGGAACGAGAGCTGTGTTGCATATGTCTGCGCTGGGACACGAATGGTGGAAAGAGGCCATGCAAGCCTTTTGCTGTGGACACAATTTTGTGTATCCATCCACGGGCGTTGCCGCCCTCAGCGATGAGCATGTCGACAAAACAGCACATGAAATCCGATTGGTGAGAGTCTTCCCGGGCACTGCATACCATTTGGTGCTCGATTGTATAGTCTGATTGGTTGTAGACTGCAGGTTAAGTGGGAGGGGGTGTGGGCTCAGGTAGCCATTTTGGGTCCGTAGCGTTCGGCTCTGGCCGACGCGCGGGTGTTCCGGGGGGCCGCGGGGCGGCCACAACCACAGCCGTGCTAGTCCGCGGACTAGGTAGCGCGTCTGTGGTGCCATGGCTGTGGGCTTCCTGGGAGCGCACCTGATGATCTTGGTTACGGGCGGTGCTTTCACGGTCCAAGGGGCACTTGGCTGGCTGCCGTTCGGGCGCGGGGGAAATGAGGTCCCAGCGCCGACGCCGTCAGCCCTGCCCGGGCCGACAGCGCTGCCGCCAGGCGGTGGGGGGCAAGGCAAGGGGCGAGGACCGCCCGCCAAGCCCGCGCCTGCAGGGGGAAAGGGGCGAGGGCCGCAGGCCAAGCCCCCGGGGGCGCCGGGCGCCCTTGCGCCGCCGCGGTCAGGGTCGACCACAACGACCACACCCGCGGGCATCGGGCGCGTAGGCGAGGGCGAGCCCACGGGTAGCCCAGCTACGCCGGCATACGGAGGGAACGACGAGCCCGCGGGCGCGCCTGGGCAGCCGTCCGCCCCGGGAAACCGGACGGGCGATGGCGAGCCTGACCCGCCGCGCGGGCTGGACGGGTATTGGGGGTGGAGTGGTTGGGTCCCGCACCTGCCCCATTGGTGGGCTGGCCGGAACGTACCCCCACCGCCGCCGCCGCCACCTACCCCGCCCCCGGAGGCGGGGCCAGGTCCCGGTTGGGGATTCGCAGCCTGGGTCTTCGAGTTCGTGGGCTACGGAGCGTGGGTGAGCTCCCCCGACCACACTGGCACGATCCGCACGAGCGGCGGATGGATTGGATCCGCCATCGACCGCCTGGGCGTTAAGATGCTCGGGTACTGGTGGGAGACCGCGGTCCTTTGCTTCGCCTTAGGCATCTTCACGTTCGTGTTGGGTGCCCTGGCCTTCATCGTCAACACCGCAGCCCAGCCTATGCTGTGGGCAGCCGGGGGACTCCGCTGGGCGTGGTACCAGATTACCCGGTGCTGCCAGCGACGCGGAGGCGATGGGCCCGGCGCCCATCTCCCCCCGCCCCCTCCGACCCCCTTGCTGGTGCGCTGGCGCGGGCCGGGCTTGGGCGGCGCGGCGGAAACGGAGTTCTACACAAAGGGGGTCCGCGGCCGGGGAACCAATCGGGCGCACAACCACGTGCTTCTGCGCAAGCACGGGCAGGTGGCCCGCATCAGCTGCAACTTCGCGGACCGGTACCGACTGGACCGCCACGGGCTCAACATCAAGATCGGGCAGGTTCTGGGGTGCACCAGTCGTAAGTGGCGGCTGAACCTCGAGGAGACAGGGAACGTGCATCTATGCCGTGCCGTCGAGTGCGCCTCCTGTCCAGTGGCGCACCCCATGCATGTCGACCAGTACGCGGCCATTGACCACACACAGATCGTGGACTTGGCTGAGCACGGAAAGGCCACAGCCTGCCGGGCAGTCGGCGTGGGACTCCGGAAGGTATTCGGGGTCGCCAAGTGGCTGCTTTGCTCACCCTGGTCGGTACTTGGATGGCTGTGCCGGGGCCGGCCGGAGCCCCGCTACATCACCGACGCCACGGGCTATCGCCGCCTGGACATCGATTCGGAGAGCGAGGTGGAGGCGGAGGAGCGCCCCTGCCAAGCCGCACAAGTTGGGGCGCAGCTCGCAGGTGGCGCACGCCCCCTCCAGCCGGAGGGGTGCGGCGACCGAGGGATGCAGGAGGCGACTGTTCTGCTACAGGAGGACGCAGAGGTGTCGGACGTCCCCCGGCCGGGGCATTGCCTCAATGCACAGGTGCACCTCTGCGCCCACCATGCGCAGAAGTACCGGTCTACCCTGGTCGGCCGCAAATGCAGCCTCCCCACTTGCCTCCGCATGGCGAAGGGTAGCTGTGGGGGGGCCCCGATGTGCGGGGAACACCTCCGACGGGACGAGGGTCACACCGTGCGCGTCGAAGCGACGGTCCAACCTGGGATCCTCGGGGGCCTGCGCCGTCGCATGCGAGTGCGGGCCCCAAGCCCCGCCAGGGCGCGCGATTGGACCGCGCATGCCGCCGATGGAGTTGGCTTAGCGCCCGGGCCGGTCTACCCCCCGCCCGCTGCACCGCCACCGCCCGCCGTGGCCCCATCCGTCGATGTTGAGCCCTCGGGGGTGCAGGCCTTAGCCTCTGGGCCGCAGCCGCGTCGTTCGCGCTCCGCGGAAGCAAGGGCCAGCGGACGCTCACGGTCTGCCGACCGCGGAGCCCCGGGCGATCGGATCGCCCATCACGGGTGGCTCCAGGAGCCCTTACTCGTGAAGGTCTGCCCGATACTCCCGGGCGACCCTCGGGGGACCGAGGAGGCGTACGGCGCGCCCCCGGCGAGTCCTTGGTATATTCTATTGGGAGAATGCGAGGGGCTCGACGTACGGGGCACTGGCGGGGACGCCCGACTTATCATCGGGACTAGCCTCGAGGGCGTCAGGGTGGAGGTCCCAGCCAGCGAGGTCGTACGGCATCCCCCTCCGCTGGAGGACGGGCGCTACCCGATAGATTGGATCAATCGGCTGCTGTACGAGGTCCCCCAAGGCGCGCGGGAAGTGGGGTTGCGTGTCATCGCCCACCACATCCCGCAGGATCTGCTGGCGATGTTACGCCAGGAGCAATGGGACGGTGTGGACGTGGAAAGCGCGAGCGGCTGGAGGCGGCGCTACCTGACGAGCACGGAGCGCCATCAGCTGCAGCACGACCCGGTGCGCACACTCGGCCACCATCGGCGGGGCGGTGCGCAGGGGGCGCAACCTGCGCCCGGGATGGAGGGCTTGCCCCGCCCTGCCCCCGTGGCGGCACCGTCGCGCTTGGCGGCGGCCGCCGCCGGCGTGAGCGAGGATGCTGAGGAGCCCGACCCCCTCGAAATATTCATGGATTCCTTGCGAGCCGAGGATCTCAAGGGACGGGGGGGCCAAGCGGCGGCCCTCAGCGCATTAGGTATGACCGCGGACCTGCTCGGGGTTCCGCTTGATCAGGCGGAACGGCAGCTGCGGCGGAGAGTCGCACAGGTGGCAGCGGCGGGCCCACTGGGGTCCGATCTGGAGCGCGCCCTCGCGGATTTGGAGGATGCGCAGCTGGAAGCGCGCGCGCGGGAGCGTGCTGCGGCCGCCGACAAGGTTCCCCTGCAGGGCAGCCTCTCACGCGAGGGGTCGCGGAGCCGCTCGGCGCGGGGACGGGATCCCAGCCCGAGGCAGGGACCCCGACGCGAGCTCTTCGGGGCCATGCCCCCCGTCCAACCCACGGGCCCACGCCGGGGCTTGCTGGGCGATCGGGACCTACTGGCACGCGATGGACGCGGGGGGCCCGCTCGTGGGGCCAACCCGCTCCTCGACGGAGCCTCGGTCCTTGGCCACCTCACTGGCCAGACGCCCCACGGGGGTGGCCTGGGTGGGGAGCGAGCCGGGGGTCCAGACGACGCCGGGGCGGCGGGCGCCCTGGGCGGGCTTACAGCCGAGGCCGAAGCCCAGATCATCGAGCGCCTGGATCGCCAGAACCGCCTCACCGAACGCCACGTCCTCGCCGCCGAGCGGCAGGCGCGGGCCACCGAGGGCGACAAGAAGGCCCGGGGCACCAGGGCAGGGATCGGTCGGGACGAGGAACTGGATCTTTACATAGCCAGGGGATGCAACACCTTCGTGGTTGAGGCCTGCGAGGGGATCACGGGGAAGGACTTGTTCGACTCCCTCAAGCGCATGTGTGCGCACTCCAAGAGCACGCTCAAGACGATCGGGTTTCCCTGCCTGGTTACCAACCGTGTGGCGCACGGCTACGCGGCGCTCGCCTTCGGGACGGGTCCACACGACCTGGCAGTGGACGACTGCGTCCCCGCGCGTGACGAGGACTTCGATGGCTACCGGCTCCCTGTGGACGACAAGCTGGAGCCCCGCCAGCGGCCCGCCACCCACATGGCGACCTGGTTCAAGAGGGCCCGGTGCGAGATCCAGATGTTCGAGTCCATCGTAGGGGTCGCACACGGGGCAGAGCGTCGGCGGTCGCTAGGGTTCTTGGAGGCGGCCTTCGAGAGGGACCCCTCGGAGTTCCCAGACCATTGGGTCAAGGATCTGTGGGAAGAGCTCCGAAGCACCTGGGTCGAGGAGCTACGGGAGCTGAGGCGACGGCTCTGCCGAGAGCTCGACACCGAGAACCCGAGGAGGGAGGACATCAAGTACATCCTGCTCATGCCGGAGAACGGCTACGACTTGCCCCGAACGTTTGACCTCGGGGACCCGAATGCCTACTACCAGCAGGTAGTCGTGCCCCGGCGTAAGGCCGCACTCGCGCGCCTCCTCAATGGGCAGCTGAGCGCCCACCTCACGAAGCGACCGCCAAAGGCGGGAGGGGGCGAGGAAATGGGCGAGCCCCGGCCCACGGCGCAGGGTGATGACAGGCCCAAGGCGGGGGCTGGGCCCCAGCCGAAGGCGGGACCCAAGGCGGGCACCGGAGCCCCAGCGGGGACAGCCCCCAAGAGGGCGTACCCAGCGGGCAAGGAACTAACACGCCCGGAGCGTACGCGATCCGTGGCGCATGCGCCCCGCAATAAGGACAACGTCCCTATCTGCTGGGGGGCCACCACGCACATGGGCTGCTCGCGGAAGGCTTGCGACTGCCCTAACTCCCATGACCCCATCAAGTCAACGCGCGGATTGGACTACTCGGTAGTCATGCAGCTCACGAGGCGCGGGGGGCTCCTTGGGACGCCCCGGATTGACCCCAAGCAGGTGGATGGGATGATTGCGCAGCTACGCTCGCAAGCCAAGGCAGCCGAGGCCGAGAAGGTTGGCGAGGACACGTCCCCCCCTGCTGCCCCTGACTCCCAGAAGGAAAAGGGCCGTGGCCGTGGTAGCGGCTCGCGAGCGGCGGGCGACCCGGGCCCGGGGCAGGCCCCGGACGACTACACCGCGCTCCAGCTTACCGCGATGGAATCCGACCTCCGGGAAGCGGTTAAGGGCCCCGACTTCGGATGGCTCGAAGACCACGACCGCCCGCGCGCGGCGGCCACTTGGGACGCCCAGCCCGCGGGTGATGGGCCGGAGCTTCGCCTCAAGCTCATGCAGGAGCTCGAATCCGAGGGCATCTTCGCGCCTCTGAAGGGGGCCAGCGAGTACTTGCAGAGCCACGTGCGCGGGCGCGTCTTGGGGGCGCGCCTGCGCGGGGAGCGGCTCACCGTGGAGCGGGCCCTCGAGGAAGCCGTGGACCGAGGCCATCGGGGACTCAGCAGTGAGGCAGCCGACCTGCATGAGGCGCTTAGCTGCGCCGCAGGATACGTCACCGAGGGCGGGGCCGAGGTCGGCCCAGTTGCTTGGGGCGCCGACGGGCTGATAGGCCGCGGGTCCTATACCTTCTGGGACGGGGGCACCCGCATCCAGTGGGACTTCCTCGACTACCGGGACCGCCTCAGCCCTGCGGAGGAGATGGGCCAGGCGATGGGCCTGGAGGTGGGCGACGTCGAGGAGCGGCAGTGCCTGCTACTGCACGTGGCTGCTGGGGTGCTCCTGCTACGCGCGGGCGAGGGCGCGGGCGAGCCCAGCTCCTACGCGGTGCAGCAGTTGGCCGCGACGTATCGCCATGCACTATGGGAGGAGGCCCATGAGGCCCTTCGTGCCCTGGGCGACTCCCCACCGTGGATCACGCCCCTGGAGGCCGATGTCCGTTCCTACGTCCATGATGCGGTGCACCCGCACCACGACAAGGACTATCGCTGCCTGGCAGCATGCCCCGTCACCGACCTCGACACCGTCACGCTCCAGGTGCACCGTGTCAACGGCAGTGGGCGCCTATGCGTGGACCACCTAATGGGGACGGGTGTCGGCGCGGAGGATCAAGTAATTCCGCTCCTGATCTGGCGTGGCCACATGCGCGTCTTGCGCCCACGCTCCCACACGGAGGCGGCGGCCCTAGGCCAGCGCTGGGGGCACGCAGGACGCCTGTCCCGCGAGATCGTGAGTGTCGGCTGGCGCGAGATGCTCGATGAAGGCCCAGACGTTGAACCCACCGTCCCGGGCAAGAGCGCGCCCTGCACCCACTGCAAGGCAGCGGAAGGTCGGGCGGGCCGCGCAGTGGGACGCGCGCCAGCCTCGTTCGGGGAACATCCAGCCGACGTCCAGGCACGCCTCCTGGAGGCGAACGCGATGCCAATTCGACACGACCCCGCGTTCGCGTACGGTTTGATCGCCCAGGAGGTGTACGCCGGTTCGGGAAATTGGTCGGCTGCGCTTCGCGCCGAGGGCATCCGGGTGCTGGAGCCGATCGAATACTACGACGACCCACTCCGAGAGTCCGGCCCACGGCCGGCTCACGACACCCTCGACCCGGCAGTTCGCGCGCGCCTACAGGAGGCCGCACGGACCCCCATGGGCCCCGATGTGGCCAACGTTTGGTGCTGGGGTACCCCGTGTGGCTCGTACACCGACCTCGGGCTCATGACCCAGCCTGGCGGGACCCCGCAGGGCACCCGCACGTGGGAGCACCCCGAGGGGGGCGGCTCCAAAGAGTTCGAGCTCGTTGGTAACAGCCACACTCAGTTCACGTGCGACACCTGCCGCATCCTACACGACGCCGGCAAGGAGTTTCTCATCGAGTCCTCCTGCCCCTCGGGCCGCTACCCCAAGATTTGGGACCAGGCCCCAATGCACGAGCTGCGTCGAGCGACGGGGGCCATGATCGTCCCGATCCACATGTGCGCCTGGGGTAAGGCCCCGTCCGACGCGCCAGAGAGCCGCTATCGCAAGGGCAGCTGGTGGCTCGTCAGCCCCCGGCTGTACCTGCACGCTCTGTTGCTGGCGCGACGTTGCCCCCGTGACCACCACCACGTCGAGCTGAAAGATCACGTGCCTGGCTCGGGCATTAAGCGCACCAAGGAGGCGCAGGTTTGGGCCCCCCGTCTTTGCGCTGCGTGGGCAAAGGTGTTGAAAGGGGCCTATCACCGCTGGTCGGTGAGCCAACTGCGTCGGCAGTTGGCGCCTATATGGGAGGATGGCCCGGGGGCGTCCCCCAAAATCGCCCGGGCGGAGGCGCCCGGGCGCCTGCAGGGCGTCGACTTCACTGGAATCGAGCGCCTACAGGCTTCAGGGGACGGCTCAAAATGCGGTAGGCTTAGCCCAGCCATGCACCGAGCATTGGCGGGGCTTCCTAAGCCCCCGGTGGGCGAGACACAGGGGGAGGTGAGTGCGGGCAAGCCTCGACCCCCTTGCGAGGACCCGGCCAGAGATATCGCGGAGGACCTCGACGGGTGCAGCCCGGCGGAGCTGGCCACGGTCTACCTGGCCTTCTGCGCGGAGCACCCTGAGTACGACCCCGAAGCCATGCGGACCCTGGTGGGGCTGGGGGATCGGCTCCTCCAGCGGACGGGGTCCCTGAAGGAAGCGGCCGCGCTGCTTAGGCGCGCGCGCCACGAGCGCCTGGGCAACCCCCTTCGGGGTGTCCTGGGGGACACGGTGCGACGGTGTTTAAGCCGAGAGCACTTCGAGTACGTCCGGGAGCTGGCGGAAGGGGGGGCATCCGCACGGCGGGGCGCGCCGCGGAGGCGCGAGCGAGCTCAGCCGTACCCCGGCGTGCGAGCCCACATCGACGAGGCCTACCAGAAGGTATGGGCGGATGTGACCTGGGGGATCGTCTTGGTGGCTTCCCAGGCGGCAGAGGGTTTTTTGACGGAGCTGGTGGAAGCCCCCCTGCGGAGGGTCCCAAAGCAGCTACCGGACAGAACCCTATCGTCCGAAGGGCGTATGATCCACGCGATGCTCTCGGCCAACGCCGCCACACACAAGCGCGACCACCCGCCTGCCGTCCAGCCACGCCATCGGCAGGTGGCGAGGACGGCGGTATGGCATCGCGCGCGCCATCCCGGAGCGCGCCTCCTCTGCGCCAAGCGGGACGTCTCGCGGGCCTTCAAGTGGCTGGACATCGCCCCGGCGGATGTCGGGGACTTTGGCACCTCATTACCGGGGGCCCGCGCTGGCATCGAGGGGGACGTCAGAGTCGTTTACCTAGCCATGGTGTTTGGGTGGACGGGAGCCCCAGGCAATTACATGATGCTCGCCCTGGCGGCGAGGGAGCTCCACGAGAGCTATCGGCCTGGGGAGCCGCACTGGCACGACACCACCCACTTCCACTCGGAGTGGCTTATGGATGACCCTGTGGTGGTGGAGCCCGACATTGGGGTCCGGCCGTGGATGGCCTGCGACGCATTGGATGCATCCATACGTGAGGTATTCGGGTCCGAAGCAGTGAACGTCAGCAAGAGGGACGCCGAGGGGGAGCCCTCCACCACTCAGATTATCTGGGGGCTCAGCATGGACTTCGAGCGCGAGCGAGTTGGACTCCCGGAGCCCAAGGCCATGAAGATGCGCTTCCTACTGGCGGAGCCGGAGCTGAGCTTCGGCTGCCGCATGGTACGGCTGCGAACCGCGAGGGAGCTAAGTGGGCTCGGCCAGTTCTGCGCCTGCGCAGCTCCAGCCCTGAGCCTGGAGCTCCCAGCGGTACACCGGATGCTGTCGGGTGACCCAGGCCAGGCCTACGTCCACCCGCCGGGCGACCCCGAGATGGTAGAGGCTGCGTGGGACGATTGGCACCAGACCCTGGATTGGCTGCGCGTCTGCTTTGAGATGCCTGTCGAGACCTCCTTCGAGGGCCTGTTCGCGAGGCCCTCGCACTCCCGGGGGCGCTCGGCAAGCTGCGCTGGCTGGGAGGCGATGCCACCCTGGATCGGATCGGTGCGCTGGACTGGTCCTCGCGCGAGTACATCGTGGCGGAGGCGGCTCCCTACCTGGAGACGCTCCGCTCCGCCCCCGGGGTCACCTGGCAGGGGGAGGGGGAGATCATCGCGGTGGTCGAACTCCTCTGCCTGATAGCCTTGGCGGCCGAGAAGGGCCCGGACTGGTTCCAGCTTCTATTGCCGTACGTCACTGACAACAGTAATGTCAGCCGCTGGCTGCGACGCCGCCGGGCACGGAACGCGGTGGCGCGCCACCTGCTTCGAGTCCTGGCCATGCTGGAGCTACGGTACAAGTTCCGGGTCCTGGACGGACTTTACTTACGGACTTACCACAACGAGCTGGCCGACTTCGTGACTCGTGCCACGGTGGAGGAGGTACGCCAGCGGATGACGGAGGCCGGATGGACCGAGCTGTCGCCGGCAGCACCGTGGGGCGAGCTGGTGGAGGAGGCCGCCCAGCGCGAGCTGCGGATGCCAGGAGACGACGGGCCCTGGCGCGCGGCTGCACTCCAAGTTAAGGGAGCCCGGGAGGCCCTACCACGCTACGCCCCCCTGCAGGTCGAGGGGGCGCGGCTGCTGGAGGTGGGAACCGCGTGGCCCCCCTTCGGGGAGGCATGGGAGAGCCTCGGCGGGTCGGCGCTGCTGGCGCCGTGGGATGTCGGTGACCGGTGGGGCCCGGACGACGGCGACCACCCCAGGGACCCCACTGGGGCTCCGCGGATCCGTTGGCTGTGCGCGTCACTATCGGAGGACCCCGGTGGACGCGAGGCGACGGGCCTGGAGCGGCTACTGATCACCACTCGGCCACTGGCCGTGTTGCTCGACGCCCCCGTCAACTACGCCGCAGTGCGGCTAGGGGCGCGCTTGCGGCGCCTCGGCTATGTGGCACTCTCCCCGGAGACGCGCCTTCTGTGCACACACTTCGGCGACGTCACGGCACGCGCGCGGGCGGTCCAGGTTTGGGGTTGCGGAGAACGGGTTCGGGCGCCGAGCCTCATACCCCCCCTGGGGCAGCCCTGCGTGGAGCCACGCGGCCTCTGCCAGCTCTGGAAAGAGGCAGGGCGGCCACCGCTGGACGAGCTCCGCCTGGACCTCAACAACGGCACCTTGCTCGTGGACCCTCGGATCTCGACGACGGGGGATCGCATGATGCCCTGGCCGCGCGGCACATGGCAGCCCGCGGGAGGCGGGCGGGCCCAGCGCGTGGTGATTCATGATCCGCGCGGGCCCTGCCATACGGCACGGGCGAAGCCCGACCCGTTGAAGGGCTATGCGAACACCCTGATCCTGGAAGGGTCCGAGGGCGGCTGGACCGCGCGAGCCCTGCACCCGAAAGAAATCTGGTGCGCCCAGGGGGGCACGGCGGAGCTGTGGGATGTCCTGGGCCTTGGAGGTATGCCGATCGCCGAGCGCATGCGGCAGGCCGCCCGTGCACTCCCGCGCCGCACGGCCCGCTGGGTGCTCCAGTGGGCGGAGCGTCTGCTGAGGCAGGCCGTAGAGGCAGCAAGCGCAGGCGAGGCACCCGGGGCGCGCGCTGGCGTCGGACCCGACCACGACCGACTCGCTAACGACGAGATGGTTAAGCTGTGGCTAAAGGCCTGGCTTCAGGCCCCCGACCGCCCAAGCGGGCCATTCGAGGCTGCGCTGGAGGCGGGGAAGACGACGGACGACGCCGCTCGGTTGGCGGACCAGCTCGACCCCCCTGCTACCGCGCGGTCCACCGCAGCAGGGGAGGACGGGGCAGGCGGGGAGCGGGTCGGGGCGGTGACCTTCGCTGTCCCGGAAGGCGCGGGGATGCCCAGGCCAAGCGCCACGGACGGCGCGGGCGGCGAGGCACGCCCCCCGCGCAAGACCCGCCGGCGTACCCGCAGTGCCCCTGCCCCCGCGCTGGTGAAGCCCGCCGCCTGGCGGCACGCCGGCGGGGGCGCCCCGAAGGGGGTTCAGGGGGAACTCACCGACCCTCGCGAGCTGGATGCGACCGCCACCGAGGCGATGCTAGCCAAGCTTGCCGAAGGGACGCGGGCCAACTACAGCGCCGGGTGGCGTAACTGGGTACTCTGGCGGAGGCTCCGAGGCCGGGGCCCGCACCTGCAGGGGGAGACTCGGGGCGCCCGCCTCACGGATGAGGACGACCTCATCCGGTATGTCGTGTACCTGTGCAAGGTGATGAAGAGGCGGGCCACGACCATCCGCCAGCGCCTGTTCGCCATTCGATATGCCCACACCCTGGCAGGGCTTGGGGATGTGACCTCCGATCGGCGCCGGCTCTGGACCACGATCGAGGGACTCCGCCGCTGGGACGGAAAGGCGAAACGGAAGCTCCCGGCCACGCCCCGGATGTTGCGCTGGCTCCGCGAGTACTTGTTCGCCCACGGAACGGCCACGCGCCGAGAGGCGACCATCCTATGGGCGGCGCTTATGACGGGGTACTTCTTCATGCTCCGCGCGTCGGAGTATTTGGTCCAAGAGGACCGCTCCTGGAGCATGGGACGGGTGGTGCGTGGGCAGGACGTGCAGGGGCTGCGCGGGGGTACACCCAGCGCATGGCTCAGCGACTGCGACGAGGTAGTGCTGACGATCACGTCGTCCAAGACGGACCAGTTTAACGCAGGTTGTGTACGCAACCATTACCGTTCGGGGGTGGAGTTGTGTGTCGTGGACGCACTTGCCGACCTCCAGAGGGAGCTGCCGGACCGGTTTGGGCGAGGAACCGAGGCGGGGCTCCCCCTGTTCCGCCGGCCCGATGGCCACCCGATTATGCGGGAGGAGGTGCAGGGGCTCCTCCAACTCGCGGCTGCCGCCTGCGGCGTGGACGCAGGCCAGATGGGATCCCACTCCCTGCGCATCGGGGGCGCGACGGCGTTGTACCACGCCTGTCGCGACCTGGAAGCGGTCAAGAGGTTCGGGAGGTGGTCCACGGACGCCTTCCACGGATACCTCTGGGAGGACCATCGGCGTCAGGCTCCATTCGCCCGAGGCATGGCGGAGGGCCACGCCTTACTGGCCCCGGACGCCCGCGGTGATGACGGCGTCGCGGCCGGCGCCCGCCCCGACCGGTTGGCCGGGAGCGACCCGCCCCCGTTTGGGAGCGACCTGAGGCCCTCGGAGCGCCCGGCCTGGGCGCCCGGGCGCCCCCCCTGGGCGCGCCCTTCGGCGCGAGCAGGGTCAAATATGGAGGGGGAAGGAGAGGAGGGGCCGGTGAGATACGAGCCAGGGCGAGGAGTTAACGGGCGTGTTGGGAAGCAGCAGGCGGGTCCCACAGGTGTTCATGTCGGGGCGGGGGCTTCGCGTTGCGGGGGTATCCCGGTGGACCTCTCGCCCTCGACCCCCCTTTCGCCTCCGCCCCCGATCGCCCCAGGCACGCCCACCTCCTCTTGGTCCTCTCATCCGCAGCCATCTCCCACTCCAGAGCGAGGCACGCGAGCAGCGCGCGCACCCCAGCCTCGCGCGCCAGCCGCGCCTCCGCCCCGCGCTCCAGCAGCGTGCATCATGGGATTCCTGGTGGGCCTGGTGGCCCCGGACCAGAGGCGCGCGGCCATGACTACAGCATCATGGCGGTGAACCCCATCGGCGTCGTCGTCTCGGGGGCCGCACTGTCGGACGAGCTCCGGAGTGCCGCCCACAACATCCTGTACACGGTGGTGGACGAGCTGGACAGCGAGGACCTCGTCGAGGTGGTCAACCACGACCACGAAGCAGCCCCGTGCATCGCGGCGGCTTGCCTGGCCGCGGGGGCGAGCGAGGACCACGGCCAGCTGGTGATCGTCGACGGCAAGCGGGGCGCGTGGGGAGTGGGCGCGGGGCCGAATATCAAGGTCCAGCGCCAGGCGGCCAAGCTGGCGCTCGCCCTGGCCCAGTTTCAGGGGCAGCCCATGCCGGAGCTCCGCGAGCTCTGCAAGCACAACAGGGGGCTGCTCGACATGATGCGCACGGTGGACGCGGAGGCGGTCGTGGAGCTCACCGACGTGGACGACGCCTCGAGCAGGGGCGAGGGGAGGTCGACCCCAGCCCCGGTCCTCGAGCCGGGCGAGGACGCCGTGACCGCGGCGCTGGCGCGTGCGGCCATCCAGGCTGCAGCGCGGCGCCAGAGCAAAGGCGCTCCAGCGGAGCGCCCGCGGCCCCCGCGGTCCCCGGGCCAGGAGCGCCTCGCCGAGGAGGTCCGCAAGCGTGAGAGGCGCCCTGCGCCCTTGCGCTCACCCTCGCGCGCGAGGCGCCGCGATCGCGAGCGCGATGAGCCTCGCGATCGCGGGCGCAGGGGTCGGGAGGAGGAGGCCGCGAAGCCCAAGACGGGCGGCGCCCCCCCGAAGGCCGACATCGTGAAGCGTGAGGCCGTCCTGAAGCCCAAGAGCGGGGGGGCGCCGCCGCGGTCCTTCGAGGTGAAGACTGAGGTGGAGGAGACGGCGGCGCCAGGCGCGGGGGACGGTCCGCCCCAGCGCCAGCCGCGCTCGAGGAGCCGCCGTAGGCGCAAAGAGGAGCAGCGCCAGGGCGCCCAGCAGCAGCCCAGTGACCAGCACGACGAGGGCGAGTCCATCATCCGCATCGAGCGGGTACCGCACCACGTCGACGCCGAGGTGGTCAGGCAGGTGGTCGTGCCCTTTGGGGTCGTCAAACACATCGCCTTCCTGTACGACCACCGCCGCAAGCGGGAGCCGTGCGTGCTCGTGGAGTTCCAGCGCCGCGCTGACGCAAAGCGCGCGCGGGAGTGCATGAGGTCGAACTATCGGTTCTACAAGACGGACCCGTGCACAGTGGTCACGGAGTGGGCGAGTCGACCTCGCGGCCCTGACCCAGGCAGTGACGGGGAGGATGGCCCGACCATCCAGCCGCCTGCCTGCCCGACGTGCGCTCTCAAGATGCGCTGGAGCTCCTTTGACCCGGGAGACGGTTGGGGTTGCGAAATGTGCCCCGCGGGCGGAGCTAACAGCGGAGCCCTGCGGTGGCACTGTAAGGGGTGCGACGTGAGCTACTGCGAGGCTTGCCGCGTCGCCTTCGGCAAACCCAAGACGGTGGTGGAGAAGGCCCGGCAGAGCGGCCACACCGTGCGGGAGGCGCCGGGCCCCAGTGCCGGCCACGGAGAGCGCCCCAGCACGGGTGCCACGGGTGCGGGGGCTGAGGGGGACCGCCCGCCAGGCGACCTCAGCTGGCCCAAGCGTGAGAGGTCGCCCAGCCGCAACCGGCCCAAGCGCGAGAGGTCGCCCAGCCGCAGTCTGGCGCGGGACCCAGCGTGGGCGCGGCGCGGCGACACCCCTCCCGGCCGCACGCGGCGTAAGACCGGGAAGCACGCTGGGCAGCTTCGCGCTCCTCGCGGCGGCTGGTACGAGCAGGAGAAAAAGCGGCGGCGTGCTGCCGCTGCGGAGGCTGCCGCGGGCGGGGGTGGGATCCCAGCCTGGCGTGGCAAGGGCGCGGGCGACAAGGGCGGCAAGGGCGGCAAGGTCAAGGGCAAGTACTCCGGCAAGGCCGCCAAGGGCACCAAGAGCGGCGGCAAGGGCGACAAGAGCGGCAAGGGCGGCCACTCCAAGGGCGACCAGGGCAGCCGCGGCCGGAGTGAGCGTGACCGGCCCAGCGCGGGCGGTCACGCGTCGAGGGGCGGCGATGGCGGCAGCCCCCGGGACCACAGTGAGCGCGGCGGAGACCGCAGCGGCGACGAGAGCCGCGATCGCCAGGGGAACACGCCATCCATCTAGGCGTGGAGCACCCCATATCCCGACGCCAGCGCCCGCGGCATCGCGGGCTGCGGGCTGAGGGCGGCGGCCCGTGAGTGAGCCGGCTTTCCTCTCAGCCTACCGTGCGCAGGTGGCGCCTGCGATCCTTTCAGCCTACGGTGCGCAGGTGGCGCCTGCGATCCTCTTTCTTTTAGCCTACGGTACGCAGGTGGCGCCTGCGATCCTCTTTCTTTTGGGGAGTTTGAACGTTGCGCGCACGTCGCGCGCTTCCTGGACCCGGCCGCGCCGCGCGTCCTGCGCGCCGCGCGGTCGGGGCCACACTTGCGCTCTGCGCCCGGCGCATCATGCGCCGCTCTTTTCTGTTCTTTTGCGCACTTCGCGCACGCGCCGCGCCCGCGCTCTGGGCGCGCGGGGCGCGGAAGGCCTCAAGGTTGCAGGCAAGTGGCCGCGCGCGCGAGGCTCTTGGGGCCTCAGGATCCGCCCTCGCACTTCGGGCTGGGCGCCCCCGCGCGCGCGGCTGCGCTTTCTCTTTTCTCATGGCCAAGCGGCCGCAGGCGTGCCAGAGCGCGAGCGCGCGGGCCGTCAGGGCCCACGCGCTCGCGTCGGGCGTGGGCCGTCAGGGCCCACGCCCAGGTGGAGATGCGCGTCGCCACGCTGCCATGAAAATACCATCGCCCTGTCCTGGTCCCTCTCTCGTCCCCTCCTCTCCTCCTCTCCCTCCGTTGAGTGCACGCGTATCTCACTTAACTTGTATAGTCTGATTGGTTGTAGACTGCAGGTTAAGTGGGAGGGGGTGTGGGCTCAGGTAGCCATTTTGGGTCCGTAGCGTTCGGCTCTGGCCGACGCGCGGGCGCCCACCCACCCCGCTTTGCTCCCAGGCGCCTGCGCGGGCCAAGCGGCCGCAGGCGTGCCAGAGCGCGAGCGCGCGGTCCGTCAGGGCCCACGCGCTCGCGTCGGGCGTGGGCCGTCAGGGCCTACGCCCAGGTGGAGATGCGCGTCGCCACGCTGCCATGAAAATACCATCGCCCTGTCCTGGTCCCTCTCTCGTCCCCTCCTCTCCTCCTCTCCCTCCGTTGAGTGCACGCGTATCTCACTTAACCTCTTTTGGACATGCCTCAACCCCGAGATCAACAACGAGACAGCAACGTGCAAAGAAAATGTTCGGGAAGGGTTATTCGTGGGTTACCATTCACACCCAGGTGGACGTTGGTCTGGTGATTATCTCGTCTTGGATACGGTTACATACGCCAAGAACCCAGACGGCGACCTGTGCCACGTACACAGAGCCAAAGATATTATTATCCCCGACGGCAAGTTCACCTTCCCCGTGAAGGATGGTACCCTACGATACCACAACCCAGAGGCACACGACGAGGTCAAGGCAGCTACTTCTCGTCCTTTGGGCGACAAGCCTATGCCGGACCTTCCGCCTGCCTACCCTAAGGAGTGGGATGTTCATATATGATGACGTTGGATGACAATGCCGCTGATCATCACCCATCGGCTCCTGAGGTTGCTGCACCAGCACCAGAGCCAGACTATTGGGAACGGCGCGGATATTGCATCATCCGACACATCCGCACTCCGCGAAGGAAATTGTTCAGACCGACAGACGATGTGATGAACATGCCCGTTCCTGTCGATCAGCTTGATGTAACACGAGACTTTGAGACGACTTCTACCTTCGAGGGCGAAGGTGTCATACGTGACGTTTGGGGCGGAGTTAGTGCAGCAGACCACCGAGAACTTAGTGAGCCTTGGACCGGCCTAGTTCGGTTCTATGAGCTCCCCGAGATATTGCCGGACGGCAAAATGGTGGTCCGCGGCCGTGAGACACGTGCACAGGCTACTACGCGCCCAGACCATTCTTCCCGAACGTTGGAAGACTTTGTCTCGAGGACAACAGAAGAAGGATATGAATACGCAGAAGATATCAAACAAGCTCGCGAGACGCGCGAGCGAGCTGCCCTTCGGGTGTGGACCCGACTGGACAAACAAGCTAAACTCTTTCGCACCACTACGGCTGGTGGAACTATGTGGAATATCGTGGAACGCCGTATTACCTACGATATGGACAGCGGCGCTTTCATTCGCGACGAGGACGTCAAGGGCGTGAACAACAAGGAGATTCTGTATGCCAAACTACCTGGTGGCCCACGTGACATTACTACTGTATTGTGCTACCGCCGACCCTCACCACAGCCTGCTGGAGTCGCACGTACCCTGGTGCTCATTGACAGTGAGGGGAATGACTTCGGGACCGTGAACCCGCTCTCGCGTAAGTTCACCCCGTCGGTAGCAGTGCCCACTGCGCCACGTGACCCCGCCTACACACCGGCACACAGAGAGGAGATTCTTAATTCACCATGGGCGCGCCCAGCCCTTGTTACCAGGAATTTGAACAAGCGAGAAGTTGCCGCAGAGCCACGCGCACAGGAAGCCCTACGCAAAGAATACGAACGCTTTGAGAAGAAGCAAACATGGATGATAGAAACTGTTGCTGAGAAGGACGTTGTTGAGCCAGAGGCGATTCGCACGGGAAAGAAGGTTCGCTTCTTCAACATTTTGGAGCTATCTTCCGTGGAACATGAAGAACTTCCTCCGGAACTACGTAAGTTCAAGGGCCGCGTGGTGGTTCAGGGCAATACTGGCAAAGACGAAATTGGCTTGGCCGTCATCTTCGCCGACGCGGCGTTCAGCGCGTCACACATCGAAGCTTCCAGGCTTTGTGACGCCACCGCGTTGCTGCCAAATTATGGAGGCGAGCAGAGTGATGCGCCGGGCGCATACACGCAAGCCTGACTATACGGAGACGGTCGTATCGACCCAGTCGATACTTGGATTACTCTACCCAAGTGGCGTCAACCTGCATCCTGGGCTAAGTACAGGAATCCCGTGTGCCGACTACGATTGGCACTCTACGGACACCCTCTGGCAGGCGTGTTCTGGGGGCGAAAGTGTCGCACGTGTCTGGAAAGCGTTGGGTTTGAGCCTATCCCAGTCTGGGAATGTGCATGGAGATACAACAAATTGGGTTTGATTCTTTCAGTACACGTGGACGACTTCAAACGTGCAGGGCCAGCCACCAACCTGAATGCTGGCTGGGATCTGATCCGCAAAAGCGGCATTGATTTGGATCCACCTGCTCCGTATTCTCAGTACCTTGGCTGTGGGCAGCAGGCTTACGACGTTCCCCAGAATGTCTTCGACAAGCGAATGTCTACCATTCGACCAATGTTGCCTACCCACAGCGACAAATAATACCAGACAGCTAAACAAGTTCGTGGGATACGACATGATGTGCGCGGCTTTACTGACCAATGTATAGAACGCTACCTGGAGTGCGCTTCCAAGCGCATCCAGGGGCCAGGCTCACGCCGCAGACGGTCTGACTCCCCGAGGGCTTCGCGATCCAAATCGCCTAGTTCCTCCGGGTCGGTCGCGAGACCCACTAGCGCGCTCAACGCTCGATCACGATCATCCAGCCCAGCTGGGCCGGACGACAGACCTACTGTTGCGTCACAATCCACGACAGTCACGTACGATGACCTACCCGACGCAGAGACTCCTGGCATCGAGGACACATCCTTTACCGAGTCCGATTACTCCGACGAGGGTATTCTCGGCCAGGACGCGGCGAGTGTACTGATGAAGATTCTCTATCTGGCACGTTGTTGTCGTTTCGATCTTTTGCATCCAGTGTGCATGCTAGCCAGAGAGATTACCAAGTGGAATACTACGTGTGACAAACGCCTTCATCAGCTGATCTGCTACATCAAAACGACGCGTACCCATTTCCTACATGGATGGATTGGCGACGCTTCAGACAAGCTATCCATCATGCTTTTCACCGACGCCTCGTTCGCCGACTGCATTACCTCCTCGAAGTCCACGACTGGCGTCTTCGCGGCGCTCGTTGGACCCAACACGTTCTTCCCTGTCAACGCTGTGTGCAAGAAACAGACGGTCGTTTCGCACTCTTCCACAGAGTCCGAGATCGTCGCTCTTGACTCGGCGCTGCGACTGGGGGGACTACCACTACTCTCATTCTGGGAGGCTGTGGTGGAGGTTGCCAGCACCTGCAACGAGAAGACGACATGCCTGGGCTGCCTGGGACGCGACGCTACGGCGACATGTCCAATTCTGGCCGCCCAAAAGAAGAGGCGCAAGCCATCGCCTCGCAAGGCATCCCCTACAAGGGGATCTTCTCCTAGCCGTAGGCAGCTACCGCTGAAGGCGGAGCTACCTGCGCCCCCAAAGAGGCGCACGATATCCCACGAGGGCACAGTGGTACACGTGGACCCAGAGCCTGCTCTCGAGAGCAGCTCTCCGAAAGTGCATCTCATCGCCCTGGGGGACAACCAGGCCGTGATCAAGATTGCCCAAACGGGACGTACACCAGCACTTCGTCATCTTCATCGTACTCATCGTTTTAATTTGGATTGGAAGTGTGAGACATGCCAATTCGAGCAGACCCAGCTTAAGTATGTAGGCACAAAAGAACAATTTTCAGATATGATGACTGAACATTTTGAGCCGAAGAAAGCAGATCTCTGGAGGGACTTACTGGAACTATCGCTCATGTTTACCGTTACCCCCTTGCAGTGCGCTCCGAAGAATCCTTGGAGGCCGTTGAGAGGGCCCAGAAGGCCCGATGGTTTACCTCATATCGCCGAGCCTCCGAAACTGGATGGATGTCAGCAACCGCGCGAGATACTACTTACTGACAAGGAAAAATGGGAGGAGACAGGGACAGCATGCGGAAAACGTTGTTTCGGGCAAAACAACCACGAGGGATTACATGCATGTGGATACCACATCGGTATCCCTGCTGCGGCTACCGATTCGCGAACACCCCGAGCGAGGGCCCGATCGCCACGCGGTAGACGCCCTCGTCATACCTCGTCGTCACCGCCTAGCACAGACAGGTCTAGGACTCTTTTGAAACGATCATCCCGCAGCTGTTTTACCACCCGAGCGACGACGCCTACCAGCATTTTGCTCGCTGTGCGCGAGACTAACTCCCGTGGGATCGGCTCTACCCCCGATCCTCCCCTTCCAGAGATGGACCAGGCTACGCCTCTCCACCTCTCGGGCTGGGCCGTCGCCTGCGACGCCAGCTACGACCCCGAGGCCGACGAGAACGACCGCGTGGGCTTCGCGTGCCACGGTCAGACAGGTCGTCTTCGTGGAGACGATGATGGTTTCTTCTTCGTGCACCACATGCGCCTGGACCACAGCGCGGAGTACCACCTCCGCGTGCCGGACGACTCCGCCCTCGTCGATCACACGGACTGCGTCCTTGGACGCGACGGGCTGCATCGGCAACGTCATGGGCCGAGTTGGCGGCAACGCCCGCTGCGACTACAACGCAACGATGACCACGCCGTGGATGTCGCTCATGAAGGCAATGTGCATGACCTCCAGCCTCTTCACGCGCAACACAGCGGTCCAGGAGCGGATCCGTAGTCTACCCGATCACTTAAATGCGACGATCCCTGGATCCGGTTGCAAGTGTCCTCCAACAGACCTTGCGACACAAGTGTTGGGCGCGAAGTGGATGATGTTGCGCAATGACTGGCCGAAAGTAGGCAGTGCGCTGCTGGGGCAATGGTCCCAGGACACAGTCCAGGTGACGGTTGAGTTGTACAAAGGTGGCTTCTGTATGCCCCCAGGCATATGCAGCGAGGGTTTGCCAACCCCAAGCCATGCTTCGACACTTGAACGTGAAGGATCAAGCTCCCGGCACGCCCACCTGCACTGGCCAGGACGTCTGACGTGGCGGGGCGCGTCGGCCACGTCGTCGAGGATCATCCCGCCACCGAGATGCGGGCATTCTCCGACCTCCACCAAACCGGCAGATTCCGTCGCAAGCTCCGCACGTGGCAGACTAGCCGCGGAGGTTTTGGCGGAGTCGGCTCAATGCCCGAGACGGTGGCAACGCCATCTGATCACCCTGACGGCTGGAAGACCCATCCACGGCTTGGCATCCAGGACTGGCAGCCCTACGAGGAGGGCACCGTGCTTCCTGGAGAAGAGCCTGATGTGGAGGACCCGGGCATTACTCCAGGATCCGCCCTGGATCCGCTGGAGTTGGCCCAGGCAAAGTACAGTGCGTTCTGCGGTGGTCGATTGGTATCAGCTATTCTATCAGAAAGGGGATGGCTGGGCATGGTACAGGAGGACTTTGGCATGCTCCTCCGCCACGCCTTCGGCCCATCAGGGCACGCATGCAAGTGGGCCAACTTGCACACAGACTCCACGTGGATCATGCAGAAGAAGAAGGGCCCCAAACCCAACCCGCACAATAGGTATCCAGGATACGGCATCGACGAGCTCAACAGCCCGCAGAGGCGGGATGAGCTCGCAAAAGCATCCCACGTTGGTCTTGTGCCGCTGTTCATGCCGTGCCTCATTGGGGCCGAGTGCATTGGCGGCGCGACCCTCGAGCATCTGTCAGTCTTCATCCGCGACGACATCATGATGTGGGCGTTCTCGTGCGAGAATTTCACAGAATTCTTCAAACAGAACGACGCTGCGATTGGTCAGGATCTCATCCTCCTGCCAGAGGCTGGTGGCGACACCCGCTGCGATATGGCAACACTCCGCGAGCAGTCCGCCAAGGCTCAGGAGGACCGCATCGCAGCTATCCTACAATTAGAGACTGCGGACACGCTCCAGCAGCGCAACATAACCGCCACGATCCGCAAGGCGAGAGCCCTGTTGCTGCTGAGTGACAACCATTTCATGGCGGAGTGGCGCCACTTGAACGAGGTCATATGGGACTATTGGGCATCAGGCTTTCCTACGTACGTGAAACAGCGACACTACAGCAGGGGCCTGAACGCTCTTGTGGTCTGGAGCGCCAACGACATAGGTTGCGCCTCTTCCACGCAACGCTGGTTGGATACGCGGCGCCACCAGGATCGTGCTCCCACAACCGCACGCGAGCTGACCCACATGGAGTGCGAGGGTTGCGTCCCCAAACTTATGCCATTACACGTGAAGGTCGACGTGTCACGCTTCATCGACGCGATGCAATACTTCCGTTGTCCCACCGTCATGGGACCAGGCACAGCCACGCAGCGGGGCGTACATCTTGACTTTGACTTTCACACTAGCGACCTGACCCGTGCTATGCAATCACGTGGCATCGCAGTCCTTCCCTCGGAGCAATGGATCGAGGCATACGACAGAGTCACACCCGCAGATTGGCACGCCAAGCAGACCAACCACAATCTGGCGAGAATGACGACTCAGTTTTGCGACGCAGTTTGTTACCGCAACTTCTGCGCAGTGATTCGATCATTACCCTCTCAGCCGTGCCCGCTTCGGCCTCCACCCCTGACGTCCGTCACGGATCCTCAGGCCTGCACACAGGCTCTGGAGATCAAGGAGGCTCTCCAGTTCCGCGGGAAGATGGCGACTGAGTGGATGAGGCATCTCAGCCTCGCGACTTTGATGAATCAAGCTGCCGGAGAGATGGCCCACTGTGCTTGGATGGCTTCGTGCGCCAGTGGTACACTGCCACAATCCATGCCGGTGGCAACACCTGCTGGGGGGGCGCGTTCAGCAACAGCGCCCCACTCCTGTGATCACAAGCGAGCCGCCATCAGCGACACCTGCGCACCCGAACAAGAATGATGATCCATATTGCGTGGCATACGAGGAGTTGTATCACAAGCCTCTCCCTGATCGAGGACTACCCGGGTGTCTGGGCATCCTACGACTCGGCCGAGAGAAAAGAGCTTCTACAACCTACATTGTTGAAAGATTCCAATGACGCAGATGCTATGACACGGGTTGTATACGAGCAGTTCGTGGACAAGAATCACGACAACGTCGAGAACAATGACGCAAACTGATTACGCAGTTATCGAGAGCGTGACTTACTGAACTCCCATCGCGCCGGACCTCGCATCGACAACTCGGATGCCATCCTGGCACGCAGGGGGTTCTATACCCAGAACGCCTTGGATCGCATCGCCTCGGGGCTCCCGGCTGAGATGCCGCAGCCGGCCGCCAGGGCCGCTGCGGCGCCACCCGCTGCAGACCCTGCGACGTCTCCGGTACACCCGCTTAGTGAGGACAGACAGCCTCTGCCACCAATCCCGCTCCCAAAGGCCATGCCAGCTGCGCGCCCAGACGCGGGGTCGCACATGGCCTCAGACGAGGACGCTGACATGGCTACGGGGCTGGAGGCAACTCCTGCTGACGACGCACCCACGCCCGATCAGCAATTGGAGACTACGCGTATACTTTCGCGGCAGGACTGCTGCGAGCGATCTTGTCATGAGGACACCAGCCAGATCCATACATTCGACAACACATACACTCCGCGTGAGTGCAAGCTTCAGGCTGGTCTTCAAGACGACCACCAGTACGCGCCCCCGCCGCTACGGGGCACGTCAGCACCCAACGGTATGGAGTGCGTTGTGGAGCAAGATTGGGCATCTCAATTGGCTTACGACGACTGCGTGATTACTCGCGCACCCGACATCTCCCAATCTGGCTGCTTCCCAGAGTGGATATGGATATCCTTTCCACCATGCGAGACGACGCGTTATGGACCAGACTTGCTTACGGCAGAGTGGCTCGGTGACCCTCAATACATGAGCAAGGATATCACGACTATGCTATGAAATCCGAACACCAACACGCAGTTCAACATCGATCTGTTTACTGACCGACGGGTCAACATTTGGTCAATGAAGGCTCGGCAATCCTGGACGATTCCCAGCCGATGGAAATCCTTCCTGGAAGTGGTTGATTGGAACTTCAAAGATCGTCGTGGTCAAGGCAACGGACCATCCACTGAGGCGGCCATGGCACATTACCTTCAATACGCGTGCTGGACCGACTACCACCCGATCTTTATCCTTCGTGCGTTTCAGACGCACATCGACCCAGAGAAGAACAGGATCGAGATCTACGCCAAACCAGCCCCCGGGAGCGATCCTAGCTGCTTCGATTGGAGCAGCGTCACTGCTATTCGATGTTGGAGGACACAGTTCGGTCAATCCACTTTCCAGGCCGTGGAATATGGGCTGGGAGATTTTGCAACGTCAAATACATCCACCACGGCAGGACATTTCGTGCCTGGAGAAACATCCTGAAGATAGGGTTCATTCTTGGCTACGTTGATCCGTCTCATAGAGACAGGCGGCAACACGGATCACAGCGTCCTGAGGCATTATTCAGTTCAAGTGCGTACGTACACATTGCCAAACAGAATCCTCATACATCTGTTCAAGCATACAAGTTCAACCAGTACAAGAACGAGGTGGAGATCGTGATCGACACGGAATTTGCCACACAATATGGTTGCAGATGTTGGTTGGGCGCGCAGGGCGCTATCATGACCGAGGATGTGGTCCCAGCGGCTACAGTCTTAGCCGTTCGCCGTTTGAAAAGGCCATCATCAGGCAGTTGCGCAATTATGGCCTACCACGGGTACGTGCTGGGACTATCCGCCACTGGCTCAGAGACCACCATTGAGCAAATACGAAATTTGCGCTAATCCTCGGCAGCAATCGCGACACGAGCAGATGGTGCAGGAGTTGGAGGTGGACTCGATCGCCGACCCTCCTGGGATTGCACCACCATCTCCATCGCGGGCACACCAACCAGCATCGAGTACCGTATTTACTGCAAAGGCATACGTTACGGCTACGACGCCGCAGACACAGGCTGCGTCAGCATCATCGGCTCAGCAACCCATCGCTCCCCCGCTGGGGGCGACCCCATGCTGGCCACACCGCCGACGTCGACGCCTTGGACGAGAACATTGCCCGAGCCATGGTCAACAACAGTGGGCACAACACTCGCGACAAAGACTGGTTGGTTGCAGCGTCACGTTGCCGAGAGGCCCTCAGGCCCGCCGCGGCAAAGATTACGCAGAAAGATTGGGATCGGCGTCCCATCTTCAATGATGTCAAAATGGGAGACTTGATTATCGTCAAAAATTGGGGTTCGATCAATTGCTACCAGGATGACAACCATTACCCCAAGGGCGACTACAAGACGAGAGCGCGTATTAACAAGGGCCACATATATGGTCCAGTCATACATTTCTGAGTATTCGAGAAGTTCTCCGCCGTGCAGGTGCCCATGCTGAACTACGGTTTGCGATGGATCAACATATAGTATTGTGGTAAAAATCTGCCTCTCAAGGGTATTGTTTTCGCTTTGCCATTGCGCGCTGACATAGACGCTGCACACTTGGATGCGGCAATGCGGGGCCCTACCTCGCGCAGCGCTGAGATCGCAGAATTCGCTCGCACAGGCGACCTGCCGCATCTCGGACTTCCGACTCTCTACCAGGCGCGTATCCCACGCACGCCGACCAGACGCCCCGCTCCTCGGACACCAGGTTCCGATCAGGAGCTGGTGGCGACACCCGCCGATGACCCCATGGCGGGAGATGGCGACACCGTACGTGAGGCGGGGCAAACCACTGATGTTCCAGTTACTGTCATCATTGACACCTCTGCCATACCATTGACTCAGGAGGAGAAGGCAGCCAATGATACCATGAGGGCAGAGATAACGGCCGAGATTCACGCAGACGAGGACTCTGGGTCCTCCATTCTCGACAACATCATTGACCCGCCAGATAATATCACTACGCATCCCGACTACCATCCAGAGGATCTTACCAACTGGATTCGCAAGTCGTGCGATCACAAAGTGTACTACTGGACATCGGCACCGCTGGTGGAGTCACCGATGGTCCTGGTTAAACAGATCGTCGAGTTACACGCTGGTATGACCAGATACAGCTACGATTAACGCGAGACTGGGATTCCTATAGTGGACGAGATAGAATCATACTTGCGATTCCAGTTCCGATTCGGGACAGAGACGGTGACATACAATATCGACTACAACCATACTCATACTTGGGCACGTGATTTGCCAATCTGCGGCGCAAATCATTTCTTCAAGAAGATGGTGCATTTTCTCGAACCTGAATCTGTTCAGGAGTCAACCACGGGGATCTTTCACTGGATCTTTAAAGTGTACCAGACTTTTCCGTTGGATAGTATCAAGGAGCTACATCAGTTCACCAACGTTTCTATCAACAAGAACCATCCTGCTCTTACTGCGTTGCGCGCACTCTTCACAGAGTGCAAGAAGACACATGTAGAACCAGGCTTCCCCGTATGGGAGGAGCCGGTGGCAACGCCTGCCGTGCCTGACCAGGGCGACCCAGGCGCCAACCAGGACGTTGCCCAGGACCCAGGTAGTGTCGCTTCAGCAGCCCCAGATCAAGAGACCATGGTGCAGGCCCTGGCTGAGAAGCACAACATCGACCGCGAGGTGGGCGACAACGAGACCACCCTGCAGGCAGAGGCCACTCGCATTCGTGCGGACATGGCCCGATCCTACGACCAGACGGACCCCATGGACATCGACGCTACCGAGTACGCAGGACTGCCGGGAGAAAGGCTATCGCTGATGGAGATCGAAGGGATCGGACGATCGATCGCCTCTCGTGCCACCGCTGAGGTCAATCGTGAGGCTATGAACCAGCTAGGTCATTCCCTTGCGTCAGCCGCTGGTGGCAACACTCGCTGGGGCTCTCTCAGGGACCTCGCCGCGTCTGGGGCCCCCGAAGAACTCCAGCAAGATATCCCGCGATGTCGGAATTGCGATCGCCTCCTATCTTTGGGGATCGCCACCAAGTATGGGGCACTTTGCGACACCCGCTGGCAGTGCAGTATCTCTGTAGGCGCCACAGGTAAAGGTGGAGCCGAGGCCAGCGACCTGGCGTATTTGCAGACCCTCAACCAATGGATCAGGATCCACCTCTCCCAGAGCGACGTCGACCGCTTAATGGCCGACGGAGCGCGCGTCTACATGACGGGCAAGCGGTCCAAGGTCGGAGACGAGCGTAATAGGTTGAGGAAGTTGGCGAAAAAGGCGGAAGAGAGGCACAAGAGATGGTGCGACGCGGGTTCCCCTCCTGCGAGCGCTTGCAGGTTGTTGGGCGAACCCGATGACGACCGTCCATTGTACCACCCTTACCGCAACGTCGTTCAACGTTTCCTCAATGACTCCCGATTCCATCACCAGGTGACTGTGGCCCGTGAGGCCACTGGTCATAGCCCATGGACCATCGAGGACATGCGCGACGCTTGCGACATCTATGATCGCAGCGTTCGGCTTGGCCTCGCTGGTCGCAGGAATCGGTGGTTGAACGAAGGTTGGATGGACAGAGGTACCAGGCAATAACGTGGTCTCGTCACAATCGCCTCGCGCCGCGGGGATGGCACTTGTGAGAAGATCACGCAGCGCAAGCTTGCCAGACTTGCCTCTGTTGCACCTGCCATGGGATCTAACGAGACAAGGGGGACGGGGTCAGGGGCTAGAACCGATCCTAATGAGCCCCCCACACACTCCTCTCATACACATGGCGCCATGGCGCCGCAGCAGCTGCGGCATCCGCCGCCGCCTCGCGCTGCCCATGGCGACGCCGCTGGAAGCCGCGCCTCTGGCGCGCTGGCAGGGATGCCCGCTGGGCCGAGCGGCGCGGCCGCTGCGCCACAGCAGAGCGACGGGCGATCGGCCCACACCGGCGACAGCAGTCGCAGGCCGACGACGCCCCCGCGTGCCAAGCGGGCGCGCACGGCAGAGGACTACGCAACGTGGTGGCGCCACAACCATGAGGACAGCCGATGGGGCCCAAGGTGCTGGAGCTACTACACCAAGTGCTGGATTTACATTGCGGAGAACAGCGACGAGTTCGCATACATCTGCGACTTACAGTACAATGATCGGTTTCACAATTGGACCCCAAGGACGCCTTGGGAGACGCACGCGACGAGTTACGTCGGGACCGCCGATGGCCACCGAGTGTGGGACCACAGGTTCTACTTGAGGTAATTCCTAGGTGAGTTGGCCGCAAGGCCCACTGCTCGATTTGGCTCGAACTTCACCGTTGCAAAGTTCGCCTGGAGCAGTAACTACTCTTACATTATTTGGCCACTTCACTATACAAGATAAGCGGCTACTCATATATATATATATATATCTTGTGCAACCCGGGGCAACCTCCTAAGTAGTATCGCCGAGGGGAGTAACCGATTGCAGAATTTATGTATACAGTATTCGTGCTCATCAACACGACTTTGCGTCGGGCCCGACATTTGCTTTGATGACTAGACGTGTTTATTAACACGATCGTGTTTCTCAGCGCGACTTTTTATCGCATTACTTTGCTGATTCCATGCGGTGCTTTTTGAAGATACCTTTTCGTTGAGAACGATATGATGTCCAGCTTTAGTTTGAAAGCTGGTGGCAACACCTGCCGCGTCTATGACGCCGCAGCTTCTGACGTTGCCTCCAAATGCCCAGGTCCTCTTGCTCCGCCCACCCGTGCCTCACTCTTCTCCGCCCTCGAGTGCCGAAGCGTTTTGGGGGGCGCACCGAGGGGGCACCAAAGCGTGCCTGGCGAAGAAACAGGGGCCCTGGGTGTTTTATCTTCCCCTTTCTTGCCCGATGACGCCAGCTGCTGTGCTATGCATCTTGTTTTGCACATCGCTGTCGCGGTCGGGGCGCAGCTGAAACGATGCAGATTTTACGTTCAGCTGCCTATTAATGCTAAGGAGTATACAGGGTGACAGGTTCTTTCCTCCTTTTCCCGAGCCCTGCCCTTGCGGGCGGGATTCGGGAGGGGTGTGTAAATAAAACCCGTATAATACCCTCATATCTACTCTTATTCCTCACTCTCCTGCCCTTGGCCGTTTGGGCTCAGGTATTGGATTGGCATCGATCAGACCTTTGATCGCGCAGGAGGAAAAGATATCCATCTTTCCCTCCTATCCTCTACCAACGGATCAGGGTTTCTGTACCTTTGTACTCCAACCCCATACACAGGGACTCCCCAGAGGGTCTGGGCGGGTACCGGGGATGATCCGAAGACTCCCAGAACACAACTCCCAGGCCATATTTTGAATGCCGGGGGCCAGCTGTAGGCCATTTCGTGTTCTTCGTGTTCCCAGAACACCATTCCCAGGCCACATTTTGAATGTCTGGAACCAATCGTAGGCCCCTTCGTGTTCTTCGCGTTCCCAGAACACCACTCACAGGCCACATTTTGAATGCCTGGAGCCAACTGAAGGCCACTTCGTGATCTTCGTCTTCCCAGACCACCATTCCCAGGCCACATTTTCAATGCCCGGAGCCAGCTGTAGGCCACTTCGTGTTCTTCGTGGTCCCAGAACATTATTCTTGTACCATATTCTGATTGCCCGGAGCCAAGTGTGGGCCATTTGTGATCTTTCCCATAACATAAGTCTTGTGTCATATTTTGAATGCCCAGGCTGAGGCAGGCTGAGTCCGAGGCAGGCTGAGGCCGAGGCAGGCTGAGGCTGAGGCTGAGGCGCGCCGAGGCAGGCTGAGGCTGAGTCTGGCGCAGGCTGAGGCCGAGGCAGGCGGCGGCTGAGGTTGAGGCAGGCTTAGGCCAAGGCAGGCAGAGACTGAGGCTGAGGCAGGCTGAGGCTGAGGCCGAGGCTGATGCAGGTTGAGGCTGAGAGGCTGGCGCTGAGGCCGAGGCAGGCTGAGGCTGAGGTTGAGGCCGAGGCAGGCTGAGGCTGAGGCAAGCCGAGGCAGGCTGAAGCTGAAGCTGAGGCAGGCTGAGGCTGTGGCTGAGGCTGAGGGCAGCTGAGGCTGATGCAGGCTGAGGCTGATGCAGGCTGAGGCTGAGGCAGGCTGAGGCTGAGGCCGAGGCCGAGGCAGGCTGAGGCTGAGGCCGATGCAAGCCGAGGCAGGCTGAGGCTGAGGCTGATGCTGAGGCAGGCTGAGGCTGAGACGGGCTGAGGCTGAGGCTGAGGCAGGTTGAGGCTGAGGCAGGCTGAGGCTGAGGCTGAGGCCGAGGCAGGCTCAGGCCGAGACAGGCTGAGACTGAGGCTGAGGCTGAGGATGATGCCGAGGCAGGCCGAAGCTGAGACAAGGTGAGGCTGAAGGGGGGGGGGGAGAGGGGGGGGAAGGGGCTGTTGTACTCCGCCACAACAGGAATGGTATTGCAACCCGCCGTGGAAAGGAGTCGTTTTGTCATTTGCTACCAGAAATGATTTCTATTCCGCCACAACAAGAAACAACGTGTAACCTCCCACACATTGAGTCATTGTGTAATCCGCCACTAACGGAATCAACCTTGTAATCTACAGCCAAAAAGACACATTTTATATCCCGCCACAAAAAGAAACAAAGTGCAATCAGCCGCAAAACATATTCCTAGTGCCCCCCCCCCCGCCGCAAAAATAATCCGCGCGCAATCCGCCACAGCCACAGAAATAAGCAAATTGTCAGGCGCCACGAACAACATCAAATTGTGATATGCCACGCAAGAAATGATTTGCAATCCTCCACAAAACAGAAACGGTATGTAATCCGACACACAAGGCATCTAGTTTCAATCGGCCACAATCGAACACATTTTTCAGCCACAAAAAAAGCGAATCCATGTGTACATCACCACCAATACTACTTCACCGCCGCCACCGCTGCCCTTTCCGGGTAAAAGGATGGCGGCGGCGGTGGAGGCGGCCCCCTGTTACCGCCACCAGCACCTCCTCCACCAAGGAAGGAGAATGAGCAGCAGAAAGGAAAATTAGAAGGACACTGAGAAGATTAGGTGGAGATGGAGCATCTACTGCCGCTGTTGATACCACCGCCGCCCCAATCGCGACCAGTACCACTTCACCGCCACCGCCGCTATCCTTCCTGGGTCAAGGGAGTGGCGGCGATGGTCGCGGCGGTGGATGCGACCCCTCCTACCATTGCCACCAACGCCACTCACTTTCACGAGTGCTCCCACTACTGCTGAAACCGCGACCACTACCAACACCACTGCTACAACACTACTCCGACACCAGCACCGTGGTGCTGGAGACGATCCCTTCCTACTACCGCCGCCGCCTTTCCCCTTCCGCATTGCATCTGTTATGCTTTCGTGATCGAGTGGGCGACCGCGCCTCCTTGACATCCCCCCTTGTGTTGGGCGTGCAGAATAAGAGGGGGCAACCGCCCCCCCCCCAGCTCCTTCTCTGCTTGGCGCACGCCGGCAGAGAGAGAGAGAGAGAAACATAGAGAGAGAGAAAGAGAAAGAGAGAAAGAAAGAGAGAGAGAGAGAGAAATACAGAAAGAGAGAGAGAGAGAGAAAGAGAGAGAGAGAGACAGATCGGTCAAGTAAACGGGGGTCCCGTCGACAGCCGGCTACTGCGGCAGCCTGGGCCACCATCGCCCATCGCACGTTTGGCGGCGGCGCGCGCCTCGGGGAACAGGGGGCGTCGAAACGACCGCCCCGCGGCGCCGAGCGACTGAAGTGAAGGGGCGGGGCGGCGGGCAGGCGAGACGCCGCGTCTCTTTGCGCCCCGCATGGGGAAAGGGCCCAGGTCGGCGACGCCTTGGCTGGCAGCCAGGGGGCGATGGCTTGACCGCTGAGCAGCTCGCGAGCGCCGGGGCGCCCCCCGCCGCCGCAACCAGGCCGCTCGTGGCCGCGCGGGCAATCGGGCCAGTGAAACGAGGGGCCTGCGGCCGAGTACGGGGCCCTATGCGGGCATGCATGTCACCGCGAAGGCAAGGCGAAATTGGGGCGGGCCACGCTCCGCCAGGTCAAGGCGAGGGCCGGGCGACGGCCCGAGCGCCGCGCCCTGCTGGGAGGTAAAGGTCCGAACTTGGCTCGACGGCGCATTGTGCTGGAGGCGCAGGCGGCGGCATGGCGCCCGTAGCTCTGCGGCTCGGCCCCAGGCGGGCGGGCGCCGGCGGCCCTGCTGGCTAGATGCGCGGTGAGGTCGGCGCGGCGGTCAGCGTCTCGCGCGGGCGTTGGTTCGGGCCCAGGCGCGACGGCGGGCGTCGCGCCTCCTGGCCGAGGCAGCGGGGATTGGACGCGCGGCAGAGGAAGGGGCCAGGCCAGCGCCCCCGCGGCCGCAGTTTCGACCGCCGCGGGTCTGGCCGTCTCGCCGCGACGCTCGAGCCTGGCCGTGGCGAGGTGGGTTCTCTGTCTCGCGGTGGCGGCGCTGCTAGAACCCGATCCATATTGGGCCGGCGGCGTCGGCTGAGCTCCGGCAGGCGCGTCGCGCCCCGGAGCCGAGGCCAGCCGCGGCTTGGGGCGACGGGGGCGCGATTTTCCCGTTGTTGCAACTGCCTGCACAGTCGAGGGTGGCGCCGTCAATTTCGGGGCCTGGGCCGGGGCGCCAGACGCCGCGGGCGCGCGGCGGGGCAGTGGCGGGGCCGCCCCCCCGGCGGGCACGACTGCGGTCGCCGCCGTGGCGCGGGGCAGCAACGGGCGCGCTATGCGCGATGGCCCGGAGACTCAGATGCTGGCGGGGCGCTCGGAGTTCTGCGGCTCGGCCCTAGGCAGGGCGCAGAGCGCGGGGCGCGCGGGCAGCGGCGGCCGCGCAGACAAGATGCGCGGCGAGGTCCGTGCGGCGGTCAGTTCTTCGCGCGGGCGCTGGCCCAGGCGCAACCCTGGGCCGCGCCCGCGGCGCCGCCTCGGGCCCCTGCCTCCCGACGGGGGGGCGCCCGGCTCGGCTCGGTCGGGAGGGAAGTCTAACCGCGCTATTCGGCGCGTGCCCCAATAGCACACGGCACTTAGGATACGCACACATACACACACCACATACGCACACATACACACATACACACACACACACCAGCTTCGCGATGGCCATGCATGGCCCCTGCCTCTCCCGTCCGTCCCCCTGCTCATCATAGTCCTTCTCCCCCCTCCTCCTCCCCCCTCTTCCCCCCCCCCCTCCTTTCACCCCCCCCCCCCGCCCCCCCTGGAGCCTGCCGTTGGCCTCCTCTTCTCCCTTCTTCGCCTCTTCCTGACTCTTGGCCTCCTCCTCTTCTCCCTCTTCCTCCTTCTCCCCCTCCCTCCCGTTCCCCTGCTCTTCCCCCCCCCCTCCTCTGCCCGCGCTGGAAGGACGGGCAAGGGGTGCTTCCTCAACGAGGCGCGGCACTGAAAACCTACTGGCTACCTCGTCGAAGGCGCCAGGAATGGCTCCCAGAGATAGGAAAGTCGAGTCCTACATCATCATGGAAAAAGACACGTCAGGACTTCGACATCAGTGCACCGACAGGAACTCCACGGACGCCCAGAGGAGATGCTGGCGCTGCCATATCGGCGGCGAGCGCGCCGGCACCTGCCGCACTAGTGGCAGCTCAACGTCCAGCGGGGCAACCTGTTCAGAGGTCCGCGGGGCAACCTGCTCAGAGCTCATCAGAGCAACCTGCCCTCACTTTGGAGATACCCGTGGAATGCCGAGAGCACTGGGGCAAGTTACGCACGTCCAATCGCGCGAAGATCAACCCAGCATATCATCCCCAGATTGATGACGGGTCTGATCGATGCAAAGTGGTGCAACGCGACATCGTGGACACTGCCGTTCACCATGGCCCAGCATCGCACGCGCGCCTGACAGTGCGCAACATTCTGCGTAAACACCCAGCACTCACACTCGACTCTGAGAGGGGATATCTGACTGGGATCCTTATATCAGAAAAGTCAGAACGCCAAGGTTCAGCTATGAGAAGCAACGTCAGATTTCAGAGTGGCCGACGACTGCCCTTCGTCACACACCTTTTCATACAGGTCATATTTCGGACAGATTCCTGCGGGAAGTACCATCTTGCGATGAGTGCGACGGACGGGCAGAGTTATCGCAGTTGCCCAGCAATTGGCCAGCTGAAGGATATGCGAATTATCATCACAAGCACCTGGAGACTGCACGCCGCAAGCTCAACACTGGGCGTGCCAGGCTTTAGCTGTGCTGGACCTTATTGGCATGGTTGATCACACTGGAGCGCAGAGGAACAGGCTGCAGCTCAAGAAGATGAAGTACTCCTCCGAGAAGCACTACGCGCACTTCATCCGATCAAGTAACGGACACAGCAGCCCTGGGATAAGGTGCCCTGAAACATTATATATCTATATATGAGAATTTTGGATTTGACCATTCCAGGTGCACCCTGTTATTTCATTCATGGAACTCAATGGGGAAATACCCCGAATATTCTTAGCATCGGATTGTCATGCCGCGCCGATGACACCAGCAAGAAGAGGGGCCGACAGTTTGTGCATGGTTGCCCATGCCTTCCTGGTGATAATCGAATCCATTTTGGTCTGCGCGTTGATTCCGATGTGTTGGTCATGGTTAGCTTGAATAACCTGCTGGGACAACGCGCCGATTTGGCGCTCAGCAAATGACATCATTATGTCAGCAGGCCGTCACGGCAGGATTCCTCCGACCCATATCGTCCAGCTGATAGGCATTTTGCCCAACCATCATTGCTGGTGCAATCGTTCGGGGCAAATATGGGTCAACCCCTTATACCTGCGAGATAGCAATCAGCCGCATCAAGGCGGCAATATTCCTATCGAAAATATATGCGAATATCGTAATGACGCATCATAGCTAAAAGATTGGTTCATCCCAAAGACGCACTACAATTCGAAGTGTCCCGGTCCGATTCCCATTCAGGAAGTCGATTTCTCAGCGGCGCCCATGATGCAGGACGCGTATCATGCGGGGGTGCCTGCAGCAGGATCTGATGGATCATGGGTGCAGGCTCAGAACGCGGATGTGACAGGTATTACTTCAAGTGGCATCACGCCCTCCGACACGCTGTGCGCCAACGATCCCTGGCGTGCTCATGTGCAGCAACTGCCAGTACTCGCAGGGCAACCTGCTTCATTTGCTCCAGTGGGCAGAGCTACCACACCACATGGTACTCCACAGAGTGCTGGGAGCACAAATAGCCTACAGGCGAGGCTCCAAAGCATTCGACTGGACCCGTAGTTCTACCAGGCCTTACAGGCGACATCGCCATTTGCATCGCCACGTCCACATGCGGGGCAACTTGCTTTTCCTGACCAATTTTCTGCGCAGAGAACCGAGAGCTTGGCTGGTCAGCAAGAATGGATGCACCGGCAGATGCGCGAAGCCGCTCAGAGTATGCGTAGGGATGGCATTGACTTCCCTAGCGCCAACTGGACGCCGACTTGGGAGTATGTTCCGGATTCGAATCCATCACTGGACAACCCTAATCGGTTTGGATACGTGCCAGCATTTTTTAGTCATCCGACATGCGATCCAACGGCTGCCGACCGTCCATTAGCAGCACCAGTGGACTACCCGCTTTATCCTGACTATCGCGCCCACGTAAGTGGCACTCCCCGAGTGGGAACACAGCCCGAAAACCGTATGTTCGGGCGACGGCCGGCGATTTGTACCAGTCTCAGCTGACGCGCGGCTCAGGGTATGCATCAGGTGTGCCAGGCCAGATCCCTCACTATGGATATCTGGCCGCTCCCATGGATCCAGATGTGCAGCCACAGGCCCCAGGCTTAGCATTGCCATTGACCGTGGGGGGGGGGGGGGGGGCGCCTTGAGATCCGAGCCATACATGAGGCGCAGCAGGCCAACCTGGCGATGCAGTCTGCCCGCCAGCGTCGAAACCAGGAGCGTCAGGCCAATAGAATGCTCAGCCGCGCGGGGCAACCTGCTATCTCCAATGCAGCAGGGACACATGCGATCAGTCCAGCCACGCTTGCAGCAATGCAGCTACCAACGGTTTCACCGATTCGATACGAGGCCGGTGAGACCACTCTGGAGCGCCAGACGCGCATCAGGCCATTGGCAGCACCGCCCATCATCAGCGACGGCGACTTCAACAAGTTTGCCATATGCCTGGACCATTTCATGAACCACGATAAAGTCTGGAGGCTCACATAGTCCACGCACAGTGCTGGGATCGAGTTGCACGTGCTCCTGTGGATAGACAGTCGGATGGGAACATGGAAGGTTCCGCTACTGAGACCCCCTGCGCTATCTGCAGGGGCGCTGGCCTAATTACTGCCGGGTTCCACTATGCCCTTGCCGGAGATCAGGAGTCACCAAATCGTCATGAAGCTATACTCCGAGGGGCGAGCGAACTCAGGGAGCTCCGTGAGGCGCTCAACCGCGCCACTACGATGATGACGGGCAATGCGGCAGTCTCGACGACGACGCCAGCGAGGCAACCTGCATCACCAACCAACGCGGGGCTAGTAACGGAGGCAACCACACCTGCAGGCGCACCTGCTGTAGATGCGCCTATGCCACTGGTCGCAGAGGCCGCAAACGACGCAGGGGCACCTGCTACATCAGCACCACCTTCGGTGCCAGTTGGCGGCACGTGGTTGAGGCGTATGGAGAGGGCTACTGACAGGAGCGCTCAGTGGCTTCAGTTGCCGCACGCGCATATGCCATGTGGGCGAGGCATTCGCCCGCGCAATCAGCGCAGGACAGAGAGCCCTGCGAGCGCGCGCAGTGGCAGGAGAGCGATATCCGAACGCGACATGCTGCATACTGTGTTTATGGTAAGTACAAGTGGCAAAAAATGGGCATGCGCGCAGATGAGGATACGTTTCTGGACCTGCCCACTACCTCTGCATCACACCCACGCACAGATGACGAATATTCTACAGCCTGGATCTTTGAAAAGAACCACACTACGGAAGAAGAGGCTCGTGGATATACGAACGTCTCTACATCTTTGTCACGACGCGACTGGGCGTTGGAGCAGAGGCGCCGCAGAGGCATGCACGGCGCGACATTGTTTGGGGTGCCTGGATTATTCGGGGAACGCCGCGAACTAGCCTTGGCAGCTAACAGTGGAACTATGATAAAAGGTATGTTGATCATTCTCCTGGATATTGGCAGTCATTTCAGTTTCCTTGGTTTATAAAGACGGCGCAGACCTTTGAGCAGGCATCTCGTTCCCAGGGACACGCCATCAAGAGGCTGAACCTGACGAAGAGACTCTACGTGTCAGGAGTGGGACACGGCGCCGCGATGTGTGATAAGCCCCTGCACTGCAATATTGCGCGCAAAGAGAGGGGAGACCCGGCGGGGGCACCTGCTGCGCCGAGACTTGACACCTACTCAGCAAGTGTAGTTGAGGGCTATGGGGAGAACCTCCCTGCTATCCTGGTCTGAGGAGCACGTCCAGCATGAGGGCCATCCTGATCCTGGAGCAGGGTCACGAGAATATGATCATCGCTCTCGCGGAGATGTACAATATCCTATTTGGAACGGGTGCCAGAGTGCTTGATTGGATGACACCTTCTGGACATCTGGCACTCAAAGCCGCCGAGTACGGGACAGCTGCTGAGGATAAGAAGGGGTCAACGTCGTGTATTATTACGGCCAATCCTCAGTGCGAAGATGATGCGTTGCTCGTCAAAGAGGCATCTGATCCAGTGCCAACCGCGGGGGCACCTGCTATGAGCGATGCCCATGAATAAGATGTCACAATATACAAAGAGCATCAGCTTCTCCATCAACGAGGAGACGTTCGCTTTCACGATCCAGTGTTTGGCGAATAACACATTGAAAACCTGGCGTCGCAGGAATACGTCCTTCGGGGCCGACCCCACCTCGGCCGACAAGGACTTCACTTTGCGCAATTTGCAGGCGAAGGTATATCAGGCCATTCACGCGGAGGGCGCGAAGTGGACGACGCACAGGCAGGGGCACCTGCGGAAGGGGATGATGCCGCTGAGAAGTTTGATACCTTTAGAGCAGCGAATCTGCAGCGCAGCATGGCACAAGCATTCGGGCGCCCCCATCGCCAGACGAGCGACGGGGGCAGGCGCGCGCGACGGCCACTTGCGCATGCTCAGACAGGCCGAACACCCAGTTGCTGTCAGCAAACGCGGGGACACCTGCCTTATTTTCCCAGGCGCCGGCTGTGCGCGCCAGGGACAGTGGCCAGCCCGGCTGCGCGGCTGCCACGAACAGCAGTGGACCCGGCTGTGTGGCCGCTGCAGAAAAAGAAGGATTATCGCATCATTATCACCCCCGTGCATTTGTCGTTGAAGATATGCGGGCGGCTTTCGCTGAACTCCGGGCCCACTGGTGCACAGCACTACTCTCGGGTGATTATCAACTGTTGTGGGTGGCAGCGCCTGCTGATCTGGCATGTGGGATTGCTTGGTAAGAGGGCAGGACCACGCAATCAGTGCATCCAAAATTTGATGTCTAAAGCTCGGGCTCCACGCATGACATTTGTGCTTGTGGGGCCACCAGGATATTTCTGGAAGCGAGGTCCCATGCGAGACGCTATTGAAGATCTTGGTTCATGCGTATGCGTTTCTGCCACTTCGGCCTCAAGTACGACCGCGCTAACACGTTGCCCAGCGGATCACATCTGCAAGTGGCGACTACCTGCGCGCGCAGCTCGGCCAGCCTATGGCGACGCACATGCAACATAGCAGGGAAACCTGCGCAACCTACCGAGCATGTCCTAGTTTGGCACGGGCAAGGTGCTCAGAAGGCCGAATGGCGCAACAAGACGCTAGCGATCATGACCGCAAGGTTGATCGATCAAATGGGTCTACATAAGACGCAGGGAAATCACACAAGCGCTGTTCATCTTAGCATCCACACTCGAGTAAACAAAGGAGCTCGAACCTACGGGCAGTCACCTAAGAATGGCCCCGAGTGGGGCCATGTTGTTAGACGGGTGACGATGAACCTGGGCGACAACACGACCATCCAAGACATCGGGATCCAGGACCAGCCTATCGGGTACAATTACAACACACCATTACCCAATGGTGTTACCAACATTCGTACCCGTCTGTACTGGGAGCAGCCGGAACCGACTCTCCTCGGAGACGGAAGCTCACGTCCACGCTCAAGGCGCGTGGCGATCATCGATGACGATCGTCTCCCTCCCCCTTCGATTGAGCGCGGCCGCGTTCTCCCATCTATTCCCGAATTCCCGGCACTCGGTTCACCTGTGACTGAACAACAGACAGCACTACCAACCGATGCCAGAATTTAGCAACAAGTAAAACAGAAAGCAGACAAATCAGCAGGCATCAAACCACGCAAGATACCCAAAATAGTCGAAGAAGGCAACGACGACTGTGGAGATGACCTGAAAGGACTCGGATGTAGTGCGCACTACACCACCGTACTTCTTGATTCCGACACGGAAAGTGACGATGAAGAGGAGGCTTGCATCGCACTGCTCGCGGGGCAACCTGCTGCATCCTACGCAGATGGATTCCCCATAGTCCCCATGTTGTGCTACTGGGCGACACAACAAGGTAGATATGTTGGAATTCTGCGGAGGAAGTGGAGGCATCTTTCAGCTAGCATTCAGCCGAGGTCTGTCCTCAGGGGGAAACTTCGACAAACGTATCTTTGTTGGCCTTGGCAACAAGGATATTCATGTTGCAGCGATGCACTATGTAGACGTTTGTTTTATCAAGGTTGACATATTACAACCCAACTGCAGAACAACTGGGTTGCCTTCCTAGCTCAATACGCAGGTTAACTACGATACTTGGCATGAACCTCATGGACAAGATTTGCCACGTATCAAGTTTTATGGAAAGGTAGCTGTACGTCACAACGATCTTCGACGATTATACTTACGAGAACAACCAGTGGGGACTTGGGTGGATCAGATACCACCATGGACTACGCTGGCCAAAAGCAAGTGCACTTGCAAGGTGAACGTGGATCAATGTACTACTAACTCACGTGACTCCCATGGGGTACTGGTTCGAAAGCCGAATGAGATTATGGCCAACCATCGTCTTTTACTCACCCCTGTTGAACGAAAACGATGCACTGGCCATCATCAACACGCGTCGGCATGTAACAAGGAACTGTCTATAGCTGCACAACATACTCCAAATATTCAGTCGCTTGTTGCCGAGGCTGCTCAGATCGCGCACGATCTCCCCCCAGGTAACTCGCGATCCTTTCCATGGCCACCCTTATTCGTCCACCGCGCTGGTCACCAACGTGAGGGGATGCGACTTGGACGACCCGAGTCCCTCGGCAACCTGATGGCTCGATTGCGAGACCACCCTCGGGAGGGCTCGGATGTCCCGCATGCGCGGACAACGTCAACATGCATTCTCCCTCTCACGATCGAGATCCGAGACATTGCAGGTGGTGCGATAATGGCGACTACCATTGGGAATGTCCGAGCTGTCAGAAGAACGATGGGGGAACAAAAAACAAGCCTGGACACGTAGTAAGACTTGGCAAATGCAAGTTTGCCAAGCCTTGGAAGCTGCCCGACAATCATGGACAGATACCACCCGTTCCTGCCGCACCCGCAGCAGGACCTGCACCGCCAGCTCCTGCTGAGCTAGCAGCACGACCACACCGCCCGAGGCGCCAGCCGCATCACCACTCACGCGGCTAAGAGCACCGAGACCCGGCTCCAGAGCTGGACCTACAGCGGGCGCAAGCAGTCATGACATTACCGTAGGAAGACATGCTGGTGAACCTGCTGCAGGGCAACCTGCCTCGAGTGGAGCTGGTAGTTCGGATGACCATCTCCGACTACCACAGGTTAGAGTCAGACGTGGTCGACAGCAAGGTGGAGAAGCACCTCCTCCACCACCGGCGGGTAACCCTGCTGCACGACCACGACTACCAGACTGGTCACGGTTCGATTCGCGAATCAGTTTACAAATTGCACGAAGCCTTGGCCCCAGCGTGGTTAAAAAAAGCGAGTTGCGGAAGCTGCACCTGCGCTGGCTCCGTGCGAAAGAGCCAAAGATGATAATCATATTGAGCAAGATAGTTCTGATCCGTGTCAGACCCAAGCTGATTAAAGCTGTCACATGTCAGGAATGCAGAGCTTGTGATATGCCTGGGCATACCGGTATGCCCTCTACTACGTTACCTGGCAAATTTAATGCAGAAGTGGAGTGTGATCTAATGTTCTACAGACAAGAACACAAGATCTTCCATGTCATCGACAGTTGTATACGATGTGCTACTGGGATTGAAATACCAGACAAGACTATGACAAGCATCCTGGATGCATTTCATCGGTGCTGGATGCAGTTTGGACTGCAAAGGTACTCTACACTGACGGAGAGGGTGCCCTTACCACGACACTGCGAAAGCAGACCTCAAAACAAAAGGCCTTGAACTTAGGATACGTGCGCGTGGACAGCGCGCTGCAAAGATCGGGGCCAGAAATGACATCCTACGCCATCTACGTCACGTCATGGATGCTGAACTCAACAGGCTGGATATACTTTTTGTTCACCCGGCTACTGCACGAGGCCTTGTTTGCCGCCAGTGCGTTCACCTTTTCATGGCGAGGTGCCACCATATAACGCTCTGTTTGGACGGCAGCCAGCAATGCTTCCTGACCTACCTGTCCTGGACCACGAGCAGCCGACGAACGCGTCGGACCATTCTCGTGGGCAGACGATACGCAGGGCATGTATTGAAGCTATCACACAGGCCACAGCAGTAGCTAAGACCACTCGTGCCTTACGCACTAAAACTACTATTACTGGTCAGCACTATTACGATGCAGGAGACTTGGTCGATTATCATCGCCCCGCGACCACGAAGGATGATTGGGGAGGCTGGAATGGCCCGTTCCCAGTGGTAAATAACGACCCCGAATGGGGCCAGGTCATCATCCGAGTGGGCCATCGAGATGTTCAAGTACAGCACGGCGATGCAAGACATTCATTATGCATTGAAGCGCTGATAACCCGAGAGATTGGCTCCGACAACACTGCTCTACGCACGGCGTTGACATTCGTAGCCAGCCGATCGGCGGGGGGACCTGCTCTGACTTTCGGCTATGTGCCGGCCAAGAAATGGACCCTTCAGATGACGACTGCAAGCCGTCTATCTCCCAAGGTCCATTTAGCGCTGCAGTGCATTATCAGAAACTTCTTCCGCATTGAGAATGTAGTGTAAGTCAGGCTAGCCAAGAGTATACATAAGTTGCCTCCGGTTACCTATGCCGACAGCTGCACGTTGGTCCTCTACGACAGCGACGTGAGTTATGAAGCAGAAGGTACTGCGCTGAATATGCAAGATATAGTTGTATCAGCACATTCGAGAATGCTTCAATGCCTGAAGTCCAGTAATCCTCAAGAAGGTTTTGATCAGGACAAGTCAAGATTTGAGGAATTGGCAGATGCGCCGGCACCAGAGGGAATCACAGGAGAAGCCTCAGAAGCCGAACCGCCACATGATGATGGGCGGCGTCCTACGATTTACAAGAATCAGAGGCTGATCTCGAGTCACACGTTATGGCAGCACGGCATGCATACTTACAGGAGGAAAAGGAACTGCTCGAGGCATTTCCACCAGAGACCATCTTCGCCATACCTACACATGGTTCCGGATTAAAGTGCACTGGTCGCTGTAGCTGGTAAACAGCAGGGACACCTGCCGAAGTGGGGGCGCACTCGCGACCCCGACACCTAGGAGACGTACTACGTTCCAACGTGCACCATGGCCGAAGACGACAACTACGGAGTGGACTCATATGAAAATGGTCAGTACGTTGAACTCTGCTTTACGGCAGAAATGTCAAAGGCAGTCTTGTCTGAACAGCAACATATGATACTTAGATGCCGACCGGGTGACCACTATGCGAGTATACGTAACCGCCGCTGCAAAGCGAGCTGCGGTCCTCCAGGAAGACGTCCTCCTCGCGAAAGCTGACATCCAGGCGAATCCCGATAAAGTATCGAAGGCCCTCTACACTGAATTCAAGACATGTTTCGACAACAAGTGCTTTAAGATGCAAGATCTAGCTAACGCGTCGAACATAATGACTTCGAGAAACGTGTACAAATGGACGCTCGTGAAGAACGAGAAGGGCGAGATGGAACGTACCATCAGACTACGCTTGGTTCCCGAGGATCCATGAACCTCGAAACATTCTGCGTAGAAACATGTTCGGGAACAGCGCGACGGTCAAGCCAGAGGCTACTCGCTAGCACGGCAGCGTGCAAGAAGCAATGGATCATTGCTTCCCTCGACATCAACATGGCCTTCCTGGAGGGACTGAGCTATCAGGAACTTGCTGATCCTACTACCTGGTAAGAGGAACGCGTGGTGTGTTTTATTCTGCCGACTGGATCGGCCACAGTGCTCCGAGGTCTCCCAGGATTCGAGCACTACGATGAGTCAAAGCACTGCCTACAGTGCTTGAAACCAGGCACAGGCACCAAAGACGCACCACGGACCTTCACACTAAAGCTCAGGAGAACCACCAGAGGCTTCGGTCTCCGACCCACGTCCTACGACGAGAAGTTCCAGACGAGCAACAACTTGCTCACGGCCAAGCATGTTGATGACACCAATACGACTGGCACTGAGGACACCATTGACAACTATGTCAAGTGCGTGCACGATACCTTTGGCGAGTGTAAACTCAACGGGCACACGCGCACCAACTGTGCTGTGATTTACACCAGCGATGAGGACGGCAATGTCGTCCTGGACCAAGATGAATGCATCGAACAGCTCCGTCCTATACAACATCGTGAACTGACCGGCGCCGACGCTGACGCTCAGGCAACCAAGATGGTTGCATACATGTTCGTCAGCCTCAGGGGTGCGCTGGCGCATGCATTAATCACCCACGTGTGGTTGATGGCGCATGTTGTCTCCCTACAGCGCGTCCAAGAACCGACCGACATCCAAGTGTTACGACTGAGCGCGGTCACCAGGAAGCTACAGGCCTGCCCAAAGAAGATCGTCTACCAGGCGATGAATCCTACGGGCGAGGTCGACCTGCATTGCGACTCAGGATACCAACGCCTGAGTGGAGGCGCCGATGATGACGTCAAAGGCTATGGCATTCGCGGGGCAAACCTGCTACGACGTGCAAACGCGCCGTATTGCAAGCCTGTCGTTGACTTGATCGGCGCGCGCTGCAAGTCTCATCGCTTGCAGGTCCGCTCGAGCCATTCAGCAGAGACACTTGCAGCAGCCCATAATTGGGAGGATTGCTATCCCACGATTGTGACTCTGCACGAGCTCCACGCAGGGCCGCTCACGCCCACTCAGTCGAAAGATATACTTGGGTTGGGTGGCCTGAGCATCAAGGTCACCTTGACCATAGATGCGGAGTCTCTTATTCCATGTCAAGCAAAGACTCGAAGAAGCCAACTGAGTGTACCCTTTTAGGACACATCAGTTGGATACGACACATGATGGAGCGTGGAATCGTGCGCGGCATCCAGTGAAAGGACACCCGCGGCACGACTGCGGATGGTCGCACCAAGGGGGGGCATCGACCGAGAAATGTTCCTACAAGTCATGGGAGGTATACACGCCTTCAAGCATGACCTGAAGAGACAGATTCCATATCGGGCCGTCCAGGCATCAAGTTCTGACGCCGCCTGATGAGTATGTCAAGTACAGAACTGTACAAGCGAGGCAACTTGCGAGCGGGTCCACCTTCCCTTTGGCCCGCTCCCTCTTCTGTCTTTGTGTACCTTAACTGCTGCGCCTGCTGTATAGGGGCGACGGGCTCGCGCTTCGTCTCCCCCCCCCCGTCTTTTAAAGCGAGTTGAGGGACATAAGGAGTGGAAGCGAGCGTGCGCCCGCGGCCGCGTCGGCTTAAGCGGCCGGCCTCCCAAATATGACTGTGCGTCACCGCGAGGCACACATTCGTTATCGAGGCCAAAAGGTTCTTCCTATTGCTTAAGATGGCACGTCCTCTCCTGCTGGGACTATCGTTACTACAGTACATCAGAGCTGGAGCTTGGCTTCGCCTAAGGCGAAGCTGCTGGCTGGGCCCCCCAGCCCCCTTCATACTTCCTCATGTTACAGTGCGACCGAGGTGTTGCCGACTGTAAGTTATGCTGCCGTGAGTGACGCTACCCAGAACCCCGAAGAAAGATTGAACAATGATTCGCACAGTTGGTGTTCGAACTTAATTCTTAACGCTCCGCGGATCCTCGCCAAGCCTTCTCAGGAACGATGCCCAGGGGAGCTGCCCTGATCGGGGGAGCGCCGCATCATGTGGACACACTTCGAGAAACTTCAGTGAACTAGAGGCGTCTTAGGTGTCGCGCGGAGTCGCTCAGGATGTTTCCTGGGGGGGCTACTGGTGGATTCTGAGGGCGTCTTGGGGATCACTGAGGGCTCTTGGAGGCGTCTGGGGGCGTCTTTGGCGGCCTCTTGTGGGCCTCTTGGGGGGAGGCCTTGTTGGGACCATCTTGGGGAGCATCAGTCAAAGAAAAGGGGCCCTCAATTAGCGCTGCCCCTCGAGAGCCCTTAACATTGCCTCTGGGAACTCTCTTGGGGCGTTCCTGCTGCGTTGATGGGCGCTCTTGGGGCAGTTTGAGGGCCGCCTTTGGCCCCTCAGGGGTTTCACTTGAGCCTTCTGGGAAGCATCTTGAGGCTTCGGAAGGCCATTGGGAGCGAACGGGCGAGAAGGCTAAACTCATTGGCTTCCAGCTGTTTTGGAACGGATGTTGGCCTCGTGGGGGCGCCCTGGGGAGCCCCCCAAAGGCCACTTGTGTCCGTCTTGGAGCGGTCGTAGGACTTCTTCGAGTTATTATGACGGAAGCGATCTTGGGTCATCGTGCGCTGTCTTGAGCCATTCTGGAGGCCTGGGCTATCTGGGGCCATTTTGGAGCCATCTTGGCTTGTCTTGGGCCCTCTGACCCGGGGCTCCAGGTCCATGGGGAGGGGGTTGGGTGATGGGTCAAGCTACCCCCGCCCGAAGCACGGCCATGCCGACTTTTCCCGCCCGCCCTCCCACCACATCAAGTAGCACGGTAGTCTCAGCATGAGCATGGGCCGCCATCGTCAATCGCCAGGAACACTTGCACACGCCAGGCAGGTGCGCGATGCCCGTGAGGTTCGCCACGCGTGCCAGGCCACCCCCAGCATCCGTGTCAAACGTAAATGCAAAGTGATTGCGGGCCGCCCGAGCATGACCAAGATGTTCCAGCATCGTGTCTTTCGTATGTCGTTTTGACAGACATGATGGGCCTGCGCGCAGCAGGCGATATGCAGGACCCGTTCGTCCCTTCACAAGCGTACTGCGCAGTGCTCGCGTGGTGCCCGCGCGTGGTCCAGTGTTTTACCGAAGTGTGCGCTCTTTACCATCCTGTGGTGTTGGGTCCTCGTTTTGAAGAGACAGCGCCCCGCGTCTCCTCTCCTCTCCTCTCCTCTCCTCTCCTCCTCCTCCTCTCCCCCCTCCTCCCTCCTCCCATCGCCGTCATCATACTCATCGTCATCATCATCATCATCATCCTCATCTTCATCATCATCATCATCATCCTCGTCATCATCACCACCAGCATCATCATCGTCATCATCATCGCCATCGCCATTAGTTCCCAACCATCCTGTCATCATCACCACCAGCATCATCATCGTCATCGCCTCCCCACCACCCATTCCGGCACACCCCTCACACGTTTCGTGGCCCCATAAGGAGGTCCACCGAAGGCCCAGGTGGCAGGGTCCGCATGCCTCCCCACCACCCATTTCGGCACACCCCTCACACGTTTCGTGGCCCCATAGGGAGCTCCACCGAAGGCCCCAGTGGCTGCGTCCGCATGCCTCCCCACCACCCATTTCGGCAACCCCTCACACGTTTCGTGGCCCCATAGGGAGCTCCACCGAAGGCCCCACGCATGCCTCCCCACCACCCATTTCGGCACACCCCTCACACGTTTCGTGGCCCCATAGGGAGCTCCACCGAAGGCCCCACGCATGCCTCCCCACACCCATTTCGGCACACCCCTCACACGTTTCGTGGCCCCATAGGGAGCTCCACCGAAGGCCCCAGTGGCTGCGTTCGCATGCCTCCCCACCACCCATTTCGGCACACCCCTCACACGTTTCGTGGCCCCATAGGGAGCTCCACCGAAGGCCCCAGTGGCTGCGTTCGCATGCCTCCCCACCACCCATTTCGGCACACCCCTCACACGTTTCGTGGCCCCATAGGGAGCTCCACCGAAGGCCCCAGTGGCTGCGTTCGCATGCCCCCCCACCACCCATTTCGGCACACCCCTCACACGTTTCGTGGCCCCATAGGGAGCTCCACCGAAGGCCCCAGTGGCTGCGTTCGCATGCCTCCCCACCACCCATTTCGGCACACCCCTCACACGTTTCGTGGCCCCATAGGGAGCTCCACCGAAGGCCCCAGTGGCTGCGTTCGCATGCCTCCCCACCACCCATTTCGGCACACCCCTCACACGTTTCGTGGCCCCATAGGGAGCTCCACCGAAGGCCCCAGTGGCTGCGTTCGCATGCCTCCCCACCACCCATTTCGGCACACCCCTCACACGTTTCGTGGCCCCATAGGGAGCTCCACCGAAGGCCCCAGTGGCAGGGTTCGCATGCCTCCCCACCACCCATTTCGGCACACCCCTCACACGTTTCGTGGCCCCATAGGGAGCTCCACCGAAGGCCCCAGTGGCTGCGTTCGCATGCCTCCCCACCACCCATTTCGGCACACCCCTCACACGTTTCGTGGCCCCATAGGGAGCTCCACCGAAGGCCCACAGCACACCCCATTTCACCCCTCACACGTTTCGTGGCCCCATAGGGAGCTCCGCCGAGGCCCCAGTGGCTCCCCACCACCCATTTCGGCACACCCCTCACACGTTTCGTGGCCCCATAGGGAGCTCCACCGAAGGCCCCAGTGGCTGCGTTCGCATGCCTCCCCACCACCCATTTCGGCACACCCCTCACACGTTTCGTGGCCCCATAGGGAGCTCCACCGAAGGCCCCAGTGGCAGGGTCCGCATGCCTCCCCACCACCCATTTCGGCACACCCCTCACACGTTTCGTGGCCCCATAGGGAGCTCCACCGAAGGCCCCAGTGGCGCGGTGCCAATGAGAAGAGGGGCCTAGTTTGCGTGCCCCCATCCTTCGTCTCATATCCGTGCCGTACTCGCAGCTGCATATGGTTGGGTCCTTCGCCAGGCTAAGTTACCGAAGTGTGCGCTCGGTATATTTTTTTGGCAGGGATGGTGTGGGGTGTGTTGGCATGATTCCAGGGTCGCCCCCGGTCAGGGTGGGGGAGCGTGTGTATATTGATAAGAACAGGAGTTGTATTTCCCAACCATCCTGTGGTGTTGGGTCATCGTTTTGAAGAGACAGCGCCCCGCGTCTCCTCTCCTCTCCTCTCCTCTCCTCCTCATCCTCTCCCCCCTCCTCCCTCCTCCCATCGCCGTCATCATACTCATCGTCGTCATCATCATCATCCTCATCTTCATCATCATCATCATCATCCTCGTCATCATCACCACCAGCATCATCATCGTCATCATCATCGCCATCGCCATTAGTTCCCAACCATCCTGTCATCATCACCACCAGCATCATCATCGTCATCACCACCAGCATCATCATCGTCATCATCATCATCATCATCATCATCATCATCGCCATCGCCATTAGTTCCCATTTCCGCACACCCCTCACACGTTTCGTGGCCCCATAGGGAGCTCCACCGAAGGCCCCAGTGGCAGGGTTCGCATGCCGCCCCCACCCCACTTTGGCACACCCCTCACACGTTTCGTGGCCCCATAGGTAGCTCCACCGAAGGCCCCAGTGGCAGGGGCAGGGTTCGCATGCTCCACCGCCCCCACACCTCACTTTGGCACACCCCTCACACGTTTCGTGGCCCCATAGGGAGCTCCACCGAAGGCCCCAGTGGCAGGGTTCGCATGCCGCCCCCACCCCACTTTGGCACACCCCTCACACATTTCGTGGCCCCATAGGTAGCTCCACCGAAGGCCCCAGTGGCAGGGTTCGCATGCCGCCCCCACCTCACTTTGGCACACCCCTCACGCGTTTCGTGGCCCCATAGGTAGCTCCACCGAAGGCCCCAGTGGCAGGGTTCGCATGCCGCCCCCGCCCCACTTTGGCACACCCCTCACACGTTTCGTGGCCTCATAGGGAGCTCCACCGAAGGCCCCAGTGGCAGGGTTCGCATGCCGCCCCCATCTCACTTTGGCACACCCCTCACACGTTTCGTGGCCCCATAGGGAGCTCCACCGACGGCCCCAGTGGCAGGGTTCGCATGCCGCCCCCACCCCACTTTGGCACACCCCTCACGCATTTCGTGGCCCCATAGGGTGCTCTACCGAAGGCCCCCGTGGCAGGGTTCGCATGCCGCCCCCACCCACTTTTGCACACCCCTCACACGTTTCGTGGCCCCATTGGGAGTTCCACCGACGGCCCCAGTGGCAGGGTTCGCATGCGTCCGCGCCACCCATGTCGACACACCCTTGACACGTTTCGTGGCCCCATAATGAGCTCCACCGAAGGCCCCAGTGGCAGAGTTGGCATGCCGCCCCTCGCCCATTTCGGCCCACCCCTCACACGTTTCGTGGCCCCATAGGGAGCTCCACCGAAGGGGCCCCAGTGGTTGCGTTCGCATGCGTCCCCACCACCCATTTCGGCACACCCCTCATACGTTTCGTGGCCCCATAGGGAGCTCCACCGAAGGCCCCAGTGGCTCCCCACCACCCATTTCGGCACACCCCTCACACGTTTCGTGGCCCCATAGGGAGCTCCACCGAAGGCCCCAGTGGCTGGGTTCGCATGCCTCCCCACCACCCATTTCGGCACACCCCTCACACGTTTCGTGGCCCCATAGGGAGCTCCACCGAAGGCCCCAGTGGCAGGGTCCGCATGCCTCCCCACCACCCATTTCGGCACACCCTTCACACGTTTCGTGGCCCCATAGGGAGCTCCACCGAAGGCCACAGTGGCGCGGTGCCTATGAGAAGAGGGGCCTAGTTTGCGTGCCCCATCCTTCGTCTCATATCCGTGCGGTACTCGCAGCTGCATATGGTTGGGTCCTTCGCCAGGCCATTTTTTTCCGACGCAGAACGGTTGGAAGTGGAAGCGTTCAAAACACTTTGCATCACAAAGGGCCCTCGATATTATTCGTAGTGCTCTAGTGCGACGAGCTGGGCGCGAGATATCATATTTGCTGTGTGTTGCTTCCAGCTTGGGTGTGATACATATGGTTGACGGACGTGTTGTGCTGCGTGGCGCGTACAAACATGTTCCACCATCTCGGCATTCGTGGGGAGTTCAGTTTGCGTTGCAGAGGGAGGATGGCGAGAGCGACGTTGATGGTACGTGCGTCTGCTGTGGTTAGCGTTGCATGCGCAGTTCTGTCAGATGCTGCAGGCGTGCCGTCTTGCCAACTGAGTACGCGTCGGGGCACTCGGGGAGAGAGTGAAGAGGGGCGTGTGGGGGTGGGGAGCTGGGGGGGGATGCCTGCGCGCCCGCAGTCGCAGCACGCGGCAGAGCAGCAGCAGCCGTAGCCGCAGCAGATCGCGGGCGCACGGGGGGCGGGGGGGCGCCTCGCCGTCCGGCCCGTTTCTGCTCGTCCCGCCCACCAAACCCCTCCAGTATGTCGCCCCTCTGATCCGCCTTTTCTGCTGTTCTACCCTCAGATCCGCCTATCTTTTTCCTCCCGTCGCCGTCGCCTTCCACCTCCAATCCCGTCAACCTCCTCTCTCCCTCCCATCTGCTCTTCTTCTCTCCGCTGGGGCCCGCTGCGGTGTAGGAGGCGTTGGGGCACCACTGCGGCTCACTGGTCCCAAGCCCTTTCGAAGCGAATCTTCCTTTTTCCTGCTCTCTCATCCTTGTCCTCAGTGGTGTTTTTCTTGGCTTTCATTTGACATTTGTTTCACTATTCCACCTCGTCCTGTCTCCTCGTACGTCGTCCATACACCTCCCTCCCCCCTCCCTCTCCACTATCTTCTTCCTCCTGTCTCTTCCTTTCCTTTCCCCCCATCCCCTTCCTCGCGGCAGTGCGATGTAATGTTGGGGCGATGCGCGAAAGCGCCCCTTGCGCTTGATTTGGTTGTTGTTGTTCGGCGGAAGCGTTGCTCGAACTCGGCAACGAGTATACGAGAGTTGACTTTTATACATTTATGTATACACGCAAGACTGCATCGGCGCTTCGCGCCATGCTCCTTGGCCCTTCAGGATCGGAGCGCATGCGGCAGGCGGGGCGCGGGAAAGAGAAAGAGAGAGACAGAGAGAGCGAGAAATTACCCAACTGGACGAAGCCTAGTTGGTGCCGTAAGTTTAATGTTTGTTAAACATATGTGAAATATCGGCTTTCCCTCATGCTTCCTTTTCATGTTCACTCGTCGTTTGCGAACGCGTCCCTGTTCCCGTTCTGATATTTTATTACGCGGCCTCCTCTTTGGAGGGTTTTCCAAGAATCTCGCGAGAGTTTTGTTGGGGCTTCTGGTGGTCTTTGAGTGCCTGTTTGGTTATGCCGGAAGTTGTTTGGAGCCTCCTTGATACCTTGTTACCGCGAATGACGTCGGTTACGAAGAAATGTCGAGTCGTAATTGCGTGGGCGTAAGTTGTGTCAGAGAGCAACGCCATCTTGTGGCGGTGAGTCAGTCAAACATGCCCTATGTGAAGAATTGAACCTATCGCATGTGCAGGGATCCAACTCGTAGGTCCTAATCCGCGGGCCCCTTGGGGTCCAGCTTCTGGAGCAGTCGTGAGCGCAGAAGGGGGAAGCACGAACGGAGTGGGAGGCGAGCCCCTACAGGGCGCTTCCGAGTTCTTTTAGAGGTCCTTTTGGGCATCCTGGCGCCCTTTTGGGCCGTTTTGGGGCCCTTGTGGGCTGTCTCGGGGGGCTCTGGTCGTCGTGGGGTTCTTCTGGGAGTTTCTTAAGGCTGTCTTGGGGTTTTCTTGAGAGCCTCCTGGGGCCGTCTTGGGCCGTTCTGGGGCTCGCTTGGGCCGGCTTGGGGCAACCTTGGGCCGTCGTGGTGCTCTCTGGGGCTGTCTTGGGGCCTTCTTGGGGCTTTGTGGGGGCCTTAGGGCGTGTCTTGGGGCGATTTGGGCGGCCTTTTGGACCGTTCCAGGGCTGCGGAAAACCTGCTAAAAATACACGCTTCGCCAAAGGAATGGAACGATTTTGGCTTCTTTGGCGTTTTCTTGGGGCTCTTTGGGGCGTCTTGGAGGAAGCTCTTGAACCGTCTTGGAGCTACTTGGGAGCCTTTTTGGGCGTTCGGAGGTCTCTTGAACAATCGTGGAGCCATTCGAGGCCGTCTTGGCGCGCTCTTGGGCTGTCATATTGCACCTCTTTTGGGCCATCTTGGTGGCCTCTTGTGCGCCCCGGGTGGTCGACATTCGTTTGGTGTGGGGGGTCCCCGGCCCTGTACAAAACGTATGAGTAGGAATGTGCGTGTAACCACAGACACACATGTAGATACATGTCTGTATGTATACATGGACGGATGGATGGATGTGCGTGTAGACATTTACATGCACGTGCACACATATACATATGGGTGGCCCTCCCCTATGGGCCCCCCTGTTTATTGATCATGATGAAGATGTTAAGCACTTAATATCTTACACATAACATGTCGTGGATACTGTGCTCAATGATCGATATGTATGTAGCATAGTTGCTGCGCTATGCCTATGTATATATGCTGGTGAATCATATGTGTTTGGGCACTGAATGATGTGTTGTTTGGTTACGTAGTCACATTGCACGAAAATGATATAAAACGCAAATTCTTAAAATCTGGAGGGGTGACGAAAAGGGCGTCAGCCATTTGAATATAAGCTTGGTTTAGTAAGTGGCAGTTCTCTCTACACGGCGCTTTGTCAGCACCGCAGCAGAGATTCAAGCGCAGAAGCCAAATGGTACGACGATAATATCATGGCCAGCGCAGCATATATATTGTATTCCCAAGCTACTCAATCTTCTGCTTTTTGGTTAGCCGTCTTTCTGGCTTGACCGATTCTTCCTTTTTCAATGAGCGATAACACAAGCTCGGCTGTTTCTGCATATTCAAGAGAAAGATAAAGTTTACCACTTTGCACGTCCATACTTCATATTCGATCGGTTCCATATGCGGCAGCTCTTCTTTCACTAATTTGTATAGCTGTTTATAAGTAAATCCAGCATATTGACACATCTTTTCCATCAGTCTGACGTTTGGCCCCGCTAAATCATATAACATTTCGTCCGGCACGTAGATCTCAGCATCATACGCAATAAAGATCCAAAGTAGAATGTGCACTGCTCTGAAAGCTCCAATGCCAGTAATATTTGAAAGTTTTTTAAACGATTGCGCAAACGATTCAAATATCTTCTCTGTTGTGTCGAATTCACGCATGAAGTCTCGCACCCAGTCAGTGTGATACCCATAATTGACATTGCAGAGCAGAGAACTACGTTTCACCTCAGATGTTGATCCCTCTGCCATTTTGCATCCTTTGGTTTCGTTCTCTGTGGTCAAGATGACGTAACGCATTTTGTCAATCGTTTGATTGCTCCACTCATCGTCAAAACATTGTTTGATACTTGTATATTGTAATAATTTTGACAGAGATGCAGAACGTCCACTGGCTATCATGCAAAGCATGATTGTCAATCCTCCTGGGTATACGCCACTGTCTAAATTAAGTTTTGCTACATATTCGCGTAATGATTTAGGCACTGGATCCCACTGAACGCGAGGATTGTGAATCTGAAACAAATTCATCATTGAAGATATACACCACGTATTGTTTTCCATTGCTTTTGTGACTGCACATTTTTGTAACTTGCCTGTTTTGCTATACAACTCAGACAAGACAAATTTATGATCCCGCACCTTCTCGACAGCATTGGACACTCGAATTTCTGAAACGTCTTGTTCTGTGTTTCGTTGTGCTCGTTCTATCCAAAGCGCCACCCAAAAGTTTGCTGCCCGGCGACAGAAGCCCCCATCGTTCGTAGGCGGTAATTGCCTAACAACATTTATCAAAAATGTCTCTGCGTTTTCACTTGTTAGATCATCAAGGTATTTACGCCCAGTTTTTGCCGCATCCATTCCGCTTCCCTTGTAATAATTGTAAAGTTCTGTACATGAATTGAATCTCGTAGCATCTTCAAATATGCCTGTTTTAGCCATTTATTGTGAGAGTACCTCCAATACAATGAATCACAATAGTTTACTTGAGCCAGCTGTTTGAGCCAGCTGTTTACGGAGAGGTGGCATGACAACGACATTGGCGTAATCATGATGACAACAGCAGAGCAAATTGTGTAGTGAATAGTTGGACAAATGAGAACTATGGCATGTACGCAACAAAAAACTGATTGAAGCCAATACAGCATAAGAAAGCTTCAAGACGATCGCAGAGGTCCTGCAGGTGCCCAAGGAGAGTCTTCAGAGAGAGCTCACAAGGGCCCAATAACGACAATACAAATGAATATATCAAGTCTTTTACTGTTCCCGCGATGGCTCAAAGAGGCGTCCAACGTGAGACGCCCTCAAATCCCTGCAGTAATCTTGATGCTTGATTCCTGTCGGACACCGTCCTCTGACCCAGGCAAATCCTCCTCTTCCTCCTCCCTCTCCTCCTCTTCCTCCTCCCTCTCCTCCTCTTCCTCCTCCCTCTCCTCCTCTTCCTCCCCCCCCTCCTCTTCTTCCTCCCCCTCCTCCTCCTCCCTCTCCCTTCCCTCTCCCTTCCTCCGAGGAACTAGCGGTCAAGAGTGAAAGAGGGTGAACGATCTCCACGCACTCTAACTTATGCCCCCGTTGGGCGATGATGCATGCAATTGATTCCATGACAACCGCAACCCGCCTGAGCATAGTCTCTTCAACTTCAATGCCACATATGAACGACACAACTGGACGCCGAATATAGACACATAGGTGACAGAGCACATGGACGATCACTGTGGACACATAGGTTGCAGAGCGTATCATAAGCCATGTTGTAGCTATATATTCTCGCCAAGTTTGTGAAGTCATTGCGTATTGAATCATTTTTTTTTTTGTTTTTTTTTTTTTTTGAATTGTTTTTGTATCTCTCCCAATCATCTTGTATCAACTTGATTTTCCTATTTCTTCATTATCATCAACCTTTTTGTTGTATACATGCGATGTCTTTCGAACTATATCGCTCGCACAACATCTGACATCCTCGGCATTGCCAAAAAACTTACCAACAAATCTTTGAATCTTTGAATATTTGAACACTGATGTTTTCAAGGGTTCAAAGATTCAAAGATTCAAAGATTCAAAGATTCAAAGATTCTCCAGGCACTCCCGATCTTACCCGATGTAATATATTCATTCACATGTAGTAGTATAGCTACACATTCTTCTACCATCATAACTATAAATATAAATTACTGTAAATGAAATTGTGAATGTTTGATATCTGATCATTTGAAAACCTGAGAATTTGAATATGTAAAGGTTTGAAGATTTCAATTCGTGGATGTTTGAAGAATTGAAGATTTTAAGGTTTGAAGAGTTGAAGATTGAATATTTGAAGATTAAAAGGTTTGAAGATTTGAGATCTTCAAATTGGAAAGTTTAAAATTTTGCGTACTTGAATATTTGAATGTATAAGAAAGTAGTGTTGTTACGTTTCAGTAAATTTGGAGGAAATAAACTAAAATAGACAAAGAAGAACAAAGAAGATATTAATTCTATTGAACATTTAAAATGATGAAACATGCATAATCTTCTTCTTCTTTAGCAAAAAAAATTAACCTAGAAAACTTAAACTAAACAATACTAAAATATGAAACAATACATATAAACAAAATGTGAAACCCGTGCATTGTAAAATATGAAAACAAATATTTATTTTGTTTTCAAAGAACAACATTGCATTTTATATTTGCCGGGTGGTAGAAATAAAAAGTCAGAAGCACAAAAAAGAACTATTTTAATTTTCATAACAGAAGAAACTGCAATTCAAGAATGTTGTTTAATCTAATAAGTATTAAAAACTTCAACCAGATAACATAGTTTGTCTCACTTCTGAGACACTATATTTTGTATTTCTATATACACGACATTGAACCTCGATTCGTTCTTTTGCAAATTTAAGAAAGTCTTGATGTTGAAGAACGTCCAAGCTTTATTATTCATCGCAAAATATTAACGCTATTTTTTCAAACAAAAAAAAGAAATAAAACATTTTTATGATATATTTCAACAAAGAACGTAATTTTGGTACGGATTTGAGACCCCCCCAAAACCACAAAACTGGGGGGGTCTCGAATCCAAGAAATTCCTATGGTTTTTGTACCAAAATTGCTCCAAAAATGCTTCGCAGAGCCCCCCCAAAAGAGGCTCCTCAGAGGAGCTATTTTGTGATCATTTATGTAAGTTATGTTGTTCCCGTGACGTTCGGAAACTCCCTGAATATAGTCTGCGAGTAGAACGTAACATGAATGAATAGCGCTACGTGGAAGTAGAAGGCGCTTGATCGGTTCGAACATCACGCTGGCGCGGGCACGATTATTTTCAAGCCGGCTAGCGAACGTGCACGGCCGACTGCTAATTCGAAACAGCAGTCGGACTTGCTCTGATGACTGTACAGCTGCATCGGCGCGCAAATGAAAACCAGTTTTCTGAGTCGCTCGCGCCGCTGTACTGGCACGGCAAACTAGACTGAATATCAACATAACTCCTGCACGAGCTGCGCAAAGATGCATATGACCGATTGCGGTGTCATTGGCAAAGTGTAGACAGCGCTGTCCACGGATCCTGACCACGAGTCCAATACTCGTATTGCGCTGAGCGCACGGCTGCGGCGAATGCTTTCGTTCCAGGCTTGAGTTCTTGATTTACTTTCAAACGAGACTTGAGAAATTTCCAGCAGGAGTCAATGGATTGAGTGCCGGCTTTCCTCCATATTGTTTTACCGCCGATCTTATGTTTGACTGTCTTGACGTACTTCGGTTTCAACCAAATGTATTTCTTTTTCTTGCTGTTGTAGACCCTGCGTTTCTTATGAACAACCTGATCGCGGACCGCGCCAGGGATATTCACCTCGCGGTATGCCCGCGCAGAATCGGAGTGAAGCACAACATGTCGATTCTTGAAGTAAATGCTAGATATAGCTCTCCACTGCTCCTTCGTGATCGGACCTGGCCCAGGAGAACGCGCCAGAGTTGGTCCGTTTGTAGACCTCACGAGAAGAAGTGTGTTAGGATGCCCGCGCCTCACCATGCCAATCCAGTTCTCCCACACCTGTACTTTGTCACCTGGATGCCGAGGAGGCCGAAGAATCATTTTCCCAAAGCTCGCTTCATCTACCTCGATATCTGGCCATTCTGACGGTGGCAATTGTTGAGAAGAACCGAAAACCATTGTCTTCTCAATCCTCTGCACGTAAACCTTTCGAGCCAACTGCAGCAGGCTTCTCGTTCTGGCAACCGACTTCTCAGAATGGCCCGTTAGCTGTGCAGTTGCTGCAACCGAATTTGTAGCCGAAAGACTCAACAGATTCATCAGCTGCTCCCGTGGAGTTGCCGAGCGTCGCCCAGTGTGGAGCAGGGGGCACTGACTCCACGGCATTGCCCTGCAGCGGCAAGACTTCTTCGTGCATTTGTGCACAGGGTGTCGCCCATTCGCGCGACTCTGCTCGGGGCCGTACACGCCAACTTTGCATTTACCGCATTTCGTGCCTGTTAAGTCTTTTGCAAATCCCAGCTTTCGCAAGAATTGTAGAACCTCGTCGTCAGACATCTTCGCAAGATCTATGAGATTCTTTGATGCACGAGGTCGCCCCTTTTTCTTCAGATTGGCCGATTTAGACATTGTATACGATGCCCGTGTGCGAGCCGAGCGTCTCTGTTTCTGCAAGCGCGCAATTGGCTTTTTCATTATCTGCAATGCCTTTCTGAATCCATTGCCATCGCGGCCTTTGCCTCGTTTCGGAATAAATCTGCCCATCTACGCAATCTGGCGCCCTGCCCAGCGTCTGAGCCAAAACGGCAGCGGTGCAAAGGATGAGCGTGACGACGACTGCAGACGCAACACGTAGCAATGCCCCTCCCCCTCTCAGCAGAACTTGCATTTTTCCACTCGGCTAGTGCACTCCCACGGCAGAGATCTAGCTCGACTCGTCAGTTACACATGTACTGGTCAAGGCAGACGCACAATCGCAATGATACGATAAAGGATTCGCCTGGATCGCGCGTGCCTCTGTACTGGCATGGCAACCCACTACAGACAGATGCGTCTCCTGCACGAGCCGCGTTCCGCTGCAGATGGCGAAGTACTCAGTGCAATGTCACTGGCTGGGCTTCCCCACCACGCGCCAGTACGAGCACGCATCAGCTGGGATGTCGCCCACTACACGGCAAAAGTGCAAGCTCCCAAACCACTTCCGTACAATGCCATCGTCGAAGATCCACCCAGCCGTCGGGGTTGCGACTACGAGGCCGACTGCATGCCCCATGGCGGAGCCGACAGGGCGGAACGTCGCCACGTAATTACCTGGCGGTACCCCAACGGAGGGATGATACGGCACACTCTCTAGACTGTAGCCCAGTGGAGCGATCATGCCTTGAACCTGGCTAATGGAAAACGGGCCATCTCTGCAATACTGCAGCGGAACGCCCAGGCTGCGCAGAGCACTGATCAAACATACGTCACGCCACGGGCGCTGCTTGGTGACACCAGTGGCAAACTCTAGCAACAGAAGGCCAACGCCCTGGGGCGCCTCAGCATCGTCCTCATCGCCAGTTGTGAGGTCAATCTCGGACTGGTGAACGTCGCGTGCCGCCGCCCAGAGCACCTTCTGCACCTCCAGCAGATCGCTCGGGTCGCCGCAGAAGTTGAGGCTGAGAAGATCGATAGCTTCTCCGTCGTGATCAGCGGCCGCCGAACACAAAACCTTCTGCAGCTCGGCGATGTCGGCAGCATCGTCTGTGCACGGAGCGCTCGGCCCGGGCGGTGTGACCCCCGCTGTCGACGATCCAGCAGCTCCTCCAGCAACGGGGGGATCACCGCCGAGCTCGACCTTCATAGAGGGCACTCTCTCGGTGACTCGGTCATCGTCTCGGCTACCGCAGGCTGCGCCGCTGGGCCGATCAAAGCGAAACCTCGCCCGCTTGTGCGCGCCTCCCTCTACCTTGGGGATGCGGCAACGCAGGTCATCGTACTGGCCGTCGACACCAGGCCGAATAACAACTTCTCCCTGCGGAGTGGCTGCCGTAGGGCCAGGCGTCATTCGGCTGAACGCCTGGCGCGTCCGCAGAAACGACGACACAGAGTCGTTGGAGTAGTTCACGATGTCCGCCACAGGGACTCCCGAAAATCTCGAGAATAGATTATCGAAGATAGCGGACTCAGCCTGCTCGGCTTCAGCATAACCCTCGTAGCGCTGACATACTCCAACTCTGAACAAGGCGTACTCTGCCTTGTGATCTGGCTTCGCCCAGTCACCGCCCTTGCGCAAGCAAACGTCATCAAACCGATGGATAACCATATTCTCATTCTCACCTGGCAAACGGAGATAGAACCCATGCTGCCCAGCAACGAAGACCACGCACCTCTTCAGGAAAGCCATCAGGAACTGCGGCTTCACAGAACCGAAAGAACCGCCGATCATATTGCGCAGCTCGTCGAAGGTGATGCTCGTGCGATCGCCCGCGGGCGGCTCCATGTCCTCGTTGAACAGGTTGCTCAGGATTGCTCTGAATGAATTCTTCTTAAACTTAGCAGGACTGTACCGCGTTTTCGTGACCAACCCAGTTTCCCCTGCATTCAGGAAGACAAGAGCCTCCTCGATGTCCATGGCCAGCAAATCTGGATCGTCGCAGATGTCACCGATCTCAACCTCGCCCGCTCGGTTGCGGAATACTTCAAGATGCTTCCCGACGCGGAAGCCCGCCTGCTTGGCTTCGCGGTCGTGAGCGCGGATGTTGAAGCGTCCCTGCGCCATGGAGAGAGTTTTGGCCAAGGGCGTTTTACCGAGACCTGGATAACCCACCGAGAATAGACCATGGCTCGTCAACAGCGGTATGATAGCTGGGAGAATCGGATCTTGAAGTACATCAACGTAGTCAGAGATAAGCCAGGGGAACCAGCGCTCGACGTCAGCAGCGTGGGTACCCTTTGATTTGTTATCAGCAGCTTGCTTGATAACACTCTTGGGCCAACCTTTGAGCGGCGCACCCTCCAAGTACGTATTCTTCAGAATCCACTCGAGCTGTTCGTTCCCACTGGTCTCGGGACATTCGGCCTCGATCAGCGCCAGGCCCTCGGTGATTTCCTCGGCCGTTGGTTGCCATCCCTTATTCGAATCATCACCAGACTTAGCACGTTTAGCAGCCTGATCCTCGATCGCCGCCCAGAACACAGACTTACCTGGTATCCGGTCCAAGATGCTCTGGATCGTCTTCTTGACTGCCCAGGGGCCAGGGCGGAATACTGGAACGCGTCCGGTTCCCGACAGGAGATTCCGCGCCATGTTGATTGGATAAGGCATCTCGCTGCTGAAATCATAAATCTTCAAAACGCTCTTCCCTCCGTCGGGTTGATCGCTGATGACAATGCCAACTTTGCAGTGCTCTGGAAGAGGCGAGCGTGGCGCGATATGCTGGGGTAATCCACCAAGCTGCTTGCCTTTCACGAGTTCCACGACGTTGCTCTCACTGAGGGCCTCCGCTGGGACAACGTTATAATCGAACAGGACGCGAGTAGTCTTAACGCTCGACATATCGCGAGTGGCAACTTGCAAGAACTGGTCCATGGACACTGGATCAGAAATGCTGTCCTCTCCATCCTCTGCACTGTCCGTCACGCGAGGATCCTCTAAGGACTGCAGTCGCCATTGAGCACCGAGGCCATAGTATTTGAAGGCATCGTCGAAAATCTTCTGTGCTGTAGCGTCCATGGTAAGAGGATGTATGCACCTTTTGAGCCTAAATGTGAGCTACGCAGAATGGTGCTATCAACAACGCTTTACATGTTACCAGATGCATTGAATATCTGGGGAAATCAAACGTATCTCAAGAGAGCGTATTCTGATAACCCAAAAACACTCTTACACAGAGCATCCAACGATTGCAAGATTCAAAGATTCAAAGATTTTCCAGACACTCCTGGCTCAAAGATTCAAAGATTCAAAGATTCAAAGATTTTCCAGGAACTCTCGGCTTTACCAAAAAACTCACCAACAAATCTTTGAATCTTTGAATCTTTGAACCCTGATATTTTCAACGATTCAAAGATTCAAAGATTCAAAGATTCAAAGATTCTCCAGGCACTCCCGATGTTACCCAAAACTCCCCAGAAAATCTTTGAATCTTTGAATATTTGAACCCTGGTGTTTTCAAGGATTCAAAGATTCAAAGATTCAAAGATTCAAAGATTTTCCAGGCACTCCCGACGTTACCCAAAACTCCCCAGAAAATCTTTGAATCTTTGAATCTTTGAATCCTTGAAAACACCAGGGTTCAAATATTCAAAGATTCAAAGATGTTTGAAGGGCTTTTGGCAAAACCAGAAATGCCTGAAAAATCTTTGAATCTTTGAATCTTTGAATCTTTGAATCTTCGAATCGGGAGTGCCTGGAAAATCTTTGAATCTTTGAATCTTTGAATCTTTGAATGTTCAACCCTCTTTTTTTGCAAAAGAGGGGGGCCCATAGGGGTGGGCCACGCATACATATACATGTGTATATATATATGTATGTATACAAACACAAATGTACATATATATATACATATATATATATATACACATACATATGAAAGAGCGCACGTGTGGAACATTTCTCACTAAGGGGGGGCCCAGTTCTAACCCCCTCACTACAGGGGGGGGACTTCAAAAACTCCCCCCCCTTCCTTCCTTTTGTGGGCGTTTTGTCGATGCCAGGGTCAGCCTTGGCTCCCCTTTCAAAAGGGTTGGCTTCCGAAACTACTCTCCCTCTTTCTTTGTTTTGTTACTATTTTTTCGCTGGGGGGCTCCTGGCTTAAGGGGGGGGGATGCCAGCGCCCCCCTTTCCAAAGGGAAAACGGGTCCAAAGCTACACCCCCCTCTCCACTCCTCCTGTTAGCTTTTCCAGCTGGAGGGTCCTGGCTGAATGGGGGGGCTTCGAAGCTACTTTTCTTCTTTGGTTTTCGGCGTCCCTGATTTTCGGAGAACTTGTGGTTTTCGGCGTCTCTTTGGTTTTCGGCGCCTCTTTGGCTTTCGGCGTCCCTTGGGCTTTTGGCGCCCCTTTGGTTTCGACGTTCCTTTGGTTTTCGGTTCCTTTTTGGTTGTCGGCGCCCTTTTTGTTGTCGGCGCCCCTTTGGTTTGCGTTCCTTCGGTTTTCGGCGCTCCTTCGGTTTTCGGTTTTCGGCGTGCTTTCGGTTCTCGGCGCGCCTCTGGTTTTCGCGCCCTTTCGGTTTTCGGTGGCTCTTTGGTTTTCGGCGCTCCGTTGGTTTTCGGCGCCCGTTTGGTTTTCGGTGTTCTCTCCCTCAGCCGGGGGGGGGTCCGAACCGCCCCCTCTCTTTCAGCCCAAATAGAGAGGGGAGGGTCCGGCAGAGGGGGCTCGAAGGAGGGGGATAGCTACACCCCCCGCCCACCCGTTTTTACACAAGAAGGGAGGGGGGGGGAGATTCCGGAGCGCGAAAGGGAAAGGGGGGTGGGGGCAGCTTCCGATGGGCGGAAAAAAGGAAGGGTGGGAGAGCTTCCAGCAAGTGAGGTGCGCCCCTCCCCCCCTTGGGAGTGCACCGCGGGCGCGCTCTCTCTCTCTCTCTCTCTCTCTCTCTCTCTCTCTCTCTCTCTTTTTGTTTGTTTCTCTCTCTCTCTCTCTCCCTCTCTCTCTCTTTCTCTCTCTCTCTCTCTCTCTCTTTCTCTCCCTTTCTCTTTCTCGTTCTATACATATATATATATGTATGCATATATATATATATACATATATCATTATATATGTAAACTAATACATACATGGTCGTATATAGTAACGTATCGGAGGTGAGGGGGTGAGATCGAAGTGAAACGGAGAGCCCCCCTACCGGGAAATCGGTTTTGGTTTCGTGTTCGTGCGTGCCGCGCGTGCGGGCGAGGCGAAGCTGCGTGGGCGGGCGAGAAGAAAGCCTCCTCCGGCTGAGGCGCGGCCGGACCAAATGTTTCTTGTCCGGGGGCCGGTAATTAGCGCGCGGTGTCCCGCCTGTGTCCCGCCTGCTGAGGCGCGGCTGGACCAAATGTCTCCTGTCCGGGGGCCGGTGGCGCGCGGTGTCCCGCCGGTGTCTTGCCGGTGTCCCGTCGGTGTCCCGATGATGATGATGATGATGATGATGATGATGATGATGGTGATGATGATGATGATGATGATGATGATTATGATTATGATTATCATGATGATGGAGACGACGATGATGATGATGATAATGATGATGATGATGTCGATGGTGTTGGTGATGATGGTGTTGACGATGATGATGATGATGATGACGGTGATTGTGATGGTGGTGATGATGGTGTCCCGATGATGATGATGATGAAGATGTTGATGATGTTGACGATGTCGATGATGATGATGGTGATGGTGTTGATGATGATTGTGTCCCGATGATGTTGTTGATGATGATGATGATCATGCTGATGATGATGGTGTCCCGATGAGGATGATAATGATGTAGACGATCCTGATGATGTTGGTGATGATGGGATGATGCTTATATGATGAAGAAAGTAGGATGATGATGGTGTCCCGATGATGATGATGATGATGATGATGAGGTTGATGATGATGCTGTTGATGATGATAAGGATGGTGTCCCGATGATGATGATGGTGATGATGATGATGGTGACGATGATGATGGTGTCCCGATGATGATGTTGATGATGTTGCTGATGGTGATGGTGTCCCGATGATGATGATGATGTTGATGATGTTGCTCATGATGATGGTGACGAGGATGATGATTTTGGGGTTCCGATGATGATGATGGTTGGGTCCGGATGATGATGCTGTTGATGATGATGGTGTCCTGATGATGGTGTCCCGATGACGATGATGATGGTGATGAGTATGATGTTGATGATGATCGTGGTGGGGTGATGCTGGTGGTGGTGTCCCGATGATGATGACGATGATGATGATGACGATGATGATGATGATAATAATAATGATGATGATGTTGGTGACGTTGATGACGATGATGTGGATAATGATGATGATGGTGGCGTTGAATGTGAGATCGGTTGTGATATCGATAGTGAGACCGGAGTGATATCGATTGTGAGATCGATAGTGAGATCGATTGTGGGATCGATAGTGAGATCGATTGTGAGATCGATCGAATGAAATTGGTCGACTGAGATCGATTGTGAGATCCATCGAGTGAGGTCGATCGAGGACCGATCGATTGAGACGTTGATTCTTCCCCCCCCGAACTTCCTTATCAGCCGAAGGGTGGTCGTATAGGTATGTATATGTGTCGGAGGTTGGGGGGTGAGATCGCAGTGGGACGGAGACCCCCAACCGGGAAATAGTTTCGTTTCGTTTCGTTCGTGTCGTGCGTGCGGGCGAGGCGAAGCTGCGTAGGCGCGCGAGAGGAATGAACCCGCCGCTGCTAGGGCGAAATCAAGACAAATGATTATCCTCCGCCCGCCCGCCCGGCGGTGGCCCGCGGTATCCCGCGGTGTCCCGTGGTGTCCCGTGGTGACCCGTGGTGTCCGCCGTTGTTGGGGCGAAGTCATCCCCCGCCCGCCCGTCCGGCGGTGGCCCGCGGTATCCCGCGGTGTCCCGTGTTGTCCTGTGGTGACCCGTGGTGTCCGCCGCTGCTGGGGCGAAGTCATCCCCCGCCCGCCCGTCCGGCGGTGGCCCGCGGTATCCCGCGGTGTCCCGTGTTGTCCTGTGGTGACCCGTGGTGTCCGCCGCTGCTGGGGCGAAGTCATCCCCCGCCCGCCCGTCAGGCGGTGGCTCGGGGTGTCCCGCGGTGTCCCGTGGTGTCTAGTGGTGTCCCGTGGTGCTCGCCGCTGCTACGGCGAAGTCAAGACAAATGATTATCCCCCGCCCGCCCGTCCGTCCGTCCGTCCAGCGGTGGTTCGCGGTGTCCCGCGGTGTCCCGTGGTGTCCCGTGGTGTCCCGTTGAGTGAGATCGATAGTGATATCGAGATCGAGATCGATACTGACATCGATGTGGTGCCCCGAAGAGTTCCGTGGTGTCCCGTGGTGTCCCAAGAAGTGAGATCGATAGCGAGACCGATAGTGCGATCGACAGGTGTCCCGTGGTGTCACGTGGTGTCCCGTTGAGTGAAGTCGATATTGAGGTCGATACTGAGATCGATGTGGTGCCCCGAGGTGTCCCGTGGTGTCCCAAAAAGTGAGGTCAATAGTGAGATCGATCGAGAGATCGGCATGCCGTGGTGTCCCGTGGTGTCCCTTTGAGCGAGATCGATAGTGAGATCGATAGTGAGGTCGATGTGTGCCTTGTGGTGTCCCGGTGGGTGCGATCGCTCGTGAGATCGATAGTGAGACCGATAGTGAGATCGAAAGGTGTCCCGCATTGTTCCGTGGTGGCCAGTGGTTTCCCGTGGTGTCCCGTTAAGTGAGATCGATCGTGAGATCGAGAAATGTCACGTGGCGCCCCGTGCCCCGCGGTGTCCCGTTGAGCCAGATCGATAGTGAGATCGATTGAGTCAGTTGCCCCCCCCCCCCCCCCCCCCTTCTCCACCCCCGCAACCTCCTTATCACCCGAAGGGTGGTTGCATCGGCATGTTCATGCATGCGCACAACGCGTTTGCCGGTGGTGACCCCAAACGGCGTTGTCTAGCAGATTTTGCGGTGCAGTCTAACCTGTGCGATTAATCCCTGTTCGCAGTGAGTTGCCCATTCCACTGCTCGCGCAAACGTCCCACTCGCCCGCCCGCAACTTGGTTTGCAAACCTCATGCGGCGGCGATTGCGATGTGTGCTTGGCGCTGGCTGGTGCATCTCTGCGGCCGCGCCAACCCGCGCACGCGCGCGCGCAGCGGCCAGGTAGTTTGGCGCGACCGACGCGGCCGCGGCGGTGCTGACCGCTCAGCACATCCAAGCGGGCACTTGAGTGCGAGACGGCGACTTGGGTGGGTGCGGTACCACGGTAGACGCGGTTATGCTGATAGTAGCGATGTTGGTGGCGATGCTGACAGCGACGACGGCGCGGCCAGCGACGGCGCCGATGCCGACGACGCCGACGACGATGACGGCGTCTTCGCATCGGCAATGCAGGTTTTAGAAGGAAGTCGACATGCGCGCGCGGCACCCGCGCGAGAGTGGCTCGCATGGTGTTGTTTGAAACGGCTCGTGCCATCCCAGCGCGCGCGCAATTGCGTTCGAACGATTTCGGCATGCGCGCGCGAAGCCCGTTCGGTAGCATTTCACGAGCAGGTTGAAAGCCCATGGTTATCTTAAGAATTCGCAAGAGCGCGCGCGCGCGCTTTTGTTGGACATCCGCGTGACGAAGCCCAATGTTGCGATGCATTTTTCACGCTCAACGTTGGAATCCCCCCGGAACTGAAGGTGTTTGACGTATTTCGGCATGCGCGCAAAGGCGCTCGAACGATTTCGACATGCGCGCGCGAATCCCGCTTGGTGGTATTTGCTTGGGCAATGTTGAAAACCCATGGTTGTCTGAAGCATTCGCAATAACGCGCGCGCCTTTTTTATTTTTATTAGTAATATTGTTGTTATATATACATATATATTCATACAAATAGAAAGATCCGCGTTGCGAAGCCATGTCGTTTTAGATGTTGCAGGGGCGCTAGATTTTGAAATCTATCCGAAACAGACGGTTTCTGAAGGATTCTGCCACGCGCGCGCGACGACGCGCGCGTGCACATCGCCCCAGTTTGCGCAAATGGTTGTTTGGAGAAGCTTGTGATTTGTGGTCGAAGAGTGCGCGCGCATATGATGTTTTGCAGAAGATGGCGGTGGGGGGCGATGCAGGTTTGGCTGGGGTCGCATGATTTTACAGGTTGGATGGGCACTGGGCCCGAACCACTTGCAATTTGCACGGCGAAAAGGCAAAGCTGTAAACCCGGGGGGGGGGGGGGGGGGGGGGGGGGGGGGGGGGGGGGGGGAGCATTATATATATATATATATATATATATATATATATATAGAATTGGGGATCTACCCTGCCAGTCTCGAAGTTGCCCGCCCCATTGCTCGCGCAATCGCCCCGCGCGCCTGCCCGCAACATGGCTTGCGAAACCCGCGCGGCAGCGATTGCGAAGACGGCTGGGCGCTGGCTGGCGCGCCGCCGCAGCCGCGCTAGCGCGCGCGGGCCCGCGCGCCGAGCGGGCGTCTCGCAGGCCGCGCTGCAGGCGCCTCAGTGCGAGTCGGCGACTCGGGCGGGCCCGGCATCTCGGCGACGTCGACAAAGGCAAACGCAACGATGAGCGCAGCGACGCTGGTCGCGGCGACGCTGGTCGCGGCGACGGCGATTTTGACGGCGAGGCCATTGACGGCGTCGACGCTGATGGCGATAATGGCGTTCGCGAGTCGGCGATGAAGGTCGCGAAAAAGACGTCGACGCGCGCGCGCGGCAGACGAGCGCGCGCGGCCCGCGTCGCATTGTCGGGCGCAGATCGCGCCCTTCCCCGCCCCCCCCACGCGCGCGGGCGCAGGGGCATTCGGACGACTTCCTTGCGCGCGCAAGGGGCGCGCTTGATTTTATTGGGCGACACTGCTCAACAGTTTTCGGGTTCGTTCGAGTCGTAGGAGCGCGCGCGGACTTCATGACGCTCTGTAGCAAGGCCATTGTCTGCGCGCATCGGCGAACGCTCGGTTGAATTTTGCGCGAAGCCTAACGTTTCGATGGATTTCGGCACGCGCGCGCAGCGACGCGCGCGCTTTTCGCGCCGCTTCCTCTTGGGGAATGTGGATAACAACTGATGGTTTGTGATAGACGAGTGCGCGCGCATTGCGTTGCAATGCAAGGGTTGAGGGGGGGGGCGGGGCCCGGTTCGGCGGGGGTGGACTGCGCATTCCGGACGAACGACGGGGCATATTCGCTCGTGATTTGCGCATCCCCAAGGCGAGCGGACATGTCCAGGGGGGGCGGCGCTCGAAAGGGGGGGTCGCGCGGCGCGCGACAACTTGTGCGGCGCAAGCGATGCGGCGCCATTTCCAGGGGCTCTACTTGGAGCAGTCAACTCCACTGCTCGCGCGGCCGCCCCGCCCGCCCGCCCATCACTTGGCTTGCGCAGCCCACGCGGAGGCGACTTCGATGAGTGCCGGGCGTTGGCTGGCGCATCTCTGCGGCCGCGCTAGCCCGCGCGCGCGCGCGAGCGCCCGCGCGCCGGCCGGCCAATTTGGCGCGACGGGCGCGGCCGCGGCGGCGCCGACCGCCGGGCGCGCCCCAGCGGGCTTTTCAGTGCGCGTCGGCGACGCAGGCGGGCGCGGCATCATGGCCGCGCCGACCGCGGTGCGCGACGATGATAGCAGCAACGCTGGCGACGATGTTAACAGCGACGACCTGCGCGGCCAGCAGCGGCGCCCATGCCGATCGCGCCGACGATGACGGCGCCCTCGCGTCGGCGATGAAGGCGATGGAAGGAGCTCGACGCGCGCGCGCGTCCGACGCGCGAGAGTGGCCCGCGCGGTAATGTTTGACGCGGATCGTGCTCCCCCAGCGCGCGCGCAATCGCGTTCGAGCAATTGTCGAGATGCGCGCGCGAGAGGCTGGTTTTGTCGCATGTCCCGAACATGTTGATACACTTGTGATTGTCTTGATTCACAAGAGCGCGGGCGAACAGCCCCCGTGTGCGAACCCGTGTGTTTTTATTCTGTGTTCGGGGCACTCGTTTCGGGGATCATTGCGACACCTAGGGTTTTCGATTGATTACGGCGCGCGCGCGCGACCGCGCGCCGCGCGCGAAGCCCGTGGTTTCTGGCTTTCTTTCGGATACACAAGAGCGAGAGCGCGAGTTATTCTCTGCTTTGAAGATCCTTGTTGCGAAACCATGATGGTGCGTATGTTTTTGACACTCGATTACAACATCCGCACGAAGCTTACGATTTTGAAGACATGCGCGCGCAACGGCGCGCGCGCGTGCACGCGCGCGTGCACTTCGCCGTTTCTTGCAATGGATTCTTGAACACTCATGACATGTGATGAACGAATGGGCTCGCGTTTTTTTGGTGCAGAGGATGAGGGTGCGGGGTCGATGCTGGTTTAGCCCCGTTTATAGCATGCCAAAGTTGGAATGGGCAATGGGCCAGGGCCATTTGCAAATCGCAGCGCGAAGAGGCGAGCCGTTGACCCCCGGAAGGGGGCGGGGGGGGCATCGTTGTTTTTTTTTATATTCCTAGCAAGGGGTATATATGTCGCGCATTCTGCGCGGTGGCTCGCGATGTGTCGCCGCCTCCATGGCGCGCGCAATCATCCTACCCGCCCACCCGCAACTTGGTTCGCAAAGCCAGTGCGATGGCCATTGCGATGAGTGCCTGGCGTTGGCTGGTGCACCTGCGGCCGCGCTAGCCCGCGCGTACTCGCGCGCGCAGCGGCCTGCTGGTTTGGCGCGACCGACGCGGCCGCGGGGGCGCTGTCCGCTGGGTGCTTCCCAGCTGGCACTGCAGTGTGAGTCGGTGACTATGGCGGGCACGGCATCATGGTGACGCCGACAGCGGTGGGCACGATGATGAGACTAGCGATCATGTTTGCGATGGCGGCGACGACGACGGCGAGTCCATCGCTGCCGAAATTTATTGCGCCCGCCAGTAGCGATGACGATGCCAGCGCGTCGGCGGTGAAGGTTCTGGAGGGAGTCCGACATGCGCGAGCGGCCGACGCGCGCGAGTGGCCCGCCCCGCCCCGCTCCCGCGCGCGCCGCCCCCCGCTGATGGGGGGGATCGACGCGGGCCTGCCCGGGATGGCATGAACCCGCGTCAGGCGGGCGACGGGGGCATGTTCACGCGCAAATGGCGCGTCGCAGGGTCGCGTCGATAATCCAGTGGGCGGGGGGGGGGGGTAGATCCCACTTCCTTGTTGGGGGGGGGTGGGGGGTGGGGCAGAATGTATGTATACTATATATATGAACATGTATATATATACATACATATATGTGTATATATATGTGTATATATAAATATATGTGTATATATATACATACATACGTACATATACGCATGTACAAGTGGCACGCGCGTGCCCAGGCTCACGCAAACAAAAAAAGCTGAAAGGCCGTTTGGAGCAGGAAGACACCATGACGGCGGAATCGGAGATGGAGGCGGGGAGGCTGGCGCGGCGCCGCCAGGGCGCCCCTATGAGAATGGGAAGAGGCAGGAGGTGCACGCAGAAAAATCTAAGATCTAGGCCGGGAATGGGGCGGCGGAGGAGGCGAGGTTAAGATCATCTTGAACGCAGAAGAATGTAAGCATATTATGTCGCTGGGCTCGTGGAATTGCGGGTGGGGTGGCGAAGCCAAGGGCGCCGCCTCGGGCGATGTGCTGAACGTGGGCGATGCGCAGCTTGTTTCGAAGAACATTGCCACTCTGGCGTTTGCGCGGCAGGGGGCGCCACGCCTTGCGACTTGCTCGCAACGGGATGGGCGCGGCTGAGGTGGAGAAGGGTTGCGACAGAAGGGCGCTGAGGCAATCGCCTCATCCAGCGCCCCCAGCGGCTGGGCGCAGCAACGCGCGGCAAGGGCGAGCCAAACGACTGCGGAGAAGAGGCGCGAGAGCTGGTCTGGCGGGGGGGGAACTGAGGGGGGGGCGGAGACTGAGAGATCTCAACGGGCCAGAGGCGCGCGATCTGTTGGCGGCCAGCAACGCGCGTAGTTCGCGCGCGCGAAGCGGCCCGCGGGCGTCGCCGAGCGAACAGTGCCCCGGGGGCACCCAGGGCGCGCCCCGTGGGAAAAGCACACCAGGCCCGGGCGAAAGCGCCCCAGGCGCAGCCCGCGCGAAGCCCCCCATAGAGGCGCGTTGTCCACGATGACGTTTGGCCCCGAAGTGCCCGAGGAAGCAATCGAGAGGCCCCCCCTCCTCGAAGCCATCGAGAGGCCTCTTCTGCGTCCTCATTCCCTCCTCCTTCCTCCTGCCCCCCCGTCCTTCTCGCTCGCCGCAAGCGCGCGAACATATGGCGCCAGCGATGCAAGATGGGCCGGCTGAATGAGCGAATCGATTCACCAGAGAAGCGCACGCGCGATGCCCGCCAGCCGATTCGCTGCATTAGATGCGGAGGGGGGGAGAAGGACGAGCAGAGGAGGTGGTGGGGGATAGCTGCTGGGAGCGAAGTGCAATAGCGGGGTCGCGCGCGAGCGCAGGCGGGGTCGCCGCGCCCTGCGAAGCGCGCGCGCGCCACGGGCCCCCAGGAAGCCCCTGGTGGCCCGACCAGGGTGCCGGAACAGATTCCAGGAGGCCCCAGGAGGGGGGGGGCGCCCAGGATCGAGGTCGGGAGGGCGCCCACGGAGGCCTCAGGGGGCCCGGCCAGGGGGCCGCCGCCTGGAGGAATTGAAGGTTAATAACTATTATGCGGATTTATAACTCAGTTACAACTATGTCAGCAAAGTTAGCATGTTTATTTATTACAGATAGCATGATGGGTCGTTGGGTAAAATATGCTGGATTTTTGGGACGTCCAATGTCGCTTCCACTTCGATGTAGTGTTTCTTGCGGGATAAGTCGAATATGTATTCATTGTTGTGAAGATGTATTTCTGCATCGCAAACGTGTCGCAAGCATTCTAATTTGCGATGCTCCACTGGCCAAATGCAAGTGATTGCGCGCAAAGGAACGAGCACGGCATTATTATCTTCGTCCACGGAGTACCTAGAATAGTTCTCTGCGGTGCGCACGTGCCGAGTCTGCAATTCCAAGACTAAGCTCAGAGGCCCTGAGGGCGTAGCCTCTGTGTCGCATTCTAAAGGGAACCAGACCTGCACGGCTGCGCGTCCTGCAGCATGTCCCAGCAAGCATATGTCTCCTCTATGGATCGGCCCGTGCTTGGTCCACGCCGTGAGGTTCGATGATGCAGACTGCGTCTGCTGGCGCAATTCCTGCGAGACGCTCGCGAGCTTCCTGTTGGCGTCTACGGGGTCGACCAGCAACGTTAAGATGCTGAAGCGCTGCATGGCGTAACTGTGCTGCGCCGCGAGCTGCATCATCAATGACTTCTCGGGGGTCCTCATGCACGGCTGGTCCTTTGCAAACTTATTTCGAACTTTGTGTTTCCGCTCGTAGACGAGGCAGTCCAAGGGTCAGAATTTGAAGTGCATGTGTGCAAGATCAGTTGCGATATGGCGCTTGTAAACCCAATAGTTCGTCCCGCAGGTGCGCTTGCGTAGGTCCAAATGCTTCATCGCGGCGCCATCGGGCTCACGTGCAGCCACGAGTCCCCTGGCCGAGATAATGACCATATCAACGGCACCGCACAGTGCAAGTACACTTGCAACATGACCCGAGATGGTGCCTGCATCAGGCAGCTTGGCAATGATTGCCTGCTGAAACGCGCCAGCACGGGAATCATAGACAGCTCTTGCGATGCGCTTGCCTGTAGGTCGCCCTGTGCGAACACGACATTGGCGGAGTGAAACTGGCGTGGCCATGTCCATTTCGATAAATAGTCGTGGATATCATCGGCGCTGCAGAGTTCGCCAACCGCCCTGCTCTGAGTGGAAACTCTCACTTCTCGACGTCCAAGGCAATGTGCGTCGGATGAAAATTCCAACCCTTTAGCTGCGTGACATCCTTCCACTTGCCGTCGCTAATCTCACCGCGGTCGCGCCTCTCCCAGTCGGGGCGTAGCCTTTCCAGGATCGCAGCGATCTGCGCGTCTGCGTTGACGACGCGTTTACTTCTGTCGAGGCAGGCGTCACATATAAATGTACCAGTCGTGTCGTGCGACGCATAGTCGTACTTCTGGTTGAGGACGTTTTTGCAGATGGCACACGGATTGGTGCCCGCGTGCCCTTTGTTCATGTGGAATTCCCGCAGCGCTTTCTCGTCGCCCACAGTGCAGTCCAACCTCGCGACTATAGTCGCGTGCCCTGTGGCATCCCCTGCATCTGACACGTCCAAGATAACTCCAGACGTACGAAAGTTCACCCCGCCAGACGCATTGAACACGAGCTCGTTGCACATCCTTGCAACCGACTGCCCGATCCCTCCAGGCATGCCCCTCATTGTGAATAGAACCCGTGTAATACCCTCATAAATACTCCTTATCCTCACCTCTCCTGCGCCTGGCCGTTTGGGCTCAGGTATTGGGCTAGATCGATCAGACCTTTGATCGTGCAGGGGGGAAAAGATGTCCATATTTCCCTCCTTTCCTCTACCAACGGATCAGGGGTTCTGCACCTTTGTACTCTAACCCCATACATAGGTTACCAGCCCTTTAAAGCTCACAGCTCATCGAACCCCGCGTCGCGATCTCGACGCGGCCTCGATGGAACCCAAGCGGCGCATGCGCCGTAAGGGGTCCATCGGGGCCTCGCGTCCGAGCTCTCCGACGGCGCGACGGCTCGGTGACGAGTTGGAGAGCCTTAGTGTGGACTGCGCAGGTGTCCCAGGCACCCCCCCCCCCCCCCCAGCTCCGACGGACCCGAGGCGCGGCTAGCTGCTGAACTTCACCGCCGCGCCGCCCGCGGGGGGGACAGGAGAAGGAGTAGGAGCAGGCAGTAGGGAGTTTCACACGCCTACTTTCGATCCTCCATCTCCTCCTCCGTCGGGAGCAATCCCAACTGCGTCGGGCGCGAGCCCCGCTAGTCCTGATACTCCAGGGCGCTTTCGCGCTGACCGCCGATGGACTTCAGGTGCTGGCACGCCCAGCCCTGCGACCGTTCCTGTAGCGGAGCACGTAGCCACCTTCGAGGAACTCAGTAGACCAGTGGCGGCACAGCCGCAGACGCAGCACCCCAAGGTATCATCTCATGAGACACCACACACACACGGTCCTAGCCGCAGCTCGTCCTTGCGCAACCGTCGTGGGGCCACAGGCCCATGCGACGAAAGAAGGTCGAGCCCGCGTACTGCCTCGCAGAGGCCACGCACTCCTCGCGAGAGGGTGCAGATGGAAGCTGACGCTCCCCACCTCTCCATCTCAGACGACCTGCCGGCGGTGACGTCCGCTGCAGGCGAGATAGCTGAGCTCAGAGACCAGGTTGAAACCTTCGTGCCCAGGCAGTACTCTGGACTACTGCAGAGCGTTCAGACGACCGCTGCCAACACTGCTGCTCTACGCCAAGATCTTGACGGCGCCTTAGGGATCATTGATTCCAGGATCGCCGAAGATCGCCGCATCTTAGGTGAGCTGCAGTACCAGGTTGACCGTGAGATGTCACACTCAGGTGAACGATCGGCGACGGTCGAGAACCTGCGCAACTAACTCGCGCAGATGGAGCAACAGCTTGTGATCGTACGCGACACAGGCATTTCAGCAGCCAGGATCCTCCACGATGAGATCCCTGACCAGCTCCGCAACCGACCACCACCAGCCGAGGCCACCGACCTTGGCGACGTTCAATCTCAGATCCACGATCTTCGCTCCCACATGGACCACACTACGGCGACGCTTCGCACCGAAGCACACACAAACTCGTCGAACCTGATCAGCACGTTGCAAAATACTGAGAAAGTCATCACTCAAAGGCTTGATGCGACCAACGCTGTCGTGCAGCCACTCGCTAACCAGATCTCTGTCATCGAGCAGCGTTTTCCTGGCGTACAGGACGCCCTGGCAGAGTTGCGTGTCGGACGAGCCCAGACTGGCCAGCTGGATTCTCCTCCCACGGTTTACGATTTCGCCCGCCTCGCTGACAGGTTGCAGGAGGCTGAGAAGGCGGCGGACCACACGCAGTTAGAGCTCCCCCAGGTTGTTCGTGAGAGAGATACTGAAAAGGTACGTGTTGATGGGGCACCTCGCACGTCTGGAAAGTGAGTTGGAGGCACGCGGCGCCCGTCTCCGAGCCTACGAGCAACGACTCGACCGGTATTCACAACGCTCTCGGGATACTGATGAGTACACACGCCAAAAGGTGGACCATATACACGAAGACATGACGAGCTGGACACATCAGCTGATTGACCACACCAACGACACCATACTTCACCTTCAACCTGCAACCGACCTGCACAGGCCGACGGCAGCGTCCGCCGAAGCACCACAGGCTTCTGCAGGACAACAACGACGTACGTCACCAGGACCAGCCTCCGCGGCAGCTTCAGCACAGACACGCCACGTGTATCCTGTGCGCACAGACCCAACTACCGACGGTGTACCGATACCCTCACAACCATTGTCTGCGGTTTCGGTCAATACTACTACTCCTATCAAGGAGTCAGACACCGTCCGAGTCCCTGTCTTGCCTAAGATCACGCAGCTGCTTGAGTGGCAGCAAAAGGTCAGCAAAAGGTACGGAAGAACTTTGGAGCCGCCTCAGGGCGACCTTCCAAATCATATGCCTTCTTATGCGTGGCTGAACAGCCCGAGTGTACCTTCGAGGACTTACAAGACAGTGGAGACTTCGAGAGCATCGATTGCAAACTCGCTACTGCTCTCAGCGACATATTATCCTCGGACTTGCGCTACCAAATCAGGCTCATCGAAACCAGAGAGCACAAAGCAGGACGCATGCTCAAAGGACGCCAGATCTACTGGCACATCCTACAGTCCTACAAAGTGACAGAGGTTGATGACGACCTGCACGACTTCGAGCGCCTCAAAGAACTGAGGATGAGAGATGAAGATTTGCAACGTTTCATTACTGACTGGGACGCTTTACTATTGGATTGCCGAGAGGCACCCGATCCAAAGATCTTGGAATCTCTGTTTCGCACACAGATTCGCAGACATGCCTGGATGAAACAAGATATGTACGAATACCAGCGCATGAAGATCAGCGACCCGAATCGAACCTATGATTGGCTCCGACAGCGCGTCCTGGACGTACTGGAGATTAAACAACGGGAGAAGAATCAAAATAAGTTACGGTACGAACACGAGACTCGTTCTCAAGTGCATGTATGCGCCGCCTGGAAGAAAGGCAACTGTCGCAATGGTGAGCGATGCAAGGCTTTGCATACCTTCTCCAGGGATTGGAAGAGCACCAGATCTTCCAGAGCATCGACCGCTGGTGGCAACTCCCGCCGCAGCGTTTCAGCCCCTGCGAATCCCAAGAAGCCAGCATCGAAGCCATTTTGCTTCGAGTTCGCCAAGCGCAACACATGCACCAGAGGCGACAAGTGCAACTTCCCACACATGGCGCAGCGCAAAGACTTCGCACAGAACAAGTGCACCAAGGGCGAAACATGCAAATACGCTCACCTGGCACCTGGTGCGAAGACACCCGAGCGAAGCCCGAGTCGCCCACGAGCCTCCAGCCAGGAAGGTCGCGGCCGACCACCGCCCCGCGGATCGGGGAGCCAACGCTCTCCACAACGCGGGGGGTTCCGCTGCGCAAAAGACTCACACCATAGACGTGACAACCGACGCCAATACGACCGATCTCGATCATCCTCCAGGAGGTCTCCAGACTCTCGCAGCCAGTCGAGAAGTCGTTACGACAGATCTTCGCGATCTTCCTCTCGAGGACGAGACAGCCGTGGCGGAGGACGTGGCAGCCCACGTGGCCGCGATAGATCATGCGGTAGTGACAGAGGACGTGGCCGACGTTCCACGAGCCGCGGTTCGTCCCGTGGTTCTCCCCAGTTCAGGGGGCGCTCTCCTGCCCACGATCGACGTTCTCGCCACCCCGACCGCAGTTACGCCATACGTGACAAGACTCCCATGGCCACCAATAAGGCCACTACAACATCTACCAAACCACGGCGTCGGATACGTTTTGACACACATAACGTGGAATACTACCCGTACATCGTCTCCGGCAAGGCCACTCTGGATAAGTGGAAGGAGATGCCGAATGAGGGCGACATTGTCAAAGTACCAGACCCGCTGCCACAACGATGGTGGCAACGGAGTGCAGACGCCCTACAACGTTGTCAACGGGAGGCACAGTTATGGCACAAAGATCTACATGACTACCGACACAACAAGGGGTCGGTGTTCACACCCGATTCCAGATTCTGATGACTCTACCATACAGTCATCAGAGACACACCAGACGAAGACAATGACTTCGCAAGTCGACCCTCCACGCTCGACCGCTGCGTTGACACGCTCCTGGGTTCTCGACAGTGGCTCTGCGCACCATATTCAGGATAAAAACGAACTGACGCAGACCGAATCAGATCGCATATCCACTCGCGAGGAGCATATCCTGGAAACTGCCAATGGTGATCGTACTGTCAACGAGCACTACGACATACAGCTACCTGAAGTGGGCTTGAGGAGTTCAGCCCTCGCGTTGCCAGACTGCCCATCATTATTATCAGTTGGACAATTGATTGAAGTTGATGGCTTTCGGCAGCTTTGGGATCCAGAGCTGGGCTACTTGCTTCAGGATCCGGGGGGCCAATGGTATAGGGTTCCAGTCAACAACAGAGTTCCAGAATTACGACTCGACGACTTGGCGATGATACCACCACCACGACTATGCACTTCGTCAGCACCCAGACGTCGCCAGCGCAAGCGTTCATCCGCCCGCTGCAACGACATATGCTGGTGTTGCAAAACTACAGAGCAGTCACCACCTACAGATGAGCTGCGACCCCACATAGGGACCTGCCCCAAGAGACCACATGTCGGCGAGGGAGGAGGAGCACGGACCGCCACGGTCGAATAACCTCCCGACACAAATAATGCCGAGTCCAACGTGGACACACCCACCGACTCGCTTACGTCTCAGATGCAGTGTTATCCTCCCGCATGCGGGGGGCTTGCAGATACAGCTCAAGCAGATACCGACATCACGTCGACCTCCTTCAAGGATCTGCCGATGGAGACGCTCATCACAGTGCACCATGATAGTGATCGTGTTCTTCCAAAGAGACAGAATAAACCGATTGACCCTATGCACTGCATGACCCACAGTCCGAAACACCCAGACTGTGAGATTTGTTCTCGCACGATGGCGCAGAACGCTCCGTGCCGACGACAGCGCAAACCACATCCACCGGCAGACCCCACCGACGAGGACGCAGCCTACGAGGCTTTCGTCCCGAAGAAGTTCGGGGAAGCTCTAACTGCCGACCATGTCGTTTTGGCCAAAGACGACGCCGCCGAAAAGCACGGTGACAAGTATGCACTTGTCGTCCTGGATAGATACACTGGCATCTTCATGGCATACCCAGCATTACATAAAGACGCAGCTACTACAAAAGGCATCCTTCCAGCAGTTCATCGCCGCGAACGATGAGGTGAAGCACATGCACACAGACAATTCTGGAGAACTTCAGAAGGCATGCCGCCAACTGGGATGGAGACATGACACTAGTACTCCTCATCGTCCACAAACGAATGGATTGATCGAGCGCATTGTCAAGATCGTCATCCTCGGTGCGAGAGCTGTGTTGCGCATGTCTGGTTTGGGACGCGGTTGGTGGAAAGAGGCTATGCAAGCCCTTTGCTGTGGACATAATTTTTTTGCATCCATCCACGGGCGTTGCTGCCCTCAGCGAAGAACATACCGACAAGACAGCTCACGAGATACGTTTTGGTGAAAGTTTTCCCGGGCACTGCATTCGCTTCGGTGCTCGGATCTTTTGGGAGTGCCTCAATCCCGAGATCAATAACGAGACTGCAAAGTTCAAAGAGAATGCTCGGGAAGGGTTATTCATGGGTTACCATTTACACTCCGGTGGACGATGGTCTGGTGATTATCTCGTCTTGGACACGGCTACATACGCCAAGAACCCAGACGGTGACCTGTGTCACGTACACAGAGTCAAAGATTTCATCATCCCCGACGGCAAGTTCACCTACCCAGTGAAAGAGGGTACCCTGCGACATCACAACCCTGAGGCACACGACCTGGTCAAGGCATCGACTTGTCGACCCTTGGGCGACAAACCTATGCCCGACCCTCCACTTGCCTACCCTAAAGAGTGGGATGATCCGTCTATGATGACGATGGACGACAACATCGTTGATACCCACCCATCGGCCTCTGAGGTTGCTGCACCGGCACCGGAGCCCGACAACTGGGAACAGCGTGGATATTTCGTCATCAGACACATACGTACCCCACGCAGAAAATTGTTCATACCAACAGACGACGTTATGAACATACCTGCACCTGTTGATCAGCTCGACGTGGCACGAGACTTCGAGACGACCTCTACTTTCGGAGAAAGTGTTTTTCGCGATGTTTGGGATGGTGTTAGCGCCACCGACCACCGGGAATTGAGTGAGCCTTGGACCGGCCTGGTTCGATTCTATGAGCTCCCTAAAATGTTGCCAGACGGCAAAATGGTGGCCCGCGGCCGCGAGACACGCGTACAGACCACAACGCGTCCAGACCACATTCTTCCCGAGCATTGGAAGACCTTATCTCGTGGACAGCAAAAGAAAGAGCTCGAATACGCCGAAAATATCAAACAAGCTCGTGAGATTCGTGACCGAGCTGCACTTCGAGTGTGGACCCGACAGGACAAACAAGCTAAAAAAATCCGTACCACTACAGCTGGCTGACCCACATGGAATACCGTGGAACGACGGATTACGCACGATACCGACAGCGGCGCTGTCATCCGTGACGAGGACGTCAAGGGCGTGACCAACAAAGAAATTCTGCATGCCAAACTACCTGGTGGACCACGTGACATTTCTACAGTACTATACTATCGCCAACCCTCACCACAGCCTGCTGGAGCCGCACGTGCTCCGGTACTTGTCGACAGTGAAGGGAACGACTTCGGGACCGCGAACCCGCTCACACGCAAGTTCACCCCGTCGGTAGCAGTACCCACTATGCCACGTGAGCCGACATACACACCGGCACACAGAGACAATATTCTTGATTCACCGCGGGCGCGCCCAGCCCTTGTTACCAGCAGTTTGAGTAAGAAAGAAGGTTGCCGCATAACCGCGCGCACAGGAAGCCCCGCGAAAAGAATACGAGCGACTTGAGAGGAAGCAAACGTGGATGTTCGAGACTGTTGCAGAAAAAGCTGATATTGAATCACAGGCGATTCGTACTGGGACGAAAGTTCACTTCTTCAACATCTTGGAGCTATCCTCAGTCAAACATGAGGAACTCCCTCCTGATCTACGTAAGTTCAAGGGCCGAGTGGTGGTTCAGGGCAATACCGACAAAGATGAAACCGGATTGGCCGCTATATTCGCCGACGCCGCATCCAGCGCGTCGCATATCGAGGCTTCCAAACTTTGTGATGCTACCGCACTATTGCCACAATATGCGGGCGAACAAAGCGATGCACCTGGAGCATACACGCAGGCATTGCTATACGGAGACGGACGAATCGACCCAGTCGATACCTTGGATTACCATACCCAAGTGGCGCCAACCTGCATCTTGGTCTAAATGCAAGAATCCCGTGTGCCGATTACGATTGGCACTATACGGACATCCTCTTGCAGGTGTCTTTTGGGAACGAAAGTGTCGCACATGCTTGGGAAGTGTTGGATTTGAGCTTATTCCAGGCTGGGAATGCGTGTGGAGACACAACAAACTGGGATTGATACTTTCAGTATACGTGGACGACTTCAAATTAGCAGGTCCAGCCATCAATCTACAAGCCAGCTGGGATTATATCCGCAAAAGCGGCATTGCTTTGGATCCGCCTACTCCATGTTCTCAGTACCTTGGCTGTGGACAACAGGCATACGACGTGCCACAGAATATCTTTGACAAAAGAATGTCTACCATTCGACCTATGTTGCCTGCACACAGTGATAAATAATACCATGCAGCCAAACAAGTTCGTGGAATACGACATGGCATGCTTGGTTTTACTGATCAGTGTATTCAGCGGCACCTGGAATGCGCCCCCAAGCATGCCCAGGTTGCAGGGTCACGTCGTAAACGGCCCGACTCACCGAGGGCTTCGCGATCCAAATCGCCTATCTCCTCTGGGTCGGTCGCGAGACCCACTAGCGTGCTCAACGCACGGCCACGATCATCCAGCCCAGCTAGATCGGTCGACAAACATTCCACTACGACAGAATCAACGACAGTCACATACGATGACCTACCCGACGCCGAGACTCCTGGCATCGAGGACACCTCCTTTGCCGAGTCCGACTACTCCGACGAGGGTATCCTCGGCCAGGACGCGGCGAGTGTATTGATGAAGATTCTCTACCTGTCACGCTGCTGTCGTTTCGATCTTTTACATCCAGTATGTATGCTAGCCAGAGAGATTACCAAATGGAATACCACGTGTGATAAACGTCTACATCGGATGATATGCTACATCAAAACGACGCGTACTCATTGTTTACATGGACAAGCTATCCATCATGCTCTTCACTGACGCCTCGTTCGCCGATTGCATTACCGCTTCCAAGTCCACTACCGGCCTCTTCGCCGCGCTTGTTTGACCCAACACGTTCTTCCCGGTCAATGCCGTGTGCAAGAAACAAACGGTCGTATCGCACTCATCCACAGAGTCCGAGATCGTTGCTCTTGACTCAGCACTACGACTGGAAGGGCTACCACTACTCTCATTCTGGGAGGCCGTGGTGGAGGTTGCCAACACCTGCAAAGAGAAGAATACTTGCCTGGGCTGCCTGGGGCGCGCCGCCACGGCGATATGTCCGACGTTGGCCGCCAAAAAGACGAGGCGCAATCCATCGCCTCGCAAGGCACCCCCCACGCGGGGATCTTCTCCTAGCCGTAGGCAGCTACCGCTGAAGACGGAGCCACCTACGCCTCCAAAGAGGCGCACGATATCTCATGAGGGTACCGTGTTACACGTGGATCCAGAGCCTGCTCAGGAGAGCAGCTCTCCCAAAGTAAATCTCATTGTCCTCGAGGATAACCAGGCCGTGATCAAGATTGTCCAAAAGGGACGTACACCAGCACTTCGCCATCTTCACCGTGCTCATCGTTTAAACTTGGATTGGACATGCGAGACATGACATGCCAATTCGAACTTATTGAGCTCAAGTATGTAGGCACAAAAGAACAGATTGCGGATATGATGACTAAACATTTTGAGCCAAAGAAAGCAGACCTCTGGAGGGATCTATTGGAGCACTCACTCATCTTTCCTGTTACCCCGTTACAGTGCGCTCCAAAGATTCAAGTGAGACCACTGCGAGGGCCTCGGAGGCCCGATGGTTTACCTCATGTTGCAGAACCTCCAAAAGTGGATGGATGTCCGGAAGTAAGCAAAATATTTCTTACAGAGAAAGAAAAATGGGGCGAGGTAGGATCAGAGTGCGGAATGATGTGTGTTGGACAAGCCAAGCACGATGGCATATGTGCATGCGTGTACCATATCGGTGTCCCTGCTGCAGCTACCGATTTGCGCGCACCTCGATCGAGGGCACGTTCACCGCGCGGTAGACAACCCCGCCATCCTCCCTCACCACCGCGTGATACAGAGAGGTCTAGGACACTTATTCTACGTTCGTGCCGCAGCTGTTTTACCACTCGAGCGACAAAGCTTACCAGTATCCTGCTCGCTGTGTGCGAGACGCAATCAAGTGATATCGGTTATAATCCCGATCCCCCCATCCCCGAGATGGATCAGGCACCGCCGCTCCACCTCGACGGCTGGGCCATCGCCTGCGACGCCGGCTACGACCCGAACGCCAAGGATGACGACCGCGTGGGCTTCACGTACCACGCCCAAACTGGCCGCCCTCGCGATCCCGAGGATGGCTTTGCCTACGTACATCATCAGCGCGTTGATCGTAGTGCAGAGTATGATCTACGTGTGCCCGATGAGTCCACTATTGCCGAAGTTACCCGTTCCGCGTCCGCCGACGTGACGAGTTGGATCGGCAAAGTTGATGGAGGAGTCGGCGGCAACGCCAACTACGAGTACAGTACGACCACGGCTACGCCATGGATGTGATTCATGAGAGCCACGTGCATGATCTCCAGCCTCTTCACACGCAATTCTTCTGTACAAGAAAACGTTCGTGGCTTACATGATCACTTGCATGCTGCGATTCCAAACTCACACCGCAAGTGCCCACCAATGGAGCTCACGACGGTAGTGTTAAAGGCAGAGTGGATGATGATGCACAACGATTGGTCAAAAGTTGGCAGTGCATTTCTTGGGCAATACGCCGAGGATAGCGTTCAGGACACAAACTACTTCTACAAAGATGGGCTTTGTGTGCCGCACGATGTATACAGTAATGGGTTGACAACTCCCAGGTACGCTCCTAAACTTGATCGCGCTACGATCAAACTACCCGTGCGTCCACCTGGCATGGCCAGGACATCAGATACTGCGGGGCACCTCGGCCACGTTGTCGGGGATAACCTTGTCACCGAAGTGAGGGCGTTCTCCGATCTCACCCAGACAGGCAAATTCCGCCGCAAGCTCAGTGCGTGGTTGACTGCACGCGGAGGATTTGGAGGTATCGGATCAAGCCCCAAGACGGTGGCAACACCATCCGATCACCCAGACGGCTGGAAAATCCTCCCAGAGTACGACGACAATCATTGGCAACCATACGAGGAGGGCTCTGTGTTGCCCAGCGAAACGCCTACCAAGGAGGACCCTGGTCTTACTCCTGGTACTGCTGTTGATCCGCTAGAGCTTGCACAAGCAAAATGCAGCGCGTTTTGTGGTGGTCGATTGGTTTCTACCCTTATTTCAGACAACGGGTGGCATTCGCTCATACAGGAAGACCTGGGACTTCTTCTACATCATGCATTTGGCCCGCCAGGGCACGCATACAAATGGACAAATCTGCGCGCGGACTCAACATGGATCATGCACCCCAAGAAGGGACCCACGACCGCCAAGCACAAAAAGTACCCCAGCCACGGCATCGACGAGCTCAACAGCCCACAAACGCGAGGCGCTCTTGCTAAAGCATCAAACGTTGGTCTCGTACCTTTATTTATGCCGCGCCTCAATCGTGCAGAATGCATCGGCGGCGCCACCCTCGAGCACTTGTCGACCGTCATCCGCGACGGCATTATGATGAGGGCATTCTCTTTTGGCAATCGCAAAGAATGGTTCAAACAGAACGACGCGGCGATTGGCCAGGACTGCATTCTATTGCCAGAGGCTGGTGGCGAGACCCGCTGTGATATGGCACAGCTCCGTGATCAGCGTGCGCAGACACAGGAGAACCGTATCACAGCTATCCTTGCAAACCAGTTCGAGTCTACACCCGAGCAGCGCAACATGGTCCTCATGATCCGCAAGGCCAGGGGCTTGACGCTGATAAACGACAATGCTTCTATCAAAGAGTGGCGTAGATTGAATGAGGTCATATGGGATTATTTGGCAAATGTCTTCCCTGCATTTGTGAAACAAAGACACTACTGCAGAGGCCTCAACGCCATGGTGGTCTGGAGTTCAAACGACATTGCATGTGCCAACCACGGTCAAACCATATTGGACACGTCGCCATGAAGATCGCGCTCATACTTCCGTGCGCGAGCTCATGAAGATGGAGTGCAAGGGTGGCGTCCCGACGCTTATGCCAGTACACGTACAAGTGGATCTATCACGTTTTATTGACGTGATGCAGTACTTTCGTTGCCCCACGGCCATGGGGCCAGGCAAAGCGACACAATGGGGTGTACACCCGAACTTCGACTACCACACGGGTGATCTGATCAAGACAATGCAATCACGTGGTCTTACAGTCCGTCCATCAGATCACTGGATCGATGCTTACGACAGGATTACGCCTCAGGCTTGGCATTCGACACAGAATAATCACAATCTGGCAATGTTTACGACCCAATTCTGTGATGCAGTATGCTATCGCTTTTCTGCGCATTGATCCAGTCATTACCATCTCAGCCTTACCCATTCAGACCTCCTATCCTGACTCCGGTCACGGACGCACAGGCCTACACCCAGGCCAAAGAAATTATGGAGGCTCTTCAATTTCGAGAGATGATAACCAATGAGTGGAAGAGAGATCTCAGCCTCACGACGCTGATGACTCAGACTGCTGGAGAAATGGTTCATTGTGCTTGGATGGCATCTTGTGCCAGTGGCATCTTGTGCCATCAATGCCGTTGGCAACGAGCGATCCATGCATCCCCATTCCTGGACTCGCAAAAGAGCAACCAGCACTTGTTCCTCGCGATCCTACCAAGGCTATTCCTGATAATGACCCATTTGGCCATGCATACGACGAGTTGTTCAACTACCTTCTACTTCTGATCAACGACTACCCAGGGGCGTGGGCATCTTGGGATTCACCTGAGAAGAGAGAGCTCTTTCATCCCAAAATTGTGAGATAAATTCAGGATGCGCACGCTGTTACCTGGGTCGTGTACGAGCAGTTCCTACAGCAGATTACTGATTTGGACGGCGATGACGATTCGACCAAATTACGCATCATCGCAGAGGGCAACAGATTGAACTCTCATCGTATCGGTCCTCGTATTGACAACCAAGACACTATTATAGCATGCAAAGGTCTCTTTACACAGAACGCCTTGGATCGGCTTGCATTGGGACTCGAGGCCGACGTTCCAACTACCTTCTGGCGCGCGGCAGCTGGGACAGACCAGCAGACCAAGGGCGGGCAGCCAGTGCAACCAGGCCCACTGCCTGAACCATTGCAGCCTGGCCCGCAGCCGATCCCTTTACCAGAGCCATTACCGACTGGCCCGCTTCCGATTAACACGCCAGCTGATCCATCGCCACCAGACCTGCTGCCGACAGCCGCGTCAGTCCCGATCCCTGATGACGACACTGATGTGGAGGCGGCGGAGCTGGAGGCAATTCCTGCCGGCGACGAACGTTCTCCCGATCAGCAATCGGATACGGTACACATGCTGTCATGGCAAGACAGTTGCGAGCGTTCCTTGCACGAGGACATCAGCCAGATCGCGACATTCGACAATGCATGCACTCTTCGTGAATTCAAGCTTCAAGCAGGCCTCGTGGATGATCACCCATACGCTCCCCCTCCGTTGCATGGCACGTCCGCGACCAATGGCATAGCTTGCTTGCAGGACGATGAGTGGACGAGTCAGTTGTCGCACGACGATCGTGTGATCGCCCACGCGCCCGACATCGTTCAATCTGGTTGCTTCCCAGAATGGAAATGGATATCGCTCCCGCCGTGCGACGAGGTGCGCTATGGACCTGAGCTGCTCGACGAGTGGCTTGGCGACCCCGTTTGGATGAGCAAAGACATCACGACGATGCTACGCCATGAGATTCACTACAAAAAGTTCCATGTCAATCAATTCGATGATCGGCGTATCAACATATGGCCGAGCTCAACACAACGCAAGTGGAATATTCCAAGCAAGTGGAAATCGTTTCAGGATATGGCCCAGTGGAAATTTCAAGACCGCGCAGTCCACAACGGACCATCCACCGAGGCGGCCATAGCACACTTCAAAAAGGATGGTGAACCAGACGGGTAGATGGATTGGACTGATTATTACCCGATCTTTGTCATTCGTGCGTTCCAGAAGCACATTGACCCGCAGAAGAATCGGATCGAGGTATACGCCAAACCAGTCCCCGACGGGGGCGACCCCAGCTGCTTCGATTGGAACAGCGTCATCGCTATCAGATGCGTTGGAGGTCACAGTTGCGTCAACCCACTCTCCAAACCATGGAATGTGGGCTGGGAGAGCTTGCAATGGACAGACGTGAAGTACCTCCACCATGGCACAACATTTCGTGCCTGGCGAAGCATCCTCAAGTCAGGGATTATTCCAGGCTATATCGATCCATCTTCTCAGAGAGACAAATACTTTCGAGGATCACCACGCGCGAGACATTCTTCAGTTCCAGCACCTACATAGACAACGTTCAAAAAAATCTTCACACCTCGGTACAACCATACAAGTTCAAGCACTACAAGAACGAGGTAGAGCTGGTGATCAACATGGAGATTGCCACAAAGGCTGGGTGCAGGTTTTGGCTGGGCGCACAAGGTGCTATCATGACAGAAGATGTGGTTCCAGCCGCCGCAGTCATCGCCATTCGCCGTCTCCAACCACGCAATGAGCATGGCTGGCAGATATGGCCGGAGGACACTACTTGGGTTTACCCGCCATTGGCTGCGAGACAACCATTGAGCAAATACGAGATTTGCGCTGTACCCCCGGGGACAGACATGATCGACGACCCTCCTGGGATCGCACCAACTGGCATGGCACACGACACGGATCAGCAGTCAAAGACACAGTCCGCCTCAGCATCATCGGCCCAGCCCCCGCTGGCCACACATCTGACGCCGACGCTTTGGATGAGACGATGGTCCGCGCGATGATTAACAGTTGTGGGCACAACACACAGGATAAATAATGGTTGATAGCCATATCATATTGCCGAGAGGCCCTGCGACCTATTACATCAAAGATCACACAGAGAACTTGGATTCGCCGGCCTATATTCAATGATGTTCGCATGGGGGATTTCATTATCGTCAAAAATTGGGGCTCTACCAATTGCTACCACTATGACAATCACTTCCCCAAGGGCAACCACAACACCAAGGTGCTCAATGACAAGGGCCACATTTATGGACCAATCATTCATTTCGGAGTCTTCGACAAATTCTTTGCGGTACAAATACCTATTCTCAACTACGGTTTACGAGGGGTAAACATATGGTGATGCGACATAAACATGCCTCTCAAGGGCGTTGTCTCCGCTTTGCCAGTACGTACCGACATCGACCCAAGGCACATGAACATCGCACTTCATGCAGCGATCAGATCCATATGTTTAAAGACTCAGGTAATCTACCATATCTTGGAATGCCGAGCATTTACAAGCCACGTATCCCACGTACATCGACCAGACGCCCCGCTCCTCGGACACCCGATCCCGACGAGCTGGTGGCAGCACCTGCCGAGGATCCCACTGCAGAAGACGATGGATCCCGACAAGAGGCAGGCCAATCCAAAGAGCCTCTGGTAACTGTCATTGTGGATATATCTACCATACCACTCACAGATGAGGAGAGAGCAGCCAATGATACCATGAGGGCAGATTTATCGGCTGAAATTCACGCTGATGAAGATATCGGTTCGAGCATCCTTGATATTATTATCGACCCGCCAGAGAACTTTCTCAACCACCCCGACTACGACCCAGAGGATGGCACAATATGGATCTTGCAATCTTACGACCACCGCATATACCGCTGGACGTCGGAGTTGCTGGTGGATTCACCTATGATAAAAGTGAAACAAATTATCGAGGCACACACTGGCAGGGACAAGATTGTGGTGGACCAGATAGAGTCATACTTACGATTTGACATACAATTTGGACCAACAACAGACATATACCACATGGATTACAATCATACCCACAAATGGGCGCGCGACTTACCGATTTGCAGTGCAGATAGTTTCTTCAAACAGATAGTACACTACCTGGACCCAGAGGTCAGTGAGGAATCGACCACAGGCATATTTCAATGGATCTCCAAAGTGTACCAAATCATATTGTTGGACAGCATCACGGAGCTACGTGATTTTACAAATGATGCTACTTATCAGAAACAGCCCGCCCTCAAGACGTTGCGCGATCTCTTCGCAAAGTGTATCCAGACACATGGCAATCCAGGCTTCCCCGCATGGCGGGAGCCGGCGGAGACACCTGCCGCGCCTCATCAGGACGATCCAGGCGCTGAGCAGGATACTCCCCGGGACCCAGGCAGCGTTGCTTCCGCAGCTCCAGACTTAGAAACCATGGTACAGATCATAGCCGAGAAAAGAGAGTCGGCCGCAAGATGGGCGACAATGAGGCCATCTTGCAGGCAGAGGCTAACCGCATCCGTACAGACAACATACACAATGGTGTTACCGATGCTGCGGACAACGACACCTCCGGGCACGCAGGACTACCGGGGGAAAGATTGTCTAGGATCGAGATAGAGGGGATGAGCCGATCGATCGCCTCCCGTCCGACCGCTGAGATCAATCGAGATGCCATGGGTCAGATCGGCCGTGTTCTCGCCAGCGGCCTCGACGCCCGCTGGGGATCCCGTGAGCACCTTGCGATCTCCGGGGCCCCAGAGGAGATCCAGCATGATATCGCGCGATGTCGGAATTGCGATCGTTTCTTATCTCTCGGAATCGTCACAGGTGACGGTACAATTTGTGATATCTGCTGGCAGTATACTGTCGCTGTAGGTGCTACCGGCGAAGGTGGTGCCGCGGAGAGCGACCTGGCATACCTCCAGAAGTTGACCCACTGGATCAAGACGACCCTCTCCCAGGACGACATCACCAGGTATATGACAGACGGAGCGCAGGTCCAGATGATGGGTCAGCGCTCCGTATCTGGTAAGGAAAAGGATTCCTTGAGGAGATTGGCGAAGAAAGCTGACGACAGGTATAAGAGGTGGGTCGAAGCAGGCCCCCCTCCCGCACACTATTGCAGGTTGATGGGCGAGACTGAGGACGACAGACCTCTAGACCACCCTTTCGCCAATCTCGTTCAGCGTTTCCTGAGCGATGTAAAGTTCCACCACCAAATGACAGCCGCTCGTGTCAATAAAGGCGAGAAGGCTTACACTATTGAGGACATGCGTGACGCCTGTGATATTCGCGATCACAGTGTCAGGACTGGCCAAGCTGGTCGGCAGAAATGGTGGTTGAACACAGGCAGACACGATAGAGGCACGAGGCAAGAGCGCGGACTTATCACGATTGCCCTTCCCCGCGGGGATGGCACTCGCGAGAAAGTCACGCAGCGAAAGCTTGCCGTGCTTGCCTCCATCGAAACCTGCCATGGGTTCTACAGATCAAAGGGGGTTAGTTCAGGGATTAGAACCGATCCGATCGATCCTGATACGCACTCTTCACATTCTCATGGCGCCATGGAACCACGCCAGCCGCGGCGCCCGCCGCCGCCGCGCCCTGCTCCTGGCGACGCTGCTGGACCCAGCGCCTCTGGCGCGCAGGACGACACGCCCGCTGGGCCGGGCGGTGCCGCCGCGCAGCGGCAGAGCAGCAATGACAGCCGCAGACCAGCGACACCTCCCCGCGCCAAAGGGCGCGCAGGACGGAGGACTACGCGACGTGGTGGCGCAAGAACCTAGAGGACAGCCAGTGGGGCCCCAGGTACTGGGGCTACTATGCCAACTGCTGGATGTACATCACGGACAACACCGACGAGTTCGTGCATGTCAGAGACCTGCTGCACAACGATAGGTTCCGCCACTGGACCCCGAGGACGCCGTGGGAGACCTTCACGACGAGCTACATCGCGGAGGATGGTCACAGGGTGTGGGGCCAGAGGTTCTACGCGAGGGGCAACGCGTAGTGTAGTCGGCCGACCGCCGCTCGACTGGCTCGAACTTCATATTTATACAAGTTCGCCTCGAGCGGTGAATAGCAATATAATATTAGGCCACTTCACTTTCCAAGAAAAGTAGCCATACTTACACTTGTGAAACCCAAGGCAGCCTCCTAAGGAGCAACGCCGAGGGGAGTAACCAATTGCAGAATTTGTTTGTGCAGCTTTTCGTGCTTATCAACGCGTCTTTACGCATGGTCATGCACTTTTTGCTTTGAGATTTGGACGTGGTTCTCAACGCGATCGTGTTCATCAACACGACTTCATAATACACATTGTTGTGTTTATTCTTTAGAATATGATAACATTGCGTTGAGATTGATATGATGCCCAGCTCTCGATTGAGAGCCGGTGGCAACACCTGCCGCGCTCAGGCGCGGCAGCTTTTGATGTTGCTTTAACTTGATCAGATCCCCTTTCTCCGCCCACCCGTGTCTCATTCTTGTCCGCCCTCGAGTGCCGAAGCGTTTTTTGGCGGCGCACCGAGGGGGCACCAAAGTGTGCTTGGCGAAGAAACAGGGCCCTGTGTGATCCTTCTTACCTTCTCTTGCCTAATCGTGACCGCTATCGCGATTGGGGCGCAGCTGAAGGGATACAGATTTAACGCTCAGCTGCCTGACAGACCCGAGGATTTGAGGAGTAAAAGGGTGACGGGATCTTTTCTCCTGTTCCCGAGTCCTGCCCTCGCAGGCGGGATTCGGGACGGGGGGTGTGAATAGAACCCTTGTAATACCCTCATATATACTCCTTATCCTCACCTCTCCTGCGCCTGGCCGTCTGGGCTCAGGTATTGGACTAGATCGATCAGACCTTTGATCGTGCAGGAGGAAAAGATATCCATCTTTCCCTCCTTTTCTCTACCAACGGATCAGGGGTTCTGTACCTTTGTACTCTAACCCCATGCACACTCACTTTGGCAACACGAGCTGTTCTCAGCACGAGCCATGCGTCTTCGTCCTGTAAGAACTCATCGAATTCCAGAAAGTTCCAGCAGACCGCATCGCCCCCCCGGTGGTCTTTGCCCTTGGCCAGCGGGTCCCGCGGTGTGACCCCGTCAAAATACAAACAAATGCGCCGTGGATGCTGGGTGGCACGGGTGCTTGGCGAGCTGGTGGCGCAACAGCTTACCGTCGCTCAATGGCATATCAATGCCGACAAGCACGTTGCCGCACTGGTTCGATTCGCCACCGATTAGTCTCTGTCTTGCGCTGCACTGCGCATAACGTGAATATATTATATATATATATATATATATATATATATATATATATCATATATATATATATATATATATATATATAATAGATCGCCTCGCTCATTCCGCCGGCCCGCATTGGCGCGCGGCTGTCGAGTGCCCGTGCGATCGTTGTCAATGGGGTGCTGCTGGTTTGTTTTTTTGTTTATGGATGGCTGGCCTCGTGATTTCGCACGCGGGGGCCATTGTGTGCCCGCCTGAACCTTCTGTCTCGGAAGGTGGCGGCTCGTGAATACGATCGCAGGGGGCAAGACAACATTCTGCAGTTTCCTTCTCTTTTCTACTTCGCCCCTCCGCTGCTATGCGTCGTCGCGCGCGAGGGGGGGAGGGGGGGGGGGCGGGCGGGCTCGGGGGGGCAGCAGGGTAGAAGCGCGACCGCGGAAAAGGCGAGCGGCAGAGGAGGAGGAGGATGAGGAAGGGGAGGAGAGGAGAAGGAGGTGCAGGAGGAGGGGTAGGAGGAGGCGGAGGAGGAGGTGGACGTTCATTGGGATCTCGTGGGGTGCCTCTCGAGAGCTTCGTGGAGACTCTCGGGCGTCGTGTTCGAGCCTCTTGGGGTCTCTTTCGGGCCCCTTGTAGTCTTGTTGGGGCCTCTCAGGAGCCTCTTGGGGTGTCCAGGAGGCCTCTTGGAGCGGCGCGGAGCTGCAGGGTCAGCGGCTCGGCTGGTTTTGTCGAATTACCTTCGTCGCATTCGCCGCCGTGCCTGCGTGGGGGCTCTGAGGCTTCGTGGACGTTCATGGGGATTTCGTGGGGTGCTGCTCGAGAGCTTCTTGGAGACTCTCGGGAGTCGTTTTCGAGCCTCTTGGAGTCTCTTTCGGGTTCCTCGTCGCTCTCTGGGGCCCCTGAGGAGCGTTTTGGGGCGTCCAGGAGGCTTCTTGGAGCGGAAGGCTCGGATTTTCGGCTCGTGGTCTCCATCTTGGGCCCCTCATAGGGCCTTCTTGGGGTCCTCTTGGACCGTCTTGGGCGCCTCTTGGGCTGTCGCGGTGCCTTCCCGGGCGGTCTCGGGGCTCTCTTGGAGGTTTCTTGGGCCGTCTTGGGGCGCGGTCCTGGAGGTGGCGTGCCATGGTCGCGCGCGTATTTGGGAACGTATGAAAGACCCCGCTCAGATACATATGGGCCTCTGTGTAACTCAATCAGCGCCGCGGCGTCTGTCTTGCGACGATCTGGCGGCCCCGCCGACGTGGCTTGAGCCAGAACTGATACTGAGTGATGTTAGCATGAATGCGATATCTGCAATCGCCGCAGAGAACTGGCCACGCGCGACGGGTGCCCCTCGCATTTTACATTGCACAATGCAGACATACACGATCAACGCGCACAGGCGCTAGCGCGGCGAAACAAATCGCGAGGGGCCGCGATCGACGATGAGCAGAGCAGACAGGCGGCTACGCGCTCGTCTAGGAACTTCATCGCCTTGGCGAAGGCCTTCTGGCGCGTGCCGCCCGCGCCCCAGCGGGCGCGCCTGTCGGACCACCCCAGGACAGCCTTGTACTGGGACTTCTCTGGCTGCGTGAGTATACACCCCGCGCGGTAGTCGATCTTCGGGGGCCCCGCCAGCGTGGCCTTGGGCAGCGGCTTCGGATTCGCAGGGAGCCTCCGCATGACCGCCGACTTCGACTTCGCAGAGAGCCTCCGCATGGCGGCCCCCTTCATGGCCTTCTTCGGCGGGGCACCCTCCTCGTCGGCGATGTCGTCGCCATCATCATCGGCCCCCTCGACGCCATCGGCATCGGCCCCAGCAGCTGCCGGCGGTTTCTTCAGGGCCGCGGCCTCTTTCCTGCTGCCCATTGTCTTGCGATGCGCTGCCTCCTCTTCAGACGAGTCGTCGAGCGGGGCTGGCGTTCCTCCGCGGCTGGTGGGGCCGCAGGCGGGTGCGCCTCCTCTGGCGAGGGTGCACCTGGATGCGCCGGCGCGGGCGGCGGCGACCTGGTCTTCGGCGTCAGCCCTGGCGGAGGCGACCAAGAGTGCGACGGCCGGCCAGGCGCCGCCCCTGGCGGAGGCACCATTTCTGGTTGAACTCACATACGGCACGCGTTCGTCGTCCCGAACATGGGTTGGTAGGCGCCGTAGTCGCCAATGACGGGTTGTGGGTGGCTGGCGGGGCGATCCGCTTGTTTGCCCTTCATCTTGCGACAGCTCGTTCGCGCGAAGTCGGGCACGTCGCCGCACCGGCCCTGCCCGCGTGGAGGGTCTCCTTCGGGGCCCGCGGCATAGCACCACGATTCGCGAGGGAGTCTGGATAATCGCATTCCCATATAGTCCTGCGTTTCCAGTCTCGCGCCTTCATGGCAGCCAGCTTCTGCTTGACCTGCCCCAGAAGGTCGTGCCACCCATCATTGGTCAGGCCAGTGAGTCGGGACGATGCCACCGCTGCGAGTCAACCCTTGCTCCCCTCGGACAGAGTGCACATGCCGATCGCATGCGCCGTCTTGCGCGCCATGGCGATCATCGCTTTCTGCGACACGTCGCCGCTCTTGATCTTGACCGCCTCAGACCCCGAAAGGAAGCGCGAGGGTGCAATTACCTTCTGCCACTTCTTCTCTGCGGCGTTGTTCAGCCCACCTGTCTCCCCCCCTCCGCCGCGCAGATTTCTGCAATCTGATCCGGGGACCAGTCTGGGAGCGCATTGCCCCGAATTGCGCTCGCCAGTTGCGCCGCGTCGTCAGTGCTGATCGTTCCGAAGGGTCGCGCTCTCGACAACAGCGACTGCATCTGGTTCTCGGCGCATGTCTTCGCGCCCAGTCCGCAGCCGACTTGGGCATGATGCCAATCGGTCATATAGTTGAGTTCGGCCATCACATCGCGCATCGACGCCATTGCTGCTTCGCAGCAGAAAGCGACATGCAATGTCGCACAACTGTTTGAGCCAAAATGATCACGGAGCCCACGACGATGAATTTGCACGACCGTGCGCGCTAATGGCGATGAGGCAAAGGCCAACAGGAATGTCGAACAAGCCAACAGCGCGGGTCGCGGGGTGGCCCGCGAGGGTTGGTAGTCCTCTCGGGGGGGGGGGGGGGGGGGGGGGGGCGTCGTCGTCGCCGCGGCTAGGCGCAGCCTGACAAACACTGACCTGGATGGGTCCACCCCCCTTGCTCGGCATGCAAATCATATGTAAGACACGATTGGCGTGGCCACTGAGCGTGATCCCACCCTCGCGACGTGGGCCGCTGCAAATCTAAACATATATCACCACGCTGGCAAAGCATCGCCCGACACGGCCTCAGCGCGGGCGCGCTCAGCGCGGCATGCGCTCAGCTTTGATGCGCGCGTGCTGCTCGGACGCGTCGACCAACATAGTGTGGGCATTGATGCGATCACCGATCGACTGCATCCACGCGCTCTTGGCTGCCTCCGTAACCTGCTTGGCGGCCTCGAACTTCTTGACATGTGCATCCACCTGGGAAGCGCGCGCTGAAACACAACGCAGATGTACAGGGCACAGGCACTGCGCGCCATCAAATTCAAATGCGCTTGCACTTGCTAGCGCGATGGCTGATGTCATTGCAATTCATGTCTAGTGCAGTTCCACAAACGAGGCCACCTCCTTCGATGCGCGGTTGGGCTCGACCTTGCAAGTTGCCTTGGTAATTGCTGCGTTGTCCAGCCTGACCTGCTTATCATCTTACCAATCACAGCGAGCCTTGGCATCCATGTTGGATTGCGTGGTAGACTTCGCCAAGGTTCCCCGCGGGGGCTCGCAAGCGATTTGCCCCAACAACAATTGCAATTGAGGCGATGAGCCACGAAACTACCCCCCCCCCAAAAAAAAAAAACACTTGACCCACCCATCCCCTTAACCGACAGCTTTGCAACGGTTGCAACGCTGCCCCGGCGAGCTCTATGGCCCGCGTGTTCTTTCCCCGCGCATGGCGCGACGCGCCCGCCCTCCCCGCGACAGGCGCCATTCTTGGGAAAGGAGTGTTTACACACTCGGCCCTAACTGCGCATCAACGCACTCGCGCGTCAAAGCCCAAGGCCTTGCGCCCCCGTGCCCTGCGCAAGCCCCCTGTGTCGATTACTTTTCTCGTTGCCCGATCGCGCTGCGCATGCACGGCCGCCGCGCGCTCCAACGCTTGCCTCCAAGAGCCCTCGGTTTTCTCGGCCTTCTTCTTGGCCTTCTCGCGCGCCTGGAAGCACTGCGTCACCTCAAACCGAACGGGCGGGGCATGTCGGAGAGATGGTGGTGGGGGGTGGGGGGCGTGTGTGTGTGTGTGATTGTGTGTGTGTGTGTGTTTGTGTGTGTGTGTGTGTGTGTGTGTGTGTGTGTGTGCGTGTGTGTGTGTGTGTGTGTGGGGGGGGGGGGAGGGGGGGGGCTGCGGCGTGGCGATAGGCGTCGCCACGCCAGCCGTGAGGCGCACAACCAGGCGCGATCACGCCGAGAACATCAGACTCACCCCACAACCTAGCCCCACCTCACCTCAACTATCATATCAAACCGCTCTTCTAGTGAACATACATCGCACCATTCAACAATACCATATCTGCATACGCATGCAAGTCTGCCCCGACAACGCGCGACGCGGCGACAACGTCGCCGCGCGGTCGGCCTGCTTCGCTGTCTTGAGGCAGTCGGCCTTGTGATTGATGGTGGCGTCAAGCAGCTGGTTCCCGCGCGCTGTATCTCCAAGGCGAACCAGTGCTCGGGGTGCCTTGGCATCCGGGGGCATGCAGCGCGGCATGTGGCTGGAGAGCCAGGCGCGATCTGTGCCAGAAAGCTGCGACGGTGGTCGCATGCGTCGGCGATGCGCGATCGCCATCTGGGCGCCGTGATCTCCACCGCGGCCCGCCCTCGTCCTCATTGGCATCCTCGCCCTCGCCCTCCTCGCCGTCCTCGGTGTAGTTCGGCCCAGTTCGGGTATAGACCCATCGCGCCCGCCGTCGACCGCCCCGACCGCCGTTGCGTCAAGCGGTGACGGGCCGTCCTCGGCTCATGCCGGTGGTGGATCGTTGCGGAGCGGCCCTGTCGAGGATACGGTGGGCCGCATGTATGTTGTTATGGGCCGACGTCTCGGGTCGGCTGATGATCGTCGCCGCGCGGTTGTCTCTGTGGCTGATCGAGCCCTGAAGCGGCGCGATGATAACCTCGTTTAGCTGACTGAGCAGGTTGCGCAGATGCAGAAGATGTGCATCGACTACCAGGACAAGCTCGCAGATCAGCAGGCCACGATCGAGCGCCGCGCGATCGCGATCGCAGATCGGAGGGCAACAGTCACGAGCCAGGCCAGTAAAATCATAGAACAGGAGGCCAAGGTCGAGAGCCAGGCCGCCACGATCGCGAGCCTTCGCGAGGGCCCCGAGGGCGACGATGCGATGGATGACCACATCGGCCACTCAGGGCCGCGACGGCTGGGACGACGCGTGGCAGCGAGAAGGGGGAATGGAGAAGACGGACATTGCAGCCGACCACGCGGACGAGGGCGGCGCGGGGGAGGGCGACGGTGAGCATCAACGCGTGGAGAGACGACGAGAGGGGCGCGGGGGGGGGGCGCGCGGGGGGGGAGGGGGGCGGGGGAGGAGGGGGAACGGGGGTGGACGGGGGCGGGGGAGGAGGGGCGAGCGAGCGCGGGGAGGGGCGCGCGGTCCGCTTGCATGGCGACTGCGGCGGCTGCGCGCGCCGACGCGAACGGGCGACCGTCCGCGACGGCGGCGACGACGACGACGGCGGACGACGACGACGGCGACGGCGACGACGACGGCGGACGCAGTCCGCTGCTCAAGCCCGAGCGTAGACAAGCGAAGCGCGGGCGTAGCAAGCGCGCCCCCGTGCTGCTTGGATGGCTTATTTACTGGCGACCTTTCAGAGCGCGGAGCCGTGCGAGCGCAGAGAGGGCGAAGATGCGGGGGCATTTGCATTGAGAGCTGCGCAGGCGAAGGCCGCTTTCCTTGCTTCTGATTTCATTCAGCGGAAAGTCAACATCATTGCCAAGCAGGGGCGCGTTGCAGTTTGGGCAATGGAGTGCGAACGAGCGCACGCCAATGCTGACGCTGGTGCTTCGAAGCATTTGGGCCCAGGGTAAGCATTGGATACTCTGTCGGCAGACCGCGTTATATCTGCTGCCAAGGCGCGCTGGCCAATCTCGATTAGCGATGAACCTGGGCGCGGATGCAATCAGGGCCGGGGCGGGCGTCGCTGTGCTAAGCGGAAGTGGGCGGATGCCTCGGAGGGCGCACGAAGGAAGGTCAGATCGGGGGTCAGACCAGCAGTTGGGCGAAGTTCAGAGCGGAAGCATGGGCGGGATCGAAGCAAGCCGCTATGAACTTCCGCAGCGTCAACGACCCCCCGCCTTCCTGAGGTATGCGCGCGGCAGATGGAGGCAGCTCTCAGGGGAGGGTCGCCGTCGGTTCAAGCTCGCTGCTCATGCGCACGCTGCTCGACGGCGTGTCCCAGGGCGTCGGCGGCGGCTGGCTGCGGCTGTTGCGGCTGGCCCGGTCGGCCCAGGCCGCCCGCGCCCATCGGGGGCTTGGGGCATTGGAGGCGGGCCTGCAGCACGGTTTCGGCCTGCAGTGGGGTTTCAATATGTGACGGGGCTTACGCTGTATGATATAGAGACGGGCCTGCATCATGGTTTCAATCGCAGCGCCGCAGTAGGCGCATTTAAAGACAGGCACCATCACGTCTCCGGGCCACTTGGGACCGAGCGCGCCCTCCTTCAACACGCTGCTGGTTACGGGGTGCCTTGCTGCGAGCTGAGATGCTGCCGACGGGCCGTCAGTGATCGATTTTCAGATGCGGCGCCCGTTCACGCGCGCGCAGCGCGTCATGATTGCGGAGTGCGGCAAGGAGAAGGTGGCCAGCAGCGGCACGTTGCTATATTCTTTGCGGCCTGCACGGCCGCCGCCGAGAAGGCGACTCACGCCTTCGCCAGTTTTTGCTGCATCAACGCAATGCAAGTGATGAGCCCGATGCATTCGATCATGTTGCGCGCGTCGCGCGTTGAATCCGACCCGCCAGAGCAGTGCCCGGGGTCTTTCGATGATGCCTAGAATGATGCACGCGGCGGCGCCCTCGTCCCTACATCGGTTCGAACGTGTTCTTGCCAACGCGGTTCGGATTTCGTTCATTCCAAGACATTGGTGGCTGAGGTACTCGCGACGTGGTCAAGGGCGAGCATGCGCATTGCATTGGCGAGTTCGTCCTATGAGCATAAGGCCCTAGACGTGCTCAAGATCACTGGAGTAGACTGGTCGAAATTTTTAGATGGCGACGATTTCGACGGCGACGAAGGCCCATATGATCTTCTGGCATGGGCCCCAGATCCTGGCGACGAGGAGGAAGACGTAGATCCTGAGATGGATCAGCTGTGCCGCGAGATTCGCCGCGAGTGCGCCAGCGTTCGCCGCGATCGAGCTCGACGGATCGACGCTGCCCGCCGTCGTCGAGCCCAAGCTAAAGCAGCTCCTCCGCCGCCAGCGCCTCACCAGGCTCAGGTTATGGAAAGCTCGGTCAGTCGATGGTGCAGGTGACAAGGTGGTCTTGTCATCGTTCTCCAGAGCACTCGAGGTTGCGAGGATGATCGCGCGCCGCGCGTCGCGGCCGTTCGCCGGGGCGGCCTCGCGAGTTCAGCCCTCTCCTCCCCCCCCCCCCCCTCCTGACCCCCCTTCTCCTCCTCCTCCACGCCCTCATTCTCCTTCGCCCTTTCGCTCGCCCTCGCCGCTGCCGCCGTCGGCGCAATCGTGGGGGTCGCCCTCGGCGTCGTGATTGCCATCGTCGTCGCCGTCGACCGTCGGCGCGTGGGAATCGTCGCCATCGCGATCGCGGTCGTCATCGCACCTCCTTCTCTTGCTGCTGCTGCTGCTCCCCCCCCCTCCCCCTCCTTCCCCCCCCCCTCTTCCCCTTCATCATTTCATCATTCCTCCTCCTTCTCTCCCTTTCTCTTCCTCCTCCTCAGCCCTCCCCCTCCTCGCCCTTTCCGCCCTCCTTCTTTCCATCCTCTTCGTTTCCGCCTGCCCCGTTGCTGAAGGGCGGACAAGGGCCCGCGGTCCGCGGGGTATCTGGTGTCAGCCGCGATTCTCCTCCCCCGGGCCCCAGAGGCGTGACTTGGTGAAGCCTCGGAGGCCTGTTCGGAGCCCCGCGGGGCCATCCGCCGTGAAATCGACGTCGCCGCGTCGCGGGGTGCACGCCGCCTTCGACGCGGCGCGTAGAATTACATTCCGCCATCCGCAGGCGGTGCCTTGCCAGATGAGTGGGAACAACTGCTTTGCCACAGTTGACAACGCGTTGGTCGGCCGCGACTCAGCAATTATATTTTGGGGCCCCCTTCGGTCTCGATGAAGTGCGTCAGGCACAGCGTCGGCGGCGTGAAATGCAGCGTCGCTGCGGACCTTAGCGGCGACCAGCTTCGCTGGGCGAGGCTACCCAGAGCCGCCAGCGGGGCACTGCTTAAGAGCACATGACACAAGCCCGAGGAGGGCCAGTGACCCCCCAAACCCCGTCGCCGCGGCAGCGCGAAGCTTGGAAAACTGGCGCGCGCATCGGCGCGGACCCCCTGGCAATTTCTCGATATGGTTTCCTTCGTTCCTGGGGTGGCCACGAGGTGGGCCGCTGCTTCGCTGCCTGCGTCGCAACTGCCCCCCCCCGCGCCGGGCCGCCCAGACGTTTTGCGCCGAGCTTCGGCGCGCGCGCGCGGTTCAGCCGACGTTGAGGATTGCGCAGCAAGTGGCAGCAGTGCGCCCCCAAATTGCAGGAGGCCCTGGAAGCGTTTGAAATGCCCCCTTCGAGCCTCGACTACGCGCGTTCGAACGCGCCGCGCAAATGGCTTTCAGAGAAAAGGGGGCGCGGCGGAGGGGGCCAGAAGGCGACGGCCGTGCGCGGCCCAGACCCCCGTCGGATAAGGAGAGGGGGGAGAGCGCCTCCAGGGTCCAGGGCTCTCAGAAGGAAGGGGTGGGGCGGGGGGGCAGTCTCGGGCGCCCTGGTCTCGCCGTGGCGCACCCCCCCCCTCCTCTCGAGTCCTGGAGGTGCCCCCCCTCTTCCCCTTGTCGGCCGTTGTGGCCATGGGCGTTCGGCCTTCGAGACCCCATCTCTTTTTCTCCAGCCCCAGGCCCGCGCCTTGCCAGCGTCGACGAAGTAGCGTCGCCGCCCCGTCGAGGGCGAGGGCCAGGGGCCCAGGGGGGCGATCCAGGCTGGGTGCTGAAAGGGGAGGGGGAACGAAATAAACCCCACTGTCAACAGAGAGGCGACGGTCCCAAGAGGCCAGGCGGGGGCGGGGACAAACGTCAACATGTCGTTCAACTGCCCCAGGGATCATGGCTGGGCGCGCGCGCAGGAGCGCTCGCAGGGTCACCGCTGCAACGCGACGCGCATGCGTTGCCAAGGCCAAATTCTAGACGCTTCGCGTATCCCTCGGGGGTCCGTAGCTTGGCTCAAGGCCGTCTGGTGGGCCTGTCCCGTCCGGGGCAGTCCCCCACCTCTCGAGGGGGCGCCCGGGCGCTTTTCGGCTTCGACCAACCCGCGCCGCCGTGTCCCCCCGTTGTCTACGCTGACGTGCTCGCCATGGCCGCGCGCGCGGCGCGGCGGCGGCGGCAGCGACGCGCCGCCGCCCGCCGCGCCGCCACCGCGGCCTGCCCGCCTGGCCTGCCGCCGCCTGGCTGCCGCGGCGCCGCCGGCGGCGCCGCCGTTGCGGCCGCCGCCGCCGCGGCGGCCACCACGGCGGCCGCGGCGGCCGGCCGCGGCGAGATCGCCGAGGCCGCCGCGGCCAGGCATGGCCCCCGCCCCTGCTTGGCGGCGGCGGCGCCGCCGCGGCCGCCGCCGCCACCGCGGCCGCCGCCGCCGTCGCGGCGGCCGGCCGCGGCGAGGCGCTGCGGCCGCCGGCGCTGTGGCGCGTGCTGCCGCGCTGGGGCCGGCCGCGGCGGCCGCGGCCGCCGCGGGGCGCGGCGGCCGCCGCTTTGGCCGCCGCGGCCGCAGTTGCCGCCGCGGCCGCCGGCGCGCCCGCCGCGGCCGTCGCGGCTGCTGCCGCCGCTGCCGCCGCGCTGGCGGGCCGCTGGCGGCGGCCGCTGGTCGGGTCGCCGGGGGCGGCGGCTGGCTGCCTGCGGCCGCGCCCGCCCCGGCGCCCGCCGCGGCCGCCACCGCGGCCCTCTATGTGTACAAGGGGGGCGACATCGCGGATCCTGAGAAGTTGAAGCGGTCCCTGAACGCGGAGCTGGCCAGCGGCCGCCTGGCCATGGTGGCGTTCATCGGGATGTTCCTCCAGGACGGCCTCATGGGCTCCGCCTGGGGCGCCTGGGCGGGCGACCTACACGGATCCGCCGCTGCGCGTCGTCGAGAGCGAGTGGGACTTGCAGGCGCCCGTCGGCAACTGGGGCCCGCTCGACCTTGCGAATGACTTCGGCGCGGACGCCCCCCCGCAGGAGGAGAGACACCGAGGTCAAGCACGGCCGCGTGACTCTGTCGCTGCTTCCGATGAGTTATCCAGCCTCGGAGTGTCCGTCTTTTCCATCAGCTGCACCTCGCCGAGAGCGCCCAGGGGGCGCCCGAACCCATCCCGAACAGCGGCCGGAGAGCCGAGCCGCCATGTGGGCCGCCATAGGGTACATCGTGCAGGACTTCATCCTGCGGACGGGGGGGGTCGTCCTCGAGGACTCCGCTCGGGGCGACTGGGCGACCCACGCGGATCCGCTGCCGCGCGCCATCGAGAGCATGTGGAGCTTGCGGGCGCCCGTCGGCCATTGGGACCCGCTCGGCTTTGCAAAGGACTGCGGTGCGGACGTCGACGACAGGAGGAGGCGCACCGAGATCAAGCACGGCCGCGTTGCCACGCGGGCCGCCACGGGGCACAGCGGGGCGGGTATCCTCCGGTGGCCGGGAGGTGTCGCCCTCGAAGGGCCTGCCGATGCGAGGTTTCCGAGGGGCCTAAGCGCTCCTGGCAAGGTGTCTGGCGCCGACTGGGGGCAAACGCTCCTGCTCTACGGCTCCCTCGAGCTTCGTGCGTCCAGGCAGGGCCCCGGATCCCCTGGGCAAGCTCAGAAGGGCTGAGGCGGGCTGCGGAGAGTCGCATCTCGGGGCCCTCGGCGAGCTCAAGGGGGGCGGCGTCGCAGGGGCCGACAGCCCCGCCTCCTCCCCGCGCTCCTCCAATTTTATTTTCTCTGCGGCTATCGGCTGCGCCTCCCCCTCTCCTCCTCCCCCTCCTCCTCCTCCAGCTGTGCAGAGCGACCCGACAGCGGCGCATGGGCGCCCTTCCCAGGGCATGGAGACCGCCGAATGCACGGCATGGGTCACGATCCCGGGCCGCGGAGTCTCTCAGGGAGAAGAGACCAGCACAGGCATGCAGATAGACGAACGCCCAAGGAGGCTTCAAGGCACGGAGGCCCGGGCTTCTGTCGAGGCGGGCATCGCAGGGGCCGACAGGCCCGCCTCCTCTCCACGCTCCTCCAATTCACCAGTCTCCGCGGCTATCGCATGAAAGCCGCGGTTCGGTTCGGTTCGGTTCGGTTCGCGATGCGCGCCCGGTCCGGTTCGGCCCGTTCGATTCGCGGCGCAGACCGGTCCGGTTCGGCCAGTTCGGTTCGCGGCGCAGACCGGTCCGGTTCGGCCGGCCCGGTTCCGCCAGTCCGGTTCGGCCGGCTCGGTTTCCGGTTTTTCGTTCGGTTCGGCCGGTCCGGTTCGGTCGGTTCGGCCGGTTCGCCGAGTCGAATCGACGTAGAAATCGATGTAGGGGTCCGATCCGGCCCGCAAGGAGGGGCGAGGAGGAGGGGGCAGGAGGGGCATGCCTGCAGGGAGGAGGAGGAGGAGGATTTTGCGATCGACGCGAAGTTGCTCGCGTTGAAACTATGTGAAAGTGCTACATCTACAAATCATGAACACATGCAATGCTACATTATAACTTGAAGAGCGATAAGTTCGCTAACTGCGCGGAAAATTACGCAGTTTAATGTTCATATCAACCCCGATTGTGGAAGTTATGCGGCAGCGCCGCCCGCGCACTTGCGCGAGTTATGAGAGTTATGATGAAGATGCTAATGTTCGCGCGCGCAAGCATTTGAGCAATAACATAACTTCGATATAACTTATATAACTTGTTTCCCTAACTGCCCTAACTTCCCTAACTTGTTTCTGCGGTTTTGGCAAGAGCAGCGCTGGTCGAATCCGCGCGGGGTTTTGCCCCGAACATACATGTGACTGTGCGCGCCCGCGAACGCGCCCGATCAGCCGCGCGAGAATTCCCGCGAGAATTCTGGTTCAACTGCTTCCGCGCCCTTACGGGCGCGGAAGCAATTGAAACACAAGAGGCCAAGAGGAGGAGGAGGAGGATGGGGAGGAGGAGGAGGAGGAGAAGGGGACAGGATGAGGAAAAAGGAGGAGGCAAGAGGAGGAGGAGGAGGAGGAGGAGACAAGATGAGCAGGGCGAGGAGGACAAGGAGGAAGAGGATGGGGATGTGGAGGAGGAGGAGAAGGAGGAGGAGGAGGCAGGGGGAGGCAGGGGGAGGCAGCGGGAGTCAGGGGGAGGCAGGGGGAGGAGGGGGAGGAGGAGGAGGGCGAGGAGGAGGAGAAGGGGCCTCGAAAGCAGGCCCACGGCGCGAAATCAACATCACAGGCGGGGTCGACAGCCTCCAGGGCCTTCCCCCTGGACTGCCCAAGAGGCTCCCAAGACGCCCCAGATGGCCTCCAAGACGGCCAAGATGGCCCCAATAAAGCCAAATATTGTTTCAAGATGCCCCCCAAACGGCCCAATATGCACCCGCCACGGCCCAAGGTGGCCCCAAGAAGGCCCAAGACGGCCCCAGAGGCCTCCAAGAGGCCGCCGACACGTCACAAAACAGGTCCCCAGGAGGCACAAGTCATGCCCCCTTGGTATTTGACAGATTTTGGAGTATGCTGTTTTTTCTGTCCCCGAACTTTCTGGCTCATGTGGCGCATGTGTCTGTGAAATGTGGCGCATGTGGTTGTGAAATGTGGCGCATGTGGCTGTGGCTGCGAAAAGTGGCGCCTGTGGCGCCAGACCCCGCAATTCGGAAACTGCCATGTGTAGTTTCCGCATTGTGCGTTTCCTGCGCGCTGCGTTGAGTTTACGTGCATGCGCGCGGCATTCTTACGTGCGTAGTGTGCGCACGTGCGTAACATGCTTAGCGGCTGACATCACATACATCGTCTGCGTATGCTATGGTTTGCTTTACGCGATGCCGCTTTACGCGCTGATGGCCTACACGCGAGGGTACAACGAACGGGGGTAGGGGGGCAAGTAAGAAATGGTTAGACAACGGGGCTGGGGCGGGGGCATCCAGATTGCCATCGATCACGCGCGCCGCAGAGCGGGCCTTGGCGCGCTTATCCAATCCGCAGCCATTTTGGCTCAAGTGCCGGCGGGCATTCTTGACCCGAACATCGGGGGGAGGAGGGGCGACGCCAACGCCGCCAGAGAGCCCGCCCCCAGCGAGGAGGTCCACGCCCTCCCTGGGCCCAACATCGGGGATGTCGGGGATGTCTCGAGCGGGATGTGAGGGCCAACGCCAACAGGGAGACCCCCCCTGGCCCCTCGGACTGGTGGCCCCTGTTGGTTTGGTGTCGCCGTTCCTTGTTCCCGCAAGCAGCTTCCGCTCATGTCCCAATTGGCTGATCAGGAGTTGACCCACCAGCTCGCCGCCTGCACGGTGAGGCTTCGCGCGCCCAGGCACGTGGCTGGCAGCGATACCGAGCCTAAGAGTTACCTGCCTGAGAGTACCGAGCCTGATAATGACCAGGAGCCTGCCGCGAAACGGAAGAAGCCAGATGATGATCTGGCGCCTGCTAATGTTGGGCCCTCGCCATCGGCCTCGCCTGTCGATGATCTGGTGCCTGCTCGTGATTCTGGGACCTCGCCATCGGCCCCGCCTGCCGCGGCGATTTCTACTTCTGGGCCTTCATCGCCCCCATCGGCAAACCCTGCTGCTTCTGGGCCGTTTTCGTCTACATCGGCAGGCCCTGCTGTTTCTGAGCCCCCTTTGTTTTCATCTGCATTACCTAGCGCGACATTTCTCCGCCATTGCCCCGCATCGTGGAGGGGCAGGGCTGATCTACTGACCCGCCCGCCGTTGCCCACTCCAATTAATTGGAAACGCGAGGCTGCAGTCCCGATTGCCGCGCCCAGCGCGCCCGCGCGCGCGCCCGTCGTGGTGCCACCCACCGCGCGCGTGCCCGTCGTGGCGCCGCCCATTCGCGAGCCGACAGCGCCCGCCCAGCCCCCGCCAGGCTCTTTTAAGAAGAAGAAGCGCGGGGGCAGGAATCTCCAGCGCTATAATGCGAAGTACTCATGGCTCGGCCTCGTGAGGCCGAAGGCGGCGCCCGACTCATAGGCAAAAAAAATCATGCACCTCCGATCCCCCCCCCTCCTTAATATATATACATATATTTATATATATACACACAGCGATTATTCGCTCAGGCGGAAGATGTATACAGCGATTGTTCGCTCATGACACATACAGCCCTACACGGCTATGGTGCCAGTCCACGCGCCCAGAGCCGCGTAGCACAGCATAGCATGACATCGCCACGGCGCAACACGGCACGGCATTGCACGGCATTGCATAGCATATCACGGCATTGCAAAGCATTGCCCAACATGTGGGCACACGCGCGCACTCACATAGAGAGCGTTAGCGCACATTGCGTGCCGATGTTAGGCCTTGCACCACCATTCCTTACGACTCCTCCTTCCTCCCACGATTGGTCCTGAGCGTATGTGCATGCACACCGGCCGTTCCGCTACGTATCGTGGCATTGCGTTCTCTTGTCGGATCCGTAAGCAGCGTTGGCTCAGGCAGGGGGATGCTTGACGGCTGCACCGCTCTACGATGGGCGGGTTTCCTGACATCAGGGCGCGGGTTGGGACAGCGCGGCTCTTCTTGCAAACCCTCGTGGGGTCCGAGGCGCACGAAGCAGCGCCCCGTGCTCAGCAGCTTGCTTTGACGTCAGCGCTGGGCAAGTGCACTCTGACTGCCGAGCAGAAGGGCGCCTTGTCGCAGGTGGCATTGGACGTCCCATGGCACGGCTCAGATGCACGCCTAGTGGCAGAGGCAATCGTTGCAGAACGCACGCCTGTCACTGAACGGCAGTCTCATAAAGCCCAGATGGAAAATCACACTGCGGTGCTGGAGTACTTCACAGAAAGCGAATGGGATATCCTTGGGAACGCTGCCATTGGAGAGCCTGCTAAACTGAATGTTGTGATCCAGCGGGCATTGGCGCTGGGGTGTCGGCACCCCTCGGAACGAACAAAGGTCTTCTTGACATGCGTGATGCTGGCGCGCTCCAATACTTACGAGCACTCGATGGCAATGACGAGCGACACCAAGGAGAGGGCGATTGAGAAGTTGAAGCAGGAGTTCATGAGGCAGGCTAAACTGGCAAAGGTTTCTGCAGCAGTGGGAGGATGTCTTGAATTGCCACCGCGTCCAGATGTCTTTCTGCAACAACACCCTGAAGCTTATCGCGCAGCATACCCCGAGGGCGCGGCTCCAGCCAGATGCCGATTGGATACGTCAATTCTCGACGCCGCCGCGGCGGGTTCAGCGCACAAGGGCTTTCGCTCGCAAGGTCAACGCCGTCTACACCGAGCCTCCTCGTTGGCAACGCGTTCTCTGAATCTGGCCTGAGTGCTTTGGCACACGGGGTGATGGAAAAGGTGAACAAGCTCGAGGCGTCCCAGGAGATGATGATGCAGTCGTTATTGATGCGCTCGGGGCAGTCGTCATGCACGCAAGGGTTCTTGACGAACCTTGTTTCTTCCAGACCTCAACCTGCTATTGGAGACCAGCGGCTTCCTTCAATGCAGCCATTGCGCGACAACCAGCACGGGCAGCGAGAGACGCAGCAGCTTCAGTTGCAGGTGGTTTCGCCAGAACAGCAGCAGCAGCAACACCAGCAGCACCAGCAGCAGCAGCGCCAGCAGCAGCCGCACAGTGGCATGCCGCAATTGCAAGATCAGCAGCCGCAGCAGTCACACGAGTCGCAGCAGCAGCATCAGCCGCAGCAGAAGGTCGGCACGGCGGAGGACGGCACCCCAGGCGCATCGCGCGGTGGCACGCTGCAGCTTTTGGCGATGATGGAGGAGCGGGAGGCTGAGAAGAAAAAGAAAAAGAAGGAGCCATCAGAAGAAGTAAGTACTGGTCTGGATTCGTCTACGAAAGAATGCATCACTCCCGCGAAAAGCCCTGGCGAAGAACAGAGCGAGACACCCCCAAAGTTAGCAAGAAGGGCAAAGGCAAGAAGGGCAAGGGAAAGAAGGGCAAAGGCAAGAGTGCGACACCTCCCAAAGTTAGCAAGTCCGAGGCCGAGAGCAGCAAGAGCAAGGGCACGGGGGACCACACACGTAAAGATCCGACGTACTCTGTCGAGCGGTCGCGGTCTCAGGTGATGCGCAGGTCTGGCCTCGGTGGCGTCGGCTCGACCAAAGCGATCAAGTACGGAAAGGGGCAGGCGATCAAGACAGAGAAAGCAGCAATCGCGGCTGCTGAAGCATGGGTGGATCGGGTGATGAAGAAACCGAGGAAGAGCCCTCAAGCGCCTGTAGATGTCAGATGTGGGAGCCCGCTGATTGCAGCGCGTGGCAAAAATAAGACTCTTCGCCCTCCTCCTCCTCCCCCTCCTCCTCCTCCTCAAGACGCAGGGGATAGTGCTCACTGGTTGCCCCCCCTCCTCTCCTCTTTTGTCAAAGCATCGTGCTGCGCTTTTAGCCTTGAGTTCGCGTTTGTTGCCTGAGTTATGGCCCGTCCACTCCAGCCATGCGTCCTGGAGAGGGAGCCGCGGGGGATGGCTATTGTTTGACATCGGCGGGGCCACAGTGATCCCTCCCCCTGCCCCTCCAAAATCCATCCCAAATCAAGCCCCAAATTCCAGCCGATTCCAACCGATTCCAACCCAAATCCGACTCACGTCCAACCCCAATTCCAACCGATTCCAGACCAAATCCAACCCCAATCCAACCCCAATTCCAACCGATTCCAACCGATTCCAACCCGAATTCCAACCCCAATCCAACCCCAATTCCAACCGATTCCAACCGATTCCAACCCAAATCCAACCCCAATCCAACCCCCCAAGCCGGAGATTCCAACCCGAAATCCAGAGATTCCAACCCGCAATCCGGAGATTCCAACCGATTCCGGAGATTCCAACCGATTCCAACCAATTCCAACCAGTTGGAATATGTGGAATGCGAGTTGGAATTCAGTTGGGATCGGTTGGATTCGGTTGGAATTGGCAAGGCCCAGAAGGGCCTTCATCCACCTCCTCCTCCCCCTCTTCCCCCCTCCTCCCCCCCCCCATCCCTCCTCCTTTTTTCTTGGCCCGAAGGAACCTTGCGGCCACGATGATGACGATGGTGATGATGATGGTGATGATGATGCTGATGTTGATGGTCAGCAATATGATGATGTCGATATGGGGGTGAGCTGCCCTCAACCGTCGGTGAAAGGACTGGGCTGCTCCGCAATATGGTGGTGATGGTGATGATGATGCTCATGGTGATCACGATGATGACGATGATGATGACGATGATGCTGATGCTGATGGTAACAAATATGATGATGACGATCTTGGTGAGCTGTCACACAGCTCTTACAGAAGTTTACGCACAGCTCTTACAGGAATTTTCACACAGCTCTTACCAAGGAGCTTGCGCACAGCTCTCACAGAAGCTTCCACGCAGCTCCTACCACGGAGCTTGAGCCAAGCAACTCTTTGCTTGTGCGATCTGTCTTCGAGCTATGCATGCCCGCAGCTTTTGGCGGCCGAGCAGGGGCATATTTTTACCATTTGTGTATTGAGAATCCAACATCATGTCTGATAACACGTGTGCAAGTTGCTCCTTCCCGATGGATGATGGCGAACAGTTGACTCTTTTCCCCTACTGCGAGAGACACACTTTTCACGCTGAGTGTCTGGAAAGGTACGGGCAAGCGACTTCGATGGACATTGGCTCGATGAAGTGCCCGACATGCAAGGCTTCGATGGTGGTGGCTGTGGAGACCCAGGACACAGCCGCTTCAACGGCCGCTCCGCCGCCTGCAGATGCAGACGCCCAGCCCGCCGCTTCAACGGCCGCTCCGCCGCCTGCAGCTGACGAGACACTGCCAGATCGGCAACCAGTTGATAAATGTGATGATGGCGAGGCTCCGACTGGGATGGCACTCGAAGGTGCCGAGCCGCCCTGCCCCGCGATCGCGCGCGTCAAGTGCCAGCAGGCGTCGCCGTTCGAGAAAGCGAAGTTGGCCTCCAGCACACAGCAGACATTCATTTGCTCACAGTGCAACAGTTTCATTTCGGGCCTCTACAAAGCGTTCGGCACCTGGCCGACGCCTGGGTTCAAGAAGCTTTCGGACGCAGAAAAAAAACTAAGGTTTACGTCGACGCGAAGATCGCTCAAGGCACGAAGGGGGAGTGCGCCAGGAAGTTCTTCACCGAGTGCGAGGCCTGCCAGGTGTGGTACGGCGAGTCGGGCGCGCACTTGCCACTCTCGGTTTGGAAAGGCAAGGGTTTCGACGCGGAGTCGATCGAGCAGAACAGCTTGCCAGAAGATATCATGACGCATCGCGTGCTTGGACTTTGCTACCGAGTGCCAATTCTCGCAGAGGGTCATAAAACTTCGGCGGGCTTCGAGTCTGGGGCGCAGAACAAGCTTCAGACCCGTGAACATCGCAAGCGCCCTCTTAGCGATTCGGAATCACAACCAGCTGATGAAGAGGACCACCGCGAGACGAAGAGGGCGAAGGCCACCCGTGAGAAGGAGCAGGCAAATCTGGATGCGACGCTTGCACGGGAGCAGGAGAAGCAGACGGAGGAGAAGGAAAAGGAGGACCAGCGCGCCGCCAATGAGGCGATCAAGGACAAGAAAGCTACGGCGACTGCGATCTTGAAGGAAACGTTCAAAAAGGCTGTGGGGAACCTGAACAAGTCCGTGGTGGCTGCCAGGGTGGCCAAGCTGGACCAGTCCATGATGAAGAAGCCTGATGAGTTGATGGCTGAAGCGACGAAGCTGATCTCCCAAGCGAAAGACATCAAGGATACCGCAGACTACGAGATGCCGCTCGACGCGAACAAGAAGGACGTGGCGACCTTGCTGTCCCAGCTGAGGCGTTTCGATACTTTCATCAAGCTGGCGATCAAGACTTCGCAGTGAGGATTCCTGTCGGATCAAGCTGGCGATAAAGACTTCGCTGGAGATTTCTTTTCAAAACGGATTGCAATAAGGGTCTGCCGCCAGCGCCATCAGGCGGCACGGTGAATCCGTGCGTCGAAGCTGGAGCACCAGCTTGCGAGCGTGCTGTGGCACGCGCTTGGGGTTCTAGGCAAAAAAATCATACACCTCCGACCCCCCCTCCTCCCTGTTATACATGCAGCGGTTATTCGCTCAGGCGACATATGTATACATGTGCTCATGACACATACAGCCCTACACAGCTATGGCACCAAACCACACGCCCAGAGTCGCGCAATACAGCATAGCAGAACATCGGCACGACGCAACACGGCACGGCATCGCACGGCATTGCATAACATAGCACGGCATTGCAACGCATTGCACAACACGTGGGCACACGCGCGCACTCACATGAAGAGCGTTAGCGCACATTGCGTGCCGATGTTAGGCTTTGCAGCGCGCCACGCTTCCACCACGAGGAGGAGGAGGAGGAGGAGGAGGAGGAACGGGCAGAAACCTACCATTTTTGAATGAGCATGGTCGGTTTTGCGGCGGCCGAAGGAGGGGGGATGAGGAGGAGGAGGCGGAGGGGGAGGAGGAGGAGGAGGACGGCGACGAGGAGGAGCTCGAGCTCTGCGCGCCAGGGGGGGGAGCTCTGCGCGCCGACCCAAGGAGGGAGGGAAGGCGGGATGCAAGGAAATAGGGCGTCCTGTTCTAGCCGTTTTGGCTGAGGGGGGAAATGGGGGGCGCCCAGAATCGGACAGAGAAACGCTTGGGAAGGCGTGGCAATAGTGACGAGAGCAAGGTCACTGGACTCCTTGGGCTTGTGCGATCTTGTAATGTCACGAATAGAGCGCTTTCAAGCATATGGGCAAAACTGAAAAGGAACCCATCCGTCCTTGATGAAGCAACGCCACACTTGGTACGAGAAGCGAACTTGGTGCATTTTTACGCTGTCAGACATGTTCGCAGCCTTGACATGGTCAGCGGGGGCACGTGGGACTGGGAATTCGCACATCCCAATGCGTTGCTCGCGCGTCTCGTACGCGAGTGCCCTCGCTTGCGCGATGTGTTTGCCGAGGCAGCCTGTGCCCATCCATGTTCGCCGTCGGCCCCGTGGAACCTCATCGTTGGTTTCGACGAGTGTTTCCCTGGTGACCCGAGGTCCCCAGACCAGACGAAGAAAGCTATGCAATTGAGTTTTTCGTTCGTTGAGCTCGGCCAAGAAGCGCTATGGCACGAGACGACATGGATCACCCCCGTGGTTGTGCGATCTACACAGATTCACGAAACGATGGGCGGCTGGTCAGCCATGCTACGCGTGTATTTGGATCTTCAGTTGTTTGCTGTAGATGGACTTGCAATTTCTGGTTTACCACTGGTCTTGAATGGTCAGCCGTTTCTGCTGTGGGCTCGTTTACGCCACATGCTGGCCGATGGTGATGGACACAGAACCGCTTGGGAATGGAACGGCGCGCCTTCGATGAAACCGCGTCTTCGGCATTGCAACGTGCTCAAGCTGCACAGTGGCCTCGCGCATCGGCGCGACGGTTGGGTAGAGCTTGATTGCGAAGATCATACGTGTTTCCGTCGTTGGCAGGCACGCGACGTTTTTGCCACAGTCGGCGCTATAATTGCGGTGCGAGAGAAAGTTGATGCGGGGGAGATGGTTGGAGCTAGGTTGAAAGAGCTGGTGACGACGTCAGGGTTCTGTTGTACGCGTGCGGGGCTATTGGCAGACCCCGCGTGGAGGGTGCACGGCCGTGACCTATTTCAGTCGTTGACCTTTGATTGGATGCACTGCATGTTGCAAGATGGCGCGCTTTTGCGCGAGGCGAACCTTCTTCTGCAAGCTTGCAGTGACCACGTGGCTTCTGGTGAAGTGCAAGAATATTTGCAGCGCGGCTGGTGCTTCCCCAGCCACAGCCGATCGCGTTATGCTAACCTTTGGCGAATATTCAGTAAAACAACGAATGGCAAATACAAAAGGCAATATCAAAGCTAGCTGCTCACAGTTGCTTGCTCTTTACGGCCTGCTTCGAGGCTTCTTCGAGGTTCGACTTCATGGCATGGATAGCGTGCAACCGTACATGGAATCGTTTACGGCGTGTTGCTATTGTGTAGATATCATATTGTCTGCCCAAAAAAAAGCAAGCATTCCAATGCGCCAGGCTGCTCACGATCTGCGGAGTGGTTGGAGGAGGTTCATGTCGCTTCACAAACGTGCCCACGGCTGCTCGGATAACATGACGGCCAACACCCACTGGATGCGGGACGTCTGTGGTCAGTTCGAGGACCTACCTCTCTCACCCCCTTCACCCCCTTTTACGTTCCACCCCCATTCCCCTTCTTGCTCTTCTTACGTTCCACCCCCATTCCTCTTTGCAAGGAGTCTGATATGGTCCTGGGCGCATTCGTGATCGAGCGCTTGCACAGGCGCTGCAAACGAGTTGCCGCATCAGCCCCGACGCAGACGTATGAACGGACAGTGCTAACAGGCGTAATCAACCAACATGCAGACCACCTCATGTCCGAATCCCCTGTCCAGAGAGGCCTCGTTGGCCCGACCGACGTTGTGCCTGGGACGTCTGGGGCGTTCGTCGGCGACCGCCTGGCTTCCGAAGGTCTGTACATTTCTGTCGGCGATTTCGTGTTTCGGGATGAAGAGTTGGGAATGGTCCAAGCCTGCTGCGCGGAGGGTGCGTCGACCTACGTGATTGTGGAACCAATGCAATTATCCCGTCGGTTGGGCGACCACGCAGGAATCTGGGACAGGATCGGTGGCGCTTCCCTTTGGCATTCTGGCGGCTTGAGGTTGGCGCTTGCGTGGGTGGCAATTGGCGTGTCGGTGGAAGTTGTGAAGCCGTGAAAATGCGCTAGGCGCTGCAGAATCACGACGCGCGCGTGCAGACACAATGGGAAGGAGGAGACATACGACGAGGAGGGGGAAGGGGAAGAAGGAGGAGGGCGGAGAGGAAAATTATCCTGGCGAAAGACCCAACCAAAAGCAATTGTTGGTAACGCGTCGTGGGTGCCGTTTTCGGTGGGGCTCCATATGGGGCCACGAAGCGCTGCCTTGGATGGGGGAACCGCATGCGGACTGCGCCACCGGGGCGGGCCTTCGGTGGAGCTCCCTATGGGGCTACGAAACGCTGCCCTGGGTGGGGGAACCGCATGCGAACTGCGCCACTGGGGCCTTCGGTGGAGCTCCCTATGGTGCCACGAAACGCTGCCCAGCGCATGCGAACTGCGCACGGGGGCTTTCGGTGGAGCTCCCATAGTGCTGCCCTGGGTGGGGGAACCGCGTGCGAGAGCAGCCACTGGGGCCTTCGGTGGAGCTCCCTATGGGGCCACGAACGCTGCCCTGGGTGGGGGAACCGCATGCGAACACCCCCACTGGGGCCTTCGGTGGAGCTCCCTATGGGGCCACGAAACGCTGCCCTGGGTGGGGGAACCGCATGCGAACACCCCCACTGGGGCCTTCGGTGGAGCTCCCTATGGGGCTACGAAACGCTGCCCTGGGTGGGGGAACCGCATGCGAACACCCCCACTGGGGCCTTCGGTGGAGCTCCCTATGGGGCCACGAAACGCTGCCCTGGGTGGGGGAACCGCATGCGAACACCCCCACTGGGGCCTTCGGTGGAGCTCCCTATGGGGCTACGAAACGCTGCCCTGGGTGGGGGAACCGCATGCGAACACCCCCACTGGGGCCTTCGGTGGAGCTCCCTATGGGGCCACGAAACGCTGCCCTGGGTGGGGGAACCGCATGCGAACACCCCCACTGGGGCCTTCGGTGGAGCTCCCTATGGGGCTACGAAACGCTGCCCTGGGTGGGGGAACCGCATGCGAACACCCCCACTGGGGCCTTCGGTGGAGCTCCCTATGGGGCCACGAAACGCTGCCCTGGGTGGGGGAACCGCATGCGAACACCCCCACTGGGGCCTTCGGTGGAGCTCCCTATGGGGCTACGAAACGCTGCCCTGGGTGGGGGAACCGCATGCGAACACCCCCACTGGGGCCTTCGGTGGAGCTCCCTATGGGGCCACGAAACGCTGCCCTGGGTGGGGGAACCGCATGCGAACACCCCCACTGGGGCCTTCGGTGGAGCTCCCTATGGGGCCACGAAACGCTGCCCTGGGTGGGGGAACCGCATGCGAACACCCCCACTGGGGCCTTCGGTGGAGCTCCCTATGGGGCCACGAAACGCTGCCCTGGGTGGGGGAACCGCATGCGAACACCCCCACTGGGGCCTTCGGTGGAGCTCCCTATGGGGCTACGAAACGCTGCCCTGGGTGGGGGAACCGCATGCGAACACCCCCACTGGGGCCTTCGGTGGAGCTCCCTATGGGGCCACGAAACGCTGCCCTGGGTGGGGGAACCGCATGCGAACACCCCCACTGGGGCCTTCGGTGGAGCTCCCTATGGGGCCACGAAACGCTGCCCTGGGTGGGGGAACCGCATGCGAACACCCCCACTGGGGCCTTCGGTGGAGCTCCCTATGGGGCTACGAAACGCTGCCCTGGGTGGGGGAACCGCATGCGAACACCCCCACTGGGGCCTTCGGTGGAGCTCCCTATGGGGCCACGAAACGCTGCCCTGGGTGGGGGAACCGCATGCGAACACCCCCACTGGGGCCTTCGGTGGAGCTCCCTATGGGGCCACGAAACGCTGCCCTGGGTGGGGGAACCGCATGCGAACACCCCCACTGGGGCCTTCGGTGGAGCTCCCTATGGGGCCACGAAACGCTGCCCTGGGTGGGGGAACCGCATGCGAACACCCCCACTGGGGCCTTCGGTGGAGCTCCCTATGGGGCCACGAAACGCTGCCCTGGGGGGTGGGGGAACCGCATGCGAACACCCCCACTGGGGCCTTCGGTGGAGCTCCCTATGGGGGAAACGCTTCTGGGTGAGAACACCCCCATGGGGCTACGAAGCGCTGCCCTGGTGGGGGAACCGCATGCGAACTCCCCCACTCGGGGCTTCGGTGGAGCCCCTTCGGGGCCACGAAGCGCTGCCCTGGGTGGGGGAACCGCATGCGAACACCCCCACTGGGGCCTTCGGTGGAGCTCCCTATGGGGCACGAAACGCTGCCCTGGGTGGGGGAACCGCATGCGAACACCCCCACTGGGGCCTTCGGTGGAGCTCCCTATGGGGCCACGAAACGCTGCCCTGGGTGGGGGAACCGCATGCGAACACCCCCACTGGGGCCTTCGGTGGAGCTCCCTATGGGGCCACGAAACGCTGCCCTGGGTGGGGGAACCGCATGCGAACACCCCCACTGGGGCCTTCGGTGGAGCTCCCTATGGGGCCACGAAACGTGTGAGGGGTGTGCCGAAATGGGTGGTGGGGAGGCATGCGAACCCTAAGAGGGAGGAGGGCGAGGAGGAGGAGGAGAGGAGGAGGAGAGGAACGCGGGGCACCGTCTCTTCAAAACGAGGACCCAACACCACAGGATGGTTGGGAAAAAGAGGAGGAACACGAAAAACGCTACAATTCACAACTTTAAAATAACTTGAATAACTGAAAAACCTAACTTCGATAACTTGAATCGCTTGCCCGCGCCCGAAACCGAACATAAATCAAATATAGGCAACGTGCTCCCAATTTATGACGGGCTCACATAACTTACGTATAAATGCATCTCAAATTACATAAAACCAACAACTCTGCGTCGATCGCAAAGGAGGAGGAGGAGCGACGACGGTGGGCGACGGCGGCGCCCGGCCGCCCCCGCGGCTGCGGCGCCCCCGCGGCTGCGCCCGGCGAGGTGCCCTGCCGCCCTGCCGCCCCGCCGCCCCGCCGCCGCGCGCCCTGGCAGGGGGCCAGCTCAGCGTTCTGACGACACCTTCGGGGCGGATCCAGCCTCGGCGACGAGGGGCCCGCGAAACCGAGGGGGGCCCGAGAGCGGCCCACAAAACAAACGCCCGAAACGCCGCCGCCGCCGCCGCCGCCGCCGTCGAACTCCGAACTTCGATGAGGTTTTCCGGCATTTCCGGCCCCTCGCTAGAAGCAGTTTCTGGGCCCCGGGACCCCGTCAGAAACGGGAGGCCACAGGGGGCCACAGGGGGGGGCCACAGGGGGCCACAGGGGGGTGGGCACAGGGGGCCACATGGGGGGGGGCACGGGAGCCACAAGGGAAGGGGCACAGGGGGCCAGGAGGTGCCACAGGGGCCCCTCCTCTCCCTGCCCCCTCCCCCCCAAGGGGGCGACAGGGGGGCCGCAGGGGACCGCGGGGGGCCGCGGGGGGCCACAGCGTGCCACAGAGGGCCAGGGGGGGCCACAGGGGGCCGGGGGGGGGCACAGAGGCCAGGGGAGGGGCCGCAGGGGGTCCGATCCGATCCGATTCGACGCGGCCCCCAACCGATTCGACGCCGCTGCCGCGGCCGCCGCGGTCGCCGTCGCCGCGGTCGCGGCCAGCCAGGTGCTCGAGCTGGCCGCGCCCAAGGGGGGGGGCGGGAGGAGGGGGGAGGAGGGCGGAAGGGGGGAGGAAGAGGAAAAGGAGGAAAAGGAGGACGAGGAGGAGGAGGAGGCAAAGAAAGAGGACTTGGCCGGTTCGGCTCGGCTCGGCAGGTCCGGTTCGGCCGGTCCGGTTCGGCCGGTCCGGTTCGGCCGGTTCGGTTCGCGCGCCGGGTTGGCCCGGTTCGGCCGGTTCGGTTCCGCCGGTCCGGTTCGGCCGGTTCGGTTCGGCTGGCCGGCCGGTTCGGCCCGGCCGGGTCGGTTCGGCTGGCCGGTCCGGTTCGACCGGTTCGGTTCCAGACCCGGTTCTCGGTTCTCGGTTCGGTTCGCGGCCATCATGCTATCGGCTGCGTCCCCCCCTCCCCCCCTCCTCCAGCGGTGCAGAGCGACCCGACAGCAGCGCGCGAGCGCCCTTCCCAGGGCATGGAAACGGCCGAAGATGCGGCAGGGGTCACGATCCCGGACCGTGGCGCCCCACAGGGAGAAGAGTCCAGCACGGACATGCAGATAGACGAACACCCGAGGAGGCATCAAGGCGCGGGGCAAGGCCCCCCACCCTGCCATGAGGGGAGTCCGGGGGGCGGGGGCAGTGGCGACGCCAGCCCCCAGACGCAGGACCTCCCTGCCCCTGCAGAAGAAATAGTACATCCGTTTTCGTATCGGTAGATGACAACGTCCCAGAGTGGAATCTAGGGAAGCAGCTCGCGTACGGCCGCGCCATGAGGACTGGGATGGGCGCTGCGGGGGGGTCGCCTCCAAGCGAGAGCGAGTGCAGAAATACCACCCTGAACGACGAGTGGGCGCGCGATTTGGGAGGCGGCGTAGGGATCAGCATCGATTCCACTCAACAGGGGGACCGCGGACTTGCCACCCAGTCGCAGAACGACATAGCCACATGCCGGCTCGTTGGGAGAAACCTCTTCGCGCCCATTCGCCCCCCGCCCCCTGTCAGCGGACCTCTTGCGGTCGACGAACCCTCGACGCCCACAGACGTCCAGGGCGCCGCCAGAGAGGGAGAGGCCGACGCCGAAGCCGGCGACGATACCGACGCCGACGCCGACGCCGAAGACGCCGACGTCAACGACGATGACGCCGACAACGATGTGGTGGAGCCATGTCAGCTTGGCACTGGCGGAGCTGAGGCCGAAGCCGACGACGACGCCGGGGCCGACGCCGACGCCGACGACGCCGACGTTGACGACGGTGACGCCGATAATGACTTGGCTGTGCTATGTTTCCCCCGCGCCGTGCAAGTTCGCCCCCCGTCACCTGTCAGTGAGCCTCTTATGGACGGCGAACCCCCGACGCCTTCAGGTGTCCTGGGCGCCACCAGAGAGTGAGAGGCCGACGCCGAAGCCGACGACGACGCCGACGCCGACGACGACGCGGCTGTGCCACATGCCCCCCGCACCGTGCAAGGAGAGCATCCCCAGGCTGAGGCTTAGGCAGTCGACTCTGGCCACTGTACGCGGACGCCCAGTGCCGCGCAGGGCACTCTTACTGCAAGACAGGGGCACATCTCCCATCCTGGCACAGGCCTCCCAACTGCGAGCAGTTCCCCCCGCGCCATGCCGGCCTGGCGGCCAACCTTGAGGCCTGTAATTCCCGTCAAGGTCTTGCCAGGCGCGCAGTTGGAGCTGCCGCGAGCAGAGCGCGAGTCCCCCAGCCATGGTTGCGAGGTACCTGCGGTGGAAGATTGCGGCCAGGGCACACGGCCACACCAGAGGCCCGACCCGCGGCAATGGCTTGAACCCACAGACCCTCGCTCGGGGCAGCAGCTATACAAAATTGGAATCAACAACATTCAGCGGGACCTCCCCGGGGAGTCGCCTGGCGAAGCGATACGACGATTCCAAGTCACACTTGGACCGATGTTCACTGGTGCCTGGCACGCTTTCGCCAAGCGGCAGCCTGCGCCCGGCAGCAATGGCGCGCTCGACCCGCTGCGGCACGACCCGCAAACCTGCCTCCTCTTCTTGGAGTCCTTCCGCAGCCACGAAGGCGACGTTCGGGTCCTCAGCAACGCGCTGGGCCTCGACGCCGACTGGACCCGACAGCGGCAGCTGCGCCTGGGTCGGCGGCGCAACCGGGGCCGCGGAGGCCGCCGAGCATCACCTCTGATCGCCTCTCCCCGTCGGAGTTCCCCCCCCTTGCCGGCGCCACTCGCTGGTGACACGCACGCGGCGCGTGTCGGGTCCTCGTTTACGGTGGCTGCTCCGGGCCCTTCGTATTCTTCTAACGCTCTGCGGCTATCGGCTGCCCCCCCTCCGGCGTGGCTGCGCGCGTTGGGTCCTCTTCGGTCTTCTGACTCTGTCGCTGCTTCCGTTGGGTTTCCCTGCCTCGGGGTGCCCCTTTTGTTCCTTCAGCTGCACCTCGCCGCGGGCGCCCTGGGGGTGCCCGAACCCATCCCGGACAGCGGCCGGAGAGCCGAGCCGCCATGTGGGCCGCCATAGGGTACATCGTGCAGGGCTTCCTCCTGTGGCCGGGAGGCGTCGTCCTCGAGGGCTCCGCTCGGGGCGGCTGGGCGACCCGCGCGGGTCCGCCGCCGCGCGCCATCGAGAGCGCGCGGGGCCTACAGGCGCCCGTCGGCCACAGGGGCCCGCTCGGCCTTGCAAAGGGCGGGCGCGGACGTCGTCGACAGGGGGAGGCGCGCCGAGATCAAGCACGGCCGCGTCGCCACGTGGGCCGCCACGGGGCGCAGCGGGAAGGATATCTTCCCGTGGCTGGGAGGTGCTGCCTTCGAAGGGCCTGCCGTTGCGAGGCTTCCGAGGGGCCTGAGCGCTCCGGGCAAAGGTGTCTGGCGCTCCGGGTCCTTCTCATTATTCAAATGCTCTGCAGCTATCGGCTGCCCCCCCACCGTCGTGGCATCCACGCGCGTTGGGTCCTCTTTGGTCTCCGCCTGTCGGGCCCTTCTCTCTTTCATTTGCTCGCGGCTATCGGCTGCACCTCCCTCCCCAGCTGCACCTCGCCGCGAGCGCCCCGGGGGCGCCCGTGCCCCTCCCGGACAGCGGCCAGAGAGCCGAGCCGCCATGTGGGCCTCCATAGGGCACATCGTGCAGGACTTCTTCCCGCGGCCGGGAGGCGTCGTCCTCAAGGGCTCCGCCCGGGGCGACTGGGCGACCCGCGCGGGTCCGCCGCCGCGCGCCATTGAGAGGGCGTGGGGCCTACAGGCGCCCGTCGGCCACGGGGGCCCGCTCGGCCTTGCAAAGGACGGCGGCGCGGTCGTCGTCGACAGGAGGAGGCGCACCGAGATCAAGCACGGCCGCGCTGCCACGTGGGCCGCCACGGGGCACAGCGGGACGGATATCCCCCCGTGGCCGGGAGGTGTCGCCCTCGAAGGGCCTGCCCGTACGAGGCTTCCGAGGGGCCTGAGCGCTCCGGGCAAGGTGTCTGGTGCTCTGGGCCTTTCTTATTATTCGAATGCTCTGCAGCTATCGGCTGCCCCCCCACCGGCGTGGCATCTACGCGCGCTGGGTCCTTCGGTCTCCGCTTGTTGGGCCCTTCTCTCTTTCATTTGCTCGCGGCTATCGGCTGCTCCCCCCCCCCCTCCTCTGCGCCCTCCTCCTCCCCCTCCAGATGCATGCAAGTCCTGCGGCTATCGGCTGCCGCCCCCCACTTCCTCGTCGCCGCAGCTACATACAAGTTCAGCGGCTATCGGCTGCGACCCCCCTTCTCCTCGTCGCCACAGCACTGGTGCCTGGGGGGCGCGGCTATCATGGGCCCCGCCCCACGCAGGCAGCGTCAGTCGGGGCTGGCCCCTGGGGCGAGGGATCCCCACTGGGCGGCTACGTTACTGACGGCCCACCCCGGGATGGGGATTGTTTCACCGCAGTGGCAGGCCGCGGCCTTGGTTCCCGCGCTACCTCATGGGAGCGAGGTGCACCTCCCCACACTGCGCTAGACCCCCACGGCCCCCGTGGGCCCTTAGCCCGCGCGGTCGGCTGAGATCGCCCCGCCCACGGTTTTTGGCCGCTCTGCGGCCCGTGGTGGACCGGGCCGACTGGCTGTAGGCGTCGCCCCATCTGTCCCCGCCTGCAGTGGATGGCTCTGGCCGCGGATTTGTGCCACCTCCTGGTTCGAGGGGCACTACACTGCATATAGATACCCGCGACGTTCCGTGGGTTCCTGCTCCTGCGGTCGGCTGAAATAGCCCCACCCAGGTTCTTTGCCCGCGTTGAGTACGGGCCTTGGTGCAGAGGAAATTGGCTGAAGGCCCCCCTCGTGCTTCACCCCATTGAAGTCCAGCTGCGTGCTAAGTGGCCCCCCCCATCGTCGGCGACGGAAGTGATCATCATTATGTTGGGTCATCGGCCGCCAGCGTCGCTTGTCCCTGGCCACGCTCGGATACCCTAGACGCCCGCAGGTCCTCAGGCCCTTGGTTCATTGGCTCCAGCTTCGAACTCAGGAGCGCTTCGCGGTGAGCGTCCACACGCGTGGTGTTCTGTGAGTGAGGCCTGGTTCCTCCCTTCCTTTTCTCTCGTCGCCTCCTCTGCTACCAGTTCCGGCGGCCATCGGCTGCGCCTTCTCTTCTCCTCCTCCAACTTCACCTTGCAAGTCCTGCGGCTATCGGCTGCTACCCCCCTTTATCTCGTCTGCATACAAGTCCAGCGGCTATCGGCTGCCCCCCCCTGTTCCTCGTCGCCACAGCACTGGTGCCTGGGAGGCGCGGCTTCCACGGGCCCCGCCTCACGCAGGCAGTGTCAGTCGGGGCTGACCCCGCGGCTACGTTCCTGACGGCCCACCCTGGGATGGGGATTGTTTCACCGCAGTGGCAGGCCGCGGCCGTGGTTCCCGCGCTACCTCCTGGGAGTGAGGTACACCCCCCACACTGCGCTAGACCCCCACGGCCGCCGTGGGCTTCTAGCCCGTGCGGTCGGCAGAGATCACCCCGCCCACGGTTTTTGGCCGCGTCGCGGCCCGTGGAGGACCGGGTCGACTGGCTGCAGGCGTCGCCCCATCTGTCCCCGCCTGCAGTGGATGGCTCTGGCCACGGATTTGTGCCACCTGCTGGTTCGAGGGGCACTACACTGCGCGTAGATGCCCGCGGCGTCCCGTGGGTTCCTGCTCCTGCGGTCGGCTGAAGTAACCCCACCCAGGTTTTTGCCCGCGTTGAGTGCAGGCCGTGGTGCAGAGGGTACTGGCTGAAGGCCCCCCTTGTGCTTCACCCTCTGAAGTCCAGCTGTAGGCAAGTGGCTCCCCCCCATCGTCGGCGACGAATGTGACCATCCTTCAGGAGGTCGAATGCGCACAGGGTGCCATGTGATTGAGTCCACCGCGTTTCTAGGCCTTCTGTGCTCTGTTCCGCTTCGTTTCCGTCCTCTCCTGTTCTTCCCCGCTCTCTCCCCCCCTGTCGCCCCGCCCTTCGCCGCCCGGTTTGGGGCTGGCGCCACTGTGCGACGCTCCGCTGACTGTTGTCGGCCGCGGTGCTAAGGTGCGGGTCCAGCCTGTATTCTGTCTGCCCATCCGTGGCCGACTCTCTTCTGCTGCACTCCGGCAGGGTTTCGGCCCGACCCCGCCTGCGGGTCCGGCCTGTGGTTGCCCACCTGTGGCCGCCTCTCTACTTAATTTGTCTTGCATGTGTATTCCGCGCGTTCTCGCGCCACTTATCTCGCGCTGCGCCCCAGCCTCGTTCACGCCGCTCTCTGGACTTTCCCTTGCCGGCCGCCAATCAAAAAAGTACCCTCGGGGGGGGGGGGCGCATTCAGCGGCACGTGGCGCGCCTGCACTCGGAAACGCCCCGCCCCCAACGGCCCAAAGAGCGACCCCGCCCTTAATCCCGAGAGCACGTGCCGCGCTTCCTTCGACGCCTGGAAGCGCTGTGGGCACGACGCAAACGCGATGGATCGCAAGCGCGAGCTACAGGTCAATTGGGACCGCGAGCGCGACAAGTTGTCAGGACAGCAGGGTGCCAGCTCCCAGCGGCGCAGGGGGCGCGCCACCAGCCCCCTGCCAGCCCTGGGTCTGGGCCCCATGGACATGGGGGCAGGGCTGGGACGCCGACGGCTGGCAGGCATCAGGCAAACGTGGTGGAGGCGATAGCGGCGACGGGCGGGGAAAGAAGCGCCCCCGCGCCCGCGCAAGGCTATAGTGCTCCACCCCCCCGCTGTGTACCAGCGCGCCCCACTCCGACCTCGCGACCTTCCGCGGCTGCGTTGACTCCGCCCCCAGGTGCCCAGCCGCGCCTGCCCCGCCGCCCCCGACCGGACGCCGACCTGACGCCCCAGTGATCAGCTTACTTCCCCCTTCCTCTCCCGTTGCACGGGCCCCTGCCCGATGGGCTCGCCGGGGTTGTGCCCCTGTTTCTCTAGCTAAAATATGGCCAGTTAGGCCACGACGGGACGGGTTTCGCTGTTATCGCTGTCCGTTAAATGGGGCCCGTTAGGCGAGTGGTTTCGGTGTCTCCCTCCTACAGCTCGCCGTGGTCGCTGACTTCCCTGGCTCGACGTCCGACCTGCGGCTGCTGCGGGCTCGGCGAGGACCTCCGACGCCAGTCCTCGCTCGCCCTTGCGCGCCCGACCCAGCGCCCGCCCGACGCCCCAGTGGACAGCCGACCGCCATTTTCCTCCGCAGACGTGCTGACATCAGGCCCAAGGGGACCGCCGGGGCTCTGCCCCCGGCCCTCCGGGCAAAATACAGCTCGCTAGGCCATGCCGGAACGTGGTTCGCTATGATCGCAGTCTGTGAAATTGGGCCCGCTAAGGAAATTTATTCGGGGCTTCATTCGCATAGCGTGTCGTGGCCACTCGCCCTCCCTGGCTTTACCTCCGACATGTGTTTGACAGGGGCTCGGCGATGGGCCCTGACTTCGGTCCTCGCGTGCACCTCCCTGCCTGGGCCTGGCGCGCGCAGCGTCCGCTACAGCCGCAGCCCGGCTTGCAGGCAGCGCCCCCTGCCTGGGTCCACCCCCTGCCCTGCCCCCGTCGTTCCGCCCCTCCGGGCGCGGACCCCGGGCCTGCTGACCTTGGTGACTCGTGGGCCACAACGGGGCTGTGAACCACCTGTCTCTCCTTCGTTTCACCCCTGGCGTGCCGCTGCCTTCCCGCGGTGGCCGTCTGTCGTGCAGGCAGAGCTCCGCCCCTGGTGCCTCTCCTGCCCAGCTTCCACCGCCCCCCGTCCTCGGGGCTTGGGCCGTGGGCTTCGCTGGCAATGCTGTCTCGTGGGCTGCTGCTGGGGCCGCGGTCCACCTGTCCAATGCCGGCCTCCGGCTTGCTGTAGCTGTTCTCACCCTGGGTCGCGTCTCCCGCGCCACCGGGCGGGTCGGGGCGCCCCCCCCCCGCGGTGCCTGGCTTCGGCCCTCTCGCCGGGTGGCGGCTGTTTCCCCGCCGCCCCGGCCTCTGCCATGCCGCGCAACTCGCGGTTCCCCCCTGGCCTCGTCGCGCGGTGGTGCCGACCCTCCACCGCTCCGTCTCGGCATCGTCTTGTCCAGCACTCGCCGGCTCGTGCGGTTGGTTCTCGGCCCCAGCTTCTGCTTGCCCGTGGTGCCCTTCCGCATGTCACCGCTGCGCGCGTGCGTGTGTGTGCGTGCGTGCGTGTGTGTGTGTGTGTGTGTGTGTGTGTGTGTGTGTGTGTGTGTGTGTGTGTGTGTGTGTGTGTGTGTGTGTGTGTGTGCGCGTGCGCGTGCGTGTGTGTGTGTGTGTGTGCGTGTGTCAACCCTGTGCGTGGTGCCCATTCGGGCCCGTGTTGGGTCAACCTGGTACCTTTCTCGCACCGGCGCGCGGTGCCCCGCGCCATTATGGCCGCGTCGCGGCTATGCCGCCCGCGCCCGCGTGCGCGGCTGCCTCGGGGTCCTTCGGTTTCCGCCGCCCTGGGAGCTGCAGCCCGACGGCGCGTTCCCCTCCCGGCGTCAATTCCTCGGCCGCCCCGCCGGTCCTTTGGGCCGCCCCGGTTCTCACGTCCGGGGCCTCGCCTTTGCGTTTGTCATTCCTACCTCGACTGGCGGTTCGTTGGCCGCAGCCACCTCGGTGCCCACGCAGTCGCCTGAGGTGCGGTATCATGGTTTCTCTCTCGGAGCTGTCCCTGGCCGTTTATATTCAGACTTTCCGGGCCTCCGACGGACTTGCAGCTTTCCGCGCTGCAGTTCCCCTCAGTTTCAGCCCCATCCAGCCTTCCACCTGCCGTTGGGCCGCTGCGTGGGGCCTCGGCCGGTGCGCGGCCGTTGCCTTGCGCGTCGCCTCTGCTTTGTTGCGCTGGCCTTACGGCCTGCGCCGCCGACCCTGGAGGCATCGGCTCTCGAGGGAAAAGGTGGGGGGAGGGCGGGGGGGGGAGGAGACGGGGGAGTGAAGGAGCCAAAGGACAGAATTTAACACCAGAGTTTCGTGTTGAATTATGTCATCGCGTCGTCGTCGGCGTCGGCGTCGACGTCGACGTCGTCGACGTCGCGCCCGTCGTCGTTGTCGTCGCCCTTGTCGTTGCCGTCGGCGCCGGGGCTCCAGGACAGAATTTAACACGAATTTAACACGAGAGTGGCGTGTTAAATTCTGCCCTCGCGTCGGCGTCGTCGTCGGCATCGGCGCGAAGACCCCCGGGATATAATTTAACGCGAGAGTGGCGTGTTAAGTTCTGTCCTCGCGTTGTCGTCGTCGTCCGCGTCGTCGGCGCAAGGACCCCGGGGACAGAGTATAATGCGAGAGTGGCGTGTTAAATTCTGTCCTCGTGTCGTCGTCGTCGTCGTCCGTCGCCCTCGTCGTCGTCGTCGTCGTCGCACCCGTCGTCGCGACGACGACGCGTCGTCCTTGTCGTTGTCGTGGACAGGGAGGGGAGGAGGGGAGGGAGGGGAGGGAGGGAAGGGGAGGGAGGGGGGGAGGCAAGCTAGGTGCGCTCGCGCCATATCTGACGTCCTACCCCCCCCCCCCCCCCCCTCCCATCCCTTACCATGGCGCTGATTTTCTCTATCCGCGGACGCGTGTCGTAGCGGACCTGTGGCTCCGCGCGCGCGTGCGTAGTGCGTGGTGGTGCGCGTGCGTGCGTGCGTGTGTGTCGTGGTGGTGGTGGTGGTGGTGGTGGTGGTGGTGGTGGTGGTGGTGGTGGTGGTGGTGGTGGTGGTGGTGGTGGTGGTGCTGGTGTGGTGGTGGTGTTGGTACTGGTGCTGGTGCTGGTGGTGGTTGTGGTGGTGGTGGTGGTGGTGGTGATGGTGGTGGTGGTGGTGCTGGTGGTGGTGGTGGTGGTGCTGGTGGTGGTGGTGTTGGTACTGGTTCTGGTGCTGGTGGTGGTTGTGGTGGTGGTGGTGGTGGTGTTGTTGGTGGTGGTGGTGGTGGCGGTGGTGGTGGTGGCGGTGCGGCGCGGTGGTGGCGGGCGGATGGGCGCGCGAGAGAAAGGCCCGCGCTGGGGCGAGAACGCCATCCTGAACGACGGAGGCCAAGCACCGATCCGAAAATGAGGCCCACGCTGCAGCGGGAGCACGATTCGGAACGATTCGGGAGCAGAAATGAGGCCGGCGCCTCAACGAGAGCAGCATGTTAGGAAAAAATGACGCCGGCGCCTCAGCGAGAGTCGTTTCCCGGGATGTCCAGGGCATCCTGTGTGTAAAAAAACAGCACGCGGAGGGTGCGCGGCCATCGCCCTGACGCCATCAGGGGAAGGATTCGGGAGCAGAAATGAGGCCGGCGCCTCAACGAGAGCACCATTTTGGAAAAAATGACGCCGGCGCGAGAGCAGCATTTTGGGGAAAAATGACGCAGGCGCCTCAGCGAGAGTCGTTTCCCGGGATGTCCAGGGCATCCTGCGCGTAAAAAGCAGTGCGCGGAGGGTGCGCGGGCATCGCCCGGACGCCATCAGGGGAAGAGGGGGAGCATATTCATATTGAGTAATTGTGGAGGAGGGGGGAGGGAGGAGGGTAGGGGGGGGAGGGGGGGGGGGGAGGGGGGGGGGGGGGGGGAGGGAGGCGTGCCCCGCGGCTGTTCCAGTGCACCCACCATTGGCTCACAGGAACTACGCAGCACTACTGGTGGGGCGATCCAGCCGACGAAGCCCACCGCATTCGGGCTAGCAGCGGCGTGGACCAGGGGTGTCCGCTCTCGCCAGCGCTCTTTGCCATTGGTATCGCAGACGCACTTGACGAGGTCTACACGCGCCTCCAGGCTCTCTCGACTGCCTGCAGGGCTATCAGCTACCTCGACGACATCATGGTTTTCGTCCCGCCAGAGCACTCGGGCGCAGCCATGCAGGTGGTCACGGACACGCTTACTCGACACGGCTTGGCAGTCAACCAGACGAAGACGCAGGCCTGGTCTGCTGGAGGGCGCGGCCACTTGCCCGCCACCGTCCAGGGGCGCTGGGTGGGCCACCTCAGCTGCCTGGGGAACGCGGCCCCGTGGCTTGAGCCGGAGCGGAGAGGGGGGGGGAGGAGGAAGAAAGAGTGACAGTCCACGCAGGGCTGGACGGGGCCACAGCCATTGCGAAGGCCGCTTCTTTTGCTGCGCGCCTGCAAGAGCTGCGACAGGCTGGCCTCCGGGCTGAAAGCGCCTTCACTCTTCTCCTAACCTTTGCGCGCGGATGCGTCGCGCACCGCCTCCGCGCCAACCTGCAGGGCGACTGGACAGAGCAACTAGACCGAATCCTTTTCGGCTGTCTCGAGCAACTCGCTGACGCACCCTTGGGCGGCCAACGGCGCCTCCAAGCCGCCCTGCGGCTTGCCGACGGCGGATGTGCCTTCCCTTCGGCTACCCTGACGGCGCCCGCCGCCTACGCCGCCAGCTGGGCTCCCCTGCTCCACGACGTCATGGCCTGCCTCGGGACCAACTCGCTGGAGGAATTCCGGGCCCGCTGCCCGCGGACGCAGCGGACGCTCGACCAGGCGGAGGCTGCGCTTTGGGCGGCCGACGTTCTCCAGGCGCCCTTCGACTGGATCGGGTGCGCAGCAGAGCCACAGCCAAAGCTACAGGGGCACTGGGCCAGGGCAGCCTCCGCGGCCAACAGGGCGAAGCTGCTGCAGGAGTACGACGAGGACCACCGCCTGCGCTTGAGGGAGAGCGGGGGCACTGGAGCGGGCAGCTGGCTCCTCCCGCGCGAACCAAATGACCCACGCCAGCCAGACGCGCACTTCTGCGGCAACCTCAAACGCCGGCTCTGCGCCCCAGTCTGTCCGCCTGGGCCCCGCTGCCAGCGCCGTCGCCAGGGCGGAAGCCTCTGCAACGGGCCCCATCGACCCGCACGGCTGGCACGCAGTCGAGCGCGAGGTGGGCGCGTCGCGCAACAATCGCCGCAACAGTTGCCGCGACTGGCACTCTGCGAAGCACAGGGAGCTCACTGGCTTCGCGGCGCCCACGGAGCAGGCCGCCCCGGCCTGGGACCGCCGCCATCCCCACACGGGCGAGCTCCAACAAGCAGTGCTCGACCTCTCCACCAGCGACCCAGCCAGCGGCCGCCAAATCTTTATCGACTGGAGCATCACCTGCGTACACTCAACGCACGCCCCACGCAGGGGTGCCCGGGCCGAGAGGGATGGGCTGGCGGCCGCCCAGGCGGTGGAGCAGAAGCGGGAGCGCTACCCTCCGCACGGAGGAGAACTGCCCCCCCTGGTCTTCGAGACGGGGGGGCGCCCCAGCGATGAAGCAGCCAGCTTCGTCCGCAGCTACGGGGCCGGTTTAGACGACGCCGACCGCTCCGAGCTGCTGAGCGGCCTCTGGCGGCAGATCAGCAGGACCCTCCAAAGGGGGAATGCTGGGATGCTGCCGAGCGCCCTCGGGCGCTAAACCAGCACGGCGGTGACCAGCGCCACCGCGACCACCGCCGCGGCGACCGCCGCCAGCGCCACGACCAGGACAAGGGCCAGACTACTGCCCTGAGGCCGCCACCAGCACGACCACCGCTGCCACGACCACCTCGACTACGACAAGGGCCTCACGACGACGACCGCCCCTGCCCCTCCCTCGGCCCCTGCCCCCGCCCCCGCGACGTCGACGTCCACCACGACTTTTGCGGCCACCTCATCCGCCCCCCGGTCCCCTTCGCCTCTGCCTCCTCTCCTTCTCCTTGAGCCTGGCCGCCCCTGCAACAGCGCCCCCCTCCTCCTCCTCCTCCTCCTCCTCCTCCTCCTCCTCCTGCTCTAGTGTCGTGTCGGCTTTGTAGTCCCCGCCCTAGGTGTAATTCATGCTGGTTAATTCAAAGCCCCCCGCTGTGCCCCCGGGTCCCCTTGGCGAAGGGGGGGTGGGGGGGGCAACTCTGGCGCCCGTGTCTTTCCGCCGGGAGGGATGGAGGGAG
>CAUYUJ010007247.1:245000-330480 GCA_963575745.1 Prorocentrum cordatum | reverse complement strand
GAGGGCAGGGGAGGGGAGGGGAGGGGAGGGGAGGGGAGAGCGGCGTATCTGACCCAGGACCCCCCTCGGTACCCCCCCTGGGACCACTCCCCCCTCCGGTGGGGAGGGCAGGGAGGGGCTTCGCCACGACTACGATTTCTTTCTGCTTCGTGTTCGATTTCCTTTTATTTCGAGCGACGTTGATGACGACGACGACGACGACGACGACGACGGCGACGGTGATCCACGCAAGACGACGACACCGTGATGCCTCTTCCACACGCCGACAGGGTCGGCGGATTTTTCGCGCGTTTCCTCTGCCTAATAAGTCCCTGCGTAGCCCGCTTTGACCCGACTCGCCGCCGGCGCGCTCGCCCGCGGCCGCTGACTCAAAACATATCCCCACCAGTGGGCGGCCGCTGAGGTGCTGCGAGAGGCTCCGGCCTACCGCTTTAGGTTCATTCGTCTTTGCGCGCCCCGATCTGACTGGGCTCGCCGCTGGCACGCTCGCCTGCGGCCGCTGACTAAAAAGCACACCCGCCCGCCCATCCAGAAACGAAGTCCCGAAGGAGAGAGGGGGCGAAGGGGATAATTGGATGGATGGATGAGGGAGCAGGGAGAAGGAGGATGAAAATGATGAGTGAGGAGGAGGAGGAGGAGGAGGAGGAGGAGGAGGAGGAGGAGGAGGAGGAGGAGGAGGAGGAGGAGGAGGAGGAGGAAGGAGGAGGAGGAGGAGGAGGATGCGAGGGGGGGGGAAGGCGGAGGAGGTAGGAGGAGGAGGAGGAGGAGGAGGAGGAGGAGGAGGAGGTGGAGGAGGAGAGGAGGAGGGATAGGAGGAGGGGGAGGAGGAGAGCAAACAAAAGGGCCAGAGGTCTCTTGGATGCTTCTCGGAGCCTCTTGGGGTCTCTCTTGGGCGTCTTGGGACGTCTCGGGGGTCTTTTGGCGGTTGTGGGGGGGGGGCGTTTCGGCGTCTTGGGGTGCCTCGGGGGGTGCCTCCTGGGGCCGCTGGGGGTCCTTCTGGGGGCCTCCTGGGGGCCTCGTGGGGGCCTTTCGGGGCCGTCTTCGGGCCATCTGGGACCTCTCGGGGCCTCCCGGGCGCTTCTTGAGGCTATCGCGGAGGAGATCGATCGAACGCGAGGGGGGCTTCAATTGGCGCCCCCCCCCCGAGAGGCCAAAACGGGGTCAACGCCCGAGTAAAACCAATGATTTTGGCTTCCTCGCCGAGGCCGTTTTGGGCGCTCCGACACTTCGCGGAATCCCCTGCCCAGGTCCAGGGGGGGGGGGGGTAACCCCCCCGAAGGGGAAGAAGGAGGGGCGGAAGAAGAAATTCCTTAAACCACCGACGCCCAGAGGGCCGGCGGGATTCCAGGCCCTCTTGGGAGCCTCTCAGGACCTTCAAACGGCTCAACGTGGTTTCTCGACGGCCCAAGTCGCACATCGATTTCAACGCCAAATAGACTGCATCGTGCTATCACGTTGTTTCGCCCCCGTCTGAATAAGTTGCGGCCGCCGGCACTGGCGTGCCGATGGCGCCATAGTTTCTCGCGTCAGAATGTGTTCAGCGTGCTGTGTGACATGGCCATCCATCCAATCAGTTGTCATTTGCGCTCGAGATTCCAGGCCAGGCTCGCTCACTGACTCGCCGAAGACAGTTTGTTTCCAAGCGGAACCGACTACGCCAGCAGCAGGTCTGTTCACGACATCGACGAGTTCATGAGTGCAGCAGGGGGCGATGACGGGCCACCAGCCAAGAAAAAACGCATCCCGCCGCCGGGGCCCACTTGCAGCCAGATGCAGCGCGTGGGCCACAGATGTCCTTTACGCATTCCGAGAGCGCGTTCTTTCCAGGTGAGACTATGGAGTGGGGGTACTACAAGCCGACGCTGAACCAGTGGGCGGCGTCTGGGTTCGAAGAGCCTGGGCCCGTTCCCATCGGCGAATGGTGCAAGATTTGTTGCGCAACCGTCGAGAGAAACTTCAAGGCACCCGTGCGCGGCAAGACGGGGTGCAAACGCATATTTGACGAGGTCGAGGAGCCGTTCGTCCGTCGACGGGATGTGGCACGCAAGGAGACGCAGCAAGGCATGCAGGACATGTGCGACAAAGGATTGACGTCGCTACCGAAGAAAGCTTCCAATCGATATATCCGGGTGGAAAAGGCACGCGGAACAGGTGCATCCAAACGAGGGTGGTGGGCAATTGTGGCTGCGCACGTGGAGGAGTTCGGCCAGGAGAAAGCCAACCAGGAGAAGCAGGTCATGGGAATGCACGAGGGGGAAAAAACATAAATGCATTTGGGCCTCCGAGAAGCCCAGGGGCTGGGTGCGCGCTGAGGTCAACGAAATTCGGCGTCTCAAGGATGTCGATCTCCTCGACCAGGGGTCTGGCCAGCCCATGCAGACATGTCCTCATCGTTTGCCGTGTTCGAGAGGTCGCTGCTGCCGAACCAGATCACCAACGCCATGTATCAATCAGCGTTGACGTCATCATCAGCTGCACTCGCGAGGACACATCTTTCGAAGCTCTCTCCAGGGAGAGCCCGATTGCCAGTCCATGTGCGGCCGATGCCGATCGGGCCGCGCTGGGGGCTGGGCTGAAGGGCAGTGGCCGGGACATGTGGGGGCCAGCTGTTTTGTGATAGTTGCTGCACCATGCTGCGTGCTATGCAGTGCTCGGCTGTGCAGTGCTTTGATTCGCTTGGCTATGCCGCGCCATTCGCGTTCCGGGTCGAGGGCTTTCGTTCGACGCCCCGCATGCCCTGCGCCCCCCTTCCGCGGCCCCAGGACAGCGCGGAGCCTGATTACATGGAGCTTTTGGAGCGAGAGGAGTAGGACGCAGCTGCTAGGTTCGAGGACTTCGTCGGCGCGCACGAGAGGAAAACGGCGCCATCGAAAAAGGGTGCGACACCAAAGCCAGGGACTTCGTCTGGTCCCGACTCGACAGTTACGGCTCGGGCCCCTGCTCCACGCGTCAGTCCACAGGTCGATACCAGGGCAAGCAAAGCAGCAGGTGCAGCCAGAAAATCTGTCGCAGTCCGCCTTGGCACGGCAGCCCCCCGACGGTTCCGACGGCTTCGCCAAGGGCGCGCTGCTCGAGAGTTCCATCAATCAGGACAGGGATCTCATCTCAAGTGAGGTCGAGCGTAGAAAGCGATTCCACGTCAGTTTTCCGGATTTGCTGAAGATGCACCAGGTTTTTGATGTTTCACGGGAGCGGCAAGGACCAAACCGTCAAATCCAGCTGCGCGACATTAAAGCAGAGTTTAGACCAGGTGTCCAAGAAGGACAATTGGATCACACTCCCAAAGGCAGAGGCCGCGTGGTGCTTAATTAGCGCGGTGGGATCAGCGAAAGACTTCCGTAAGGATTTGGACGCCAAATCAGTCAACGCAGACAATATGTTTTCCAAGGTGGTGCCAACATGGGAGCATTGCCATGCTCTCGAAGAGCGCCGGGAGTCCCTTCCTGGATATAAATATGGATGTCGCTCATGGATGCCTTCGAGCGAGACGATAGCGTATTTGCCCAGGCATGATTGGATTTCAAAGTATGTTGGTATCCTCGCGACCCATTTCGCAATCTCAAGCAACGTCACCAACTTGATCAGCCTGCTGCCCCCAGGGATTCCGACCCGGCCGCTGGCGACATCGCCACTTTGGGAGCAAGGTTCGGGGCCATGGCTCGGGACTTGAGCAGCGTTGCCGTCGCCGACCTCTATTGCTTTGGGGATGCCGACGCTGCCGAGGGGCTGGGCCCCATGCTTGCCACTTTGTTCCCAGCTCAGGCGGAGCCAGAGCGTTTGCAGAGCACGGTCCTCCCAGTTGTCAACCTTGGCGTCTTCACCAAGGCGGTCGCGAGCTTCCCTAGGGGCAAGACCTTGATTGCCAGGGCCGCTGCGATTGCAGAGGTGGCGAAGGAGCACAGCCTCGGAAAGGAGGTGGGCGGCGCGAGGGCAACGATACGTCGATTGGATATTGTCGCGGCCCTCACTTGTTAAGTCTGGGTCGCGGTGGTAATCAGTTGATATGTTGTTAGTCTGCTGGTCAGGCGGCGTCTTCGCCGAAGTCGTTCTTCGCGAATTCGGAGGGTGGCGAGGCTGCCCCAGCTGGAGACTCGCTGCCGACCGCCATCGCCATCGCTGATTTGAAGAGCAAGAGTTTAATCGAGTCGTTGATCGGGGACTTCTTGGGGCAGATCGCCAAAGTGCAGGAGTGGCTTTCCAATTTGCCTGCCGACGAGGCCGAGTACCTGGAGAAGGGCCGCGATTTGCGATGTTTCTTAATTGTTGTTTTTTCAGTTTTTTTTCTCAGCTGGCATTTCCCAAGTTGTTGTTCTTCCCGTGGTTGTTTTTGTCCCATCCTTGTTTCCAAAGCTTGTCATTTATTTCTCGCGACCGGCAGGATTTCATGTGTCACAGTACGCTTGCAAACTGTGGTTCCTAAACCCTACCAGGCAGTATTTGGCATTCAAGCACACCTCCACGCGCCAGGGGGCACGGTGACGTATCTGGAACAAGGGCAATTCTTGTTGAACCATGCGGCGAGCGAACACGCCAACTGGATTTTCCGTGATGGTCCTCCGAAGGGAAACGGGCGTTCATGCGGTGGAAATTTGCCGGTTGGGGGGCGTCATGCGCACGTACCAGTGTGTTTTTACGTGGGGTTTCCCATGGCGTGTCGAAGCATGTGGAAGGAATGAATGCCAGGAGGTCGACGGAACAAGGAGGAGCAGAAAAAAAGGTCAGAAGGAGGACGGGGATGGGGAGAAGGAGGAGGGGGGAGGAGGGTGACCATTATGTGACGAACGTGGGAGCCGTGAGCGCAATAGTGACGTGCTTAGGATAGCGCAGCCTTTACCAAACTCCGTGCAAGACACGGTCATGGCATGTGATGTAGCGCAAATGATTCGTAACGCAGTTTCTCGCGGAGCGCGTGAGTGAGAGAGTGAGTGACGGAATGGAAGCTGGCGAGGGTCACGACGACGAGGGGATGAGGCGGAAGGGGAGGAGCTATACGAAGAGGACCAGCATCATCAACAACCCTGCCGAGGTGAAGGAGGAGTGGGATGAAGAGGGGTTGGGAGAGCGAGGGGGAACGGCGTAACGGCCGGACGACAACAAGGGCCCAGCGCCACAGCAATGTTTGGGAAACCATGGCACAGCGCCACAGGAATGCCACAGAGGCCTGATAACATAAACAAGTTTCGCCGAACGTTTTGGTTTCCGTCAGACCTCTGTATACAGAGGGGGCGACGGCGATGAGAAAATAGGAGGTTCCGCGAGCAGGAGAGGTGGAGTGGGAGAGAGCGAAGAGCAGGAGGTCGAGCAGGAGTAGGCGAGGACGGGTAGGACGCGAGGAAGAGCGCGGGGGGGGGGGGGGGCGAAGTGGTGACGGGGAGTGGACGGCGAGGACCAGGAAGTGGCGAGGCAGGGCGACGACGAGGATAGCGATGAACATTGCGGCGATGGCGCGGAAGGCGCACGTCAAGCCGTCGGCACTTGTCGGCGGCGCCATCGCTGGGGCCGCCGATTTCGTCAGCGGCGGCGGCGCGCTCGCCGGGTTTCCACTAGGGCGCGCCCGCCTTGTCCGGCGCAACGGCGGACGACGACGACGACGCGTGCCGTCTCACTTTCCTCTCCTTGCACCTCTGTCACCCTCTTGGGGACAAGGCGGGGGAGGATGTCGCGGAGGAGCGACAGGAAGAGGAGGAGGAGGCGGATGTTTTGGATGAGGAGAAGGGGCCGACGGATGATGTGTGGAGGAGGCGAAGGACGCCAGGAGGCAGATGAGGAGGACCTCGTGACGCCCTTTGCCGCCGACCTTCTTGTCGGGGCCGTTTCGAGCGGGGTCCACCAACTTGTGCAGGTTGATCCCTTCTGTTCTTTTGCTCGGTCCTCCTGCTCCTTTTACATCGATGCTATGTTCTGTCCAGTGAGCTTAGATCCGGCTCCTCATGCCGCTCACTCCCGCTCCTCCTGGGGTATTTCTCCTCATAGTCCTCCCTGTTCCTTGTCCTTCTATTGCTGTCAACTCCTTCTCTCAACTCATGCTCCTCCGCTCCCCGCCTCATTCTTCCCCCCTTCTTCCCTCACCCGCCTCTCAACTCCTTCGTCCCCCCTCAAGCCTTTATCGTATCTTAGCCTTGGCCATCATTCTCACCCCTCTACACCTGTGTGAGCGAATGAAGGATGAGGAATGTAGATGAGCAGGAGTATGAAGGGGGGCGAGAAGGCAGGAGGAGGCGGAACAGGCGGGGGGGGTGACGAATCAGGAGGAGGATCGGATGACGAGGAGTGGCAGGATAAGGACAAGGGCGGGAGGGGAGTGAGTGAGGGAGGGAGGGAAACGAATAAGGAGGAAGACGAGGAGGAGGAGGAGGAGAAGGACGGGGAGAACTAGCGCGAATGTGGAGGGAGGAGGAAGAGGATGATAATGTGGAGGTGGATTGGGTAGCGGGAGTGTGCAGACGAGAATGAAGAGGAAAATGAGGAATGGGGATGGAACTGAGGTGGGGGGAGGATCAGGAGGCGGAAGGGGGAGGGGGAGGGGGGGAGAGGGAGGGCGAGAAGGAGGAGCGGAGGAGAGACATGCTGGAGAGGGGGAGAGAGGAGAGCGATGCGGACAGCGATACCTAGAGGCATGGGGATGCAAGGGAGGGGAGAGGGAGGGGGAAGGGGAGGGGTCATTGTCCCCGTTCACGCGTCTGTTCTAGCTCCTGAACCTTCTCCTCGTGCTCATATGTTTCCTACCCATGCTAATCCTGCTCATGCTCCTGTGATCCTGCTTCTACAACCTCCTGCTCCTGCTCCCCAAAGAAAGGGTGCTCCCTGCCCCGCAGCGAGAAAGATCACGAGAACCTCAAACGGATTCAGCAGGCCCTTTTCCTTGGCCGCATGGGCGCGTCGCGAGTTATTGCAGCTCGTGGCGAGGGCATTGTGAGGCGAGAGGCCATCCTCCGTGGGCCTCAGCCTAGGGTTGTTAGTTCCTGATATCAGCGAATTCTAGCGAAACCTCCTACTTGTGCTGCTCACACTGTCCCTTCTCCATCCTGCATCTCCTGCCCTTGGCTCCTCCCTGCACGAATGGTCCTGCTCACTGATTCTGACGTCTCAGCGACGGGACCGCCGAGGCACTGCGCCATGTCGCCCATGGGGCTCTACCAGAGGACGCGGCGCCGCCCGCAGTCAGTGCCGGCGCCGCCGCCACTGGCCGCCAACGCCAGTGCAGCCGTCGCTCTTTGTCACCGCCTTTCGTCACCCTTGCTGTCGTCGTTACCTTGCCGAGGCTCTCCGCGGTCAGGCGCTCCAGGAGGTTGGGAGGCGAATGGGGAGGAGGAAGGGAGGGATGAGCGGGGGCGCCCACTCCGCGACCATTTGGGCAAGCTTTTTGCCGCCCCCTCCAGCGGCCTCCAGGGGGCCTCCAGACGGCCGAGAGGCTTCAAGACGGCCCCCGGAGGCCCCCAAGATGGTCCAAGAGGGCCCCGAGACGGCCAAAGATCGCTCCCAGACGGCCCAAGAGGCCCCAAAGAAGCCCCACGCGCGCTCCAAGAGGGCCCCCAAGAAGCTCAAAGGGCCACCAATCCGTGATTTCCGTTGTGTTTTTGTTTATGGGGTTATCGTTCTCTCGTATTGGGCTTCCGACGCTCGAAGAAGGCCCTAGAGGCCCCTAAGTCCGCCCCAAGACGGCCCAACTCCCCCAAAAGGGCCCCAAGATAGTCCAAGAGGATCCCGAAATGGCCCAGGAAGCGTCCGAGAGGACCCCAAGACGGCCCCAAGAGGGGCCCAAGAGCGGGAACACGAACCGACAATTCGAGCCTTCGGCCCCAAGCGGCCCCACGAGGACCCCAAGAGGCGCCCAAGAGAACCCAAGAGGCCCCCAAGAGGCCCAACAAGAGGCCCCAAGAGGCCCCCAAAATCCCCCGATGAGGCTTCCAAAACTGCATCCAAGAGGCCCCCGAGAGGCCTCCCACGATATCCAACCGAACTTCCCAAAACGCCCCAAGACGGCACCAAAACGGCAGAAGAGACGTCCAAGACGGCCCGAGAGAGGCCCAACCGCGGCTCAGGATCGGGAACGTGAGCCGAGAACCCGAGATCTTCGCCCCAAGAGACCCCCAGGAGGCCTCAAGAGGTCCCCAAGAAGCACCAAAGGGGCCCAGAAGAGCCCCAAGAGAGTCCCCGAGGGCATTTGGGACAAACATGATTCCAATTTTTTTTCCCCCAACCATCCTGTGGTGTTGGGACCTCGTTTTGAAGAGACGTCGCCCCGCGTTCTCCTCTCCTCTCCTCCTCCTCCTCCTTCTCCTCCTCACACTGCTCCCTCCTCCTCCCTCCTCCCCTTTCTCCTTGCGTTTCATCCACCCAGTACAACGTTTCGTGGCCCCTTATTAGGGAGCCCCACCTACGGGCCCAGTGCTACCGTCCGCATGCGTCCCGCACACCCAGTACAGCGTTCCGTGGCCCTCCTCCCCCTCCTCCTTGCGTTTCACCCACCCAGTACAGCGCTTCGTGGCCCCATAGGGAGCCCCACCGAAGGTCCCAGTGCTACCGTCCGCATGTGTCCCGCACACCCGGTACAGCGCTCCGTGGCCCCATAGGGAGCTCCACCGAAGGTCCCAGTGCTGCCGTCCGCATGCGTCCCGCACACCCGGTACAGCGCTTCGTGGCCCCAGAGGGAGCTCCCCCGAAGGTCCCAGTACTACCGTCCGCATGCGTCCCGCACACCCAGTACAACATTTCGTGGCCCTCCTCCCCTTCCTCCCTGCGATTTACCCACCCAGTACAGCGCTTCGTGGCCCAACAGGGAGCCCCACCGAAGGTCCCAGTGCTACCGTCCGCATGCGTCCCGCACACCCAGTACAGCGTTTCGTGGCCCCATAGGGAGCCCCACCGAAGGTCCCAGTGCTACCGTCCGCATACGTTCCGCACACCCGGTACAGCGTTTCGTGGCCCCATAGGGTGCTCCACCGAAGGTCCCAGTGCTACCGTCCGCATGCGTCCCGCACACCCGGTACAGCGTTTCGTGGCCCTCCTCCCCCTCCTCCCTGCGTTTCACCCACCCAGTACAGCGCTTCGTGGCCCCATAGGGAGCCCCACCGAAGGTTCCAGTGCTACCGTTCGCATGCGTCCCGCACACCCGGTACAGCGTTTCGTGGCCCCATAGGGAGCCCCACCGAAGGTCCCAGCGCTACCGTCCGCATGCGTCCCGCACACCCAGTGCAACGTTTCGTGGCCCTCCTCCCCTCCTCCCTGCGTTTCACCCACCCAGTACAGCGTTTCGTGGCCCATTGGGAGCTCCACCGAAGGCCCCAGTGCCCCCGTCCGCATGCGTCCCGGAAACAAAATTTGGCATTTTCATTTACCCAGTGCAATAGGGAGGTTCACCGAAGCAGATATTCACAATTACGGTACCCACAACTGCATATGGTTGGGACCTTCGCCAGGATAATTTTGTTCAAGTTCGCTTGGCAGCTTCGCTACGCTTGCAAAACACATATATCATACGTCCTCCTCCTCCTAACTGCTCCTCATGCTCCTCCTTTGCAGAGGGCTAACCTGGACGTCGTCAGAAGCTGTCTCAGGACTAAGTCAAAGTTTTCTAAGCATCAGAAGCATTTAGTTCGTGCTGCCATATGCGACTGCCTCTGGACAGAGCAGGTGGCACATGACAACGGTTACTGCACTGCTCCCGTTGGCTTGTGTGATTGTGGAGAGCCCGACATTGTTCATCACAGGCTCTTCTGCTGCACCCTCCCTGCAGTGGCCACCCCTCGGGCGGAATCTGAGGTCCCTGAGTCCTTCATTGAGGCCGCCAAAGGTTGCTAGCCTGCTCCACAGTAAAGGTGTCGTATCGACTCTTCCAGGCGACGTTCCCCCTGTCCGCGAAGTTTCGGTCGCCCGAGTATTGAATGGAAATGGTGAGTTCTTCCCATAATTAGAGGCTGAGGAAGCCACCACCTTCGCAGGCAATGCCGATCGACTGCACATCGCAGTTGACGGCAGCAACACCATACAGATTTTGTCTTGTGTCCAGCGTGCTGTCTTTGCGGTCGTTTTGTTCGACCCCCAGACCGACGCCACCCTCTCAGTGGTGCGTGGCATTGTGCCTGGAGGTTCCCCACAGGCACCAGTTATGGCTGAGAATTTCTCGCTCGCGGTGGCCTGCCAGATCGCTGATCGTAGTTCAAATGCGCATGCAGACTGCAAAGCAGCGATCGCCCAGGCGATGCTCCCCCAGCAGCAGCAGTTGCGTGCCGGAGAGGTTTTCGCAGGAATTTCAGCTTTTGCCAGGTCTTTCGAGGGATTTGGTCACGTTGAGTCCATCCAGCATGTGAAAGCCCATCGGAGCGAGGACGCGATAGGTAACCTCCCGTGTGCTCTTCGTGCGCCAGCGCAAGGTAACCACGCTGCCGACCTGCATGCGAAGGAGCCCATTCGCCTCCACCAGGACGTAGGACCCGAGGCTGCCACCCGACTCGAGAGCGAGGTTGCGACGGCCTCGAATTTTGTCAAGCTTGCTGCTGCTGTGCTCCCTGCCTTCCAGTCGAGGGCGAAGCGTGAGCGACCCATTGCCCGCCGTCGGTCGGTCCAGTCGACCCCAGGATGGCACGCGTGGGGAGAGGGACCGCTCGGTACGCAGTGCAAGCAGTGTTTGAGGACCGCGAGGCTCTGGGTTGTTCTGGGCCCCCTGGGTTCGTTCGTCAGGTCGTCCGCCGTTCCTTGGGGCACTTGATTGTGGGTGTGGCTTCCCGCGAAATCCACCCCAGCGCTCCAGAGCCCTCAAAGTCTAAGGTTGATCGTTAGCATTGTTTGTGTGTTCGTTGCGGGTGCTGGGCCCAGCGGTGCTCTCGTAATTTTGACAAGGCCTGCCTGCAGCCAACAAGGAAGGGTCGCGAGGTGATCAATAAGTACCGCCAAGGTCTCGGCCCCAGCAATCGAGTTCGAGTGCGTCAGTTTATTGATCGTGCTGCTGCGGTTTCAGCGTTGCCTGTGGCTCCGAAGCCGCGGTGCAAGACCCTGACTCGCACCGCTGTGCCGACTGCCCATTCGAGCGCGCACCTGCCGTTCCTGAATACGAGAGACGGCTGGCGGCCTTCGCTAAGCGAGTTGCTGCCAAGCAGGCGCTCAGGGCAGAAGCGTGATTTCAGGTCGTGGCACCCAGTTGCGGGCCCTGTCCTCAGGGTAACAAATCCCTCTCTGAGGGGTGCCACCGACTTTTTCGCTTTGAATTGCGAATATCTTCCCCTCGGGGCTGTCCTAACCTAATCTCCAACACCTCCTCATCCTCTTTCTTCCCCAGGGAACCCCTCCACCTCCCCTTCTCCCCCCTCCTTCCTCCGGCTACGTCCAGCCGCGGCGAATAAAAGGGCCCCCAAGGTGTTTCGTGGGCCTGTTTTAGGCCGCCGTGGGTGAACCGTAGGAAATTTTGGAAGCCATTTGGGCTACCTGCGCGGTTCTTGGGAGCCCCGCGGAATGAGTATCATAAGATAGAGATCCCCAAGGGTTCGACCATCCAGCCTAGTTGGAACTTAAGCGCGCCCAACGCGCGCGGGATGGGTCTAGCATAGTTGTATGTATGTATGTGTATACATGCACATGTATATGTACCTATACGACCACCTTTTCGGGTTATAAGGAGGTTCGGGGGGGAGGAACCAACGTCTCACCCGATTGGTCTCACGATCGATCTCACTATCGATATCACCATCGGTCTCGCTCGATCGATCTCACTCGATCGATATCACAATCGATTTCACTCGATCTATGTCACTCGATCGATATGACTATCGATCTCACAATCGAACTCACTATCGATCCCACTATCGATTTCACAATCGATCTCACATTCGGTCACACGATCGATCGCACTATGGATATCACAATCGATCTCACAATCGACGTCGTCATCATCATCAACATAATCGTCATAATCGTCATCAACGTCATCATCATCATCATCATCATCATCATCATCATCATCATCGTCATCGTCATCGTCATCGTCATCGTCATCATCATCGGGACACCATCATCATCATCACCTCATCACCATCATCATCATCATCACCATCAGCATCATCATCATCGGGACACCATCATCGTCACCATCATCATCATCGGGACGCCATCATCATCATCGGAACTCCATCATCATCATTATCATCTCATCACTATCATCATGAACAACATCACAGCATCATCATTTGCATCGGGACACCATCATCATCAGCAACATCATCATCAATATCATCATCATCGGGACACCATCATCCTCACCATCATCATCACCATCATCATCATCATCGGGACACCATCATCATCAACATCATCATCATCATCGGGCCACCATCATCAAAATCAGCATCATCACCTCATCATCATCCTCATCATCAACATCATTGGACACCATCATCGCCATCATCTTCATCATCAACATCATCATCGGGACACCATCATCATCATCACCATCATCATCAACAGCATCATCATCAACCTCATCATCATCGGGGCATTATAATCATCACCATCATCTCATCATCATCTCATCATCATCCGGATCATCAACATCATCATCATCACCATCGGGACACCATCATCATCAGCAACATCATCATCATCATCATCGGGACACCATCATCTTCACCACCATCACCATCATCATCGTCATCAGCATCGCCAACATCATTAATATCGGGACACCACCATCATCATCACCACCATCACAATCATCATCATCATCATCATCATCATCATCATCATCATCATCATCAACATCATCGACATTATCATCATCATCATCATCATCATCATCATCATCATCATCATCATCATCATCATCATCATCATCATCATCATCGGGACACCGACGGGACACCGGCGGGACACCGGCGGGACACCGCGGGCCACCGGCCCCCGGAAAGGAATCATTTGGTCCGGCCGCGCCTCAGCTGGAGGCGGCCCCCGGAAAGGAATCATTTGGTCCGGCCGCGTCTCAGCCGGAGAAGATTTTCTTCTCGCCCGCCCACGCAGGTTCGCCTCGCCCGTAGGTACGGCACGCACGAACACGAAACCGAAACCGATTTCCCGGTAGGGGGGCTCTCCGTTCCACGTCGATCTCACCCCCTCACTTCCGATGACAGTGTGTTATGCATGTATGTATGCATGCATGTATGCACTTCTGTATGTATGTATGCATGCATGCATGCATGCATGCATGCATGTATGTATGTATGTATGTATGTATGTATGTATGTGTGTATGTATGTGTGTATGCATGCATGCATGTTTGTTTGTTTGTTTGTTTGTTTGTTTGTATGTATGTATGTATGTATGTATGTATGTATGTATGTGTGTGTGTATATATATATATATATATCCCTGGGGGCGAGGCAGGGGGCCCCGGGACAGGTGCCCCCACCCCCCATGGCGGGACCGGGGCTCATTTTCCATGTGTTTTTACAAGGTTTCCGCGTCCTGGGCCTCGGAGGCCGCCGCCTCCGACCCCCCAAGGGCCAGGAGGGCCTCCAGAGGCTCCCAAGACGGCCCAAGCGGGCCCCGAGTCGCCGAAAGACCGCTCCAGGACGCCCAAGATAGGCCCAAGACGGCCCGAGAGGCCCACCAAGGCACTCCACGACGCTTCAAGACGCCTCTCCAGAGCGCTTCCAGAGGCCGAAATCGTCAAGTTTACGAAGGTTTTCGAACGATTTTGGCCTTCCAGCCTTTTCGGCTGTCCGACGTTCCACGACGGCTCAATAGGCCCCCAAGAGCGCCCCAAGACGGCCCAAGAGGGCCCCAAGACGGCCCCAGAGTCGCCCAAGACAGCCCAACAGAGCCCCAAGACGGCCCCAAGATGCGCCCAAGAGGGGGACCACGACTCCAAAATTCGACCCTCCCGCTTGAAGAGTGCCCCAGGAGGCCCCAAGGAGCCCCCAAGAGGCCCCAGGAGGCCCCCAAGAGGCACCCAGGAGGCCCAAACGAGGCCTAAAGAGGCCACAAAGCAGCCCGAGGAGGCCCCACAACGGTCCCAAAACGGCTACCGAGAAGCTGCGAAACTGCCTTCACGACGTCCCCGACAGGCCAACCACGAGATCCAAACCAACACCCATGAGGCCTCTGACCCACCACCCAGGGCACGGTGGCGGGAGCAGTGACAGCACTTGTGCACAGCATGTTCCGGCGGGAGCCTTCCGGAACACGCTGCAGGAGGAGGAAGATCAGGAGGAGAGAGAGAGCTGGAGTGGGAGGAGGAGGAGGGGGACGAGGAGGAGGAAGAGGCCTCCCAGACAGCTCCAAGATAGCCGAAGAGGCTTCCAAGAGGGCCCTGGGCGGCCCACGAGGGCCCCAAGGCGGTGCCTGAGGCGCCCAAGACGGCCCGAGAGGGCCCCAAGACGGCCCCAAGAGAGGCCCAAGAAGGGAAACACGAACCGAGAATCCGAGCTTTCTACCCCGAGAGGTTCTCGGGAAGTCCCAAGAGGCCCCCAATCGGATCCAAGAGGCCCCCAAGAAGCTCCCAAGAGGGCCGACGAGGTTCCAAGAGATCTCCCAAGGTGGCCCCAAGAGGCACAACTCATTGTTTTACGATTGGGCTTTGACGTTTTTTTTTCGGCCTTTTGGCATCCCGATGCTCCAAGACGGCCCCAAAGGCTTCCAATACCGCTCCCGCATAGAGGAAGCGGCCTCCAAGAGGGTCCCAAGACGGCCCGCGAGGGCCCCAAGACGGTGCTTGAGGCGCCCAAGACGGCCCGAGAGGGCCCCAAGAGCCCCAAGAGAGGCCCGAGAAGGGGAACGCGACCCAACAGCCCACAGGAGGCTGCAAGAGGCCCCAAAGTGGTCCGACGAGGACCCCAAAAGCTCCCCGAGGGTCCAAAAGGCCCCTGGGAGACGTCCAAGAGGTTTTAAAATAGCCCAAGAGTGCCCCAAATGCATCAAAACTGCTTCCAGGAGGCCCCCGGGAGGCTTCCGGATTGCCTCAAGCTGGCCGCAGGTGGCATCAAGTCGGGCCTCCACGCAGCCAAGACGGCCAATGACGGCTTCAGATTGCAGAACCGATGCCCCCAAGGGACCCTCAGACGCCCCAAGAGGCACCCAAGAGGTGCCTCCAACAGCCAGTTGACGAAGCATGTCGAACACCCCAAAAGCTCCTCAGATGCCGTCGCGCGCCTGTGCTTGATAGCGTTGTCCAAGATCGTCCAGCGCCCCCCCGGCCTGGGCTAGAACCTGAGCGCGCGCGAAGCGCGCGCGATGGTTCTAGTATGTATGTATGTGTGTACGTGTGTACGTGTATCCCTGGGTAGGTGTGCATGCATACATGCGGGCATGCATACATGCATGTATATGTGTGTATGTATGTATGAATGAATGTATGTATGAGGATATACATGTGTACGTATGTATTTGTGTCTATATGTGTATGTGCGTTTGTGTGTATGTATGGTTGTATGTTTGTATGTGTGTATGTGTGTATGTATTTTGTATGTACGCATGTCTGTCCGTATGTCTGAACGTATGTATGTGTGTACGTTTGTATGTATGTATGTATGTATTCATGCATGCATGCATGATTGTATGAGTTGTATGTATGCATGCAAGTATGATTGAATGCATGCATGCTTGTATGCATGCATACGTACGTATGTATGTATGTGTGCATGCATGTATGAATGTATGCATGTGTGTATGCATGTGCGTATGCGTGTACGCAGGTATGCATGCAGGCATGCCAGCGTGCATACATTCACACATGTCTGTGTGTATGGATGTGTGCATGCATGTATACGTGTATGCATGTACGTACGTACGCATGCATGCATGTATGCATATATGTATGCATTCATGCATGTATGCATGCATGCAGGTATGTATGTATGGCGTCGCGGCCCCGCGCGCAGCGACAGGGCGTAGACACACGCACGCACGTACGCGCTCGCACACGAACGCGCACACACGCACACACGAAAATACACGCATGCATGTTCCATTCGCCCGCTATCCGCTGTTGTATTTGCTGCTGCTCGGAGAGCTGAGGGACAAAGAAGCGATCGCAGCAGCATGTGCGGTTCGGCGAGGCACTGGGATCAAACGCGCGCGCGTGGGCACCCCCCGCCTTCGTTGAAGTCAATCGCCAACAGGTATTCGCGCGCATTCTCCTCACAACGGTTGGAACTACGCTCGAAATATTGAGGAGTTTTGCCGCCTTCAAAAAGGCGAGCCAGGGCCAGGGTCACAATCAATTTAAAAAGGATTTCCGCTCTCTGGCCGAGGCTCCCTTCAACGCGAAGAGATGGGAGGTGGCGCTGCAGTTGTGCCGCCTTGTCAGATCTGCCGGCCCGATCCTGAGCGTTAGCGTTGCCGCACCCTTTCTGAGGCCACCGCTCCCTTCCAAGGCCTTACATATGGCTCTCCTCAGGATCCAGGGGCTTGCCTGCTAAGACGGCCCCGTTGAAACTCCCTCTTAGGGGCACGATTGCACACACGCTCTAGACTTCGAGTTTCCCTTTGCCCCCCCTGCTCCCCTCCGCCTCCTCTCCCGCTCCCCCTTAACACTACCGAGGCTTATTTCGAGCGACTCCGAACGAACCGAACTTAGGCGCAGCGACGGAGGAACCTGAAAAAGAGTCCGTGGGCCGCTCAACTGAATCCCTGTCTCAGTTGTTAACGTTGCCTTCCCCTGGGATGCTGCTGGAAACGATGGTGGATGGCCCCTTGCGCTGGACCATCACACAGCCTGTGGCCCACCCTCCTTGGAAGGTGTGCCCGACCGCCCCCCGCCCCGGCCACGCGCCAGGAGCCTGCCGCCAGAGGGGGCTGGGACGAGCATCTAGCTCCCGGGGCACCTGGCGTTGCTGGCGACGGCGCGCGGTCGCTCGCAGAGGCCTCGCCCTCTGGGATGGAGGGGCCCAGACAGCCGGCGTCACGAACCAAATCGTGATGTCGTACATGTGGGAATTGGAGGAGTGGTACAAATAGGAGGGTGAGCAGGACAAGCAGGAGACGAAGCAGGAGGAGGCTGGAGACCACGGGCAGGAATGATAGGAGGAAGGGAACAACAGAACATTCATTGTCACTATCAACGGGTTGCATTCGCCGTCGGGGGCCTCTCCATTCCCCCCTCTCCTTCAATTGGCGCTGGACCCCCCGCGAATTGTCCAGGTGACTAGATATCAGTTGGTTACTTAAAATTGTGTTGCTGTTGCGTGCATCAATTCCCATATATTCACATCGTTTCATTATGGTTGTTCAGCTTATTTCCCTTCGCCTTTGCGTCCCATCCCCCCTTGCCCAGGGCCTGTGCCCGAAACCATTGTCCCTGCCTTCTTCCCCGATCGACATGGTGTTAAGGAGGATCGAACATGATGAGGGCGGCGGAGGAGAGAAGGAGGAACGACTTGATATCTGATGTTGTCTGTCAGTCTCATGGGGTCCCGCATCGCCACGGCCAGACTCACATCGGAATATTAGTAAGAACGCGCTCCAGGACTGGTCCCGCTTACGCGGCCAGTGGGATTCTGGGTCGGGGCCGATGCTTCGAAATTGCTATATGTGCCGGATCACTCGGAGCAGGGCCCGAGCCACAGAACCGTCCGTTGAGCGAGGAAACGACGGTGAAACGTGAGTCGTTCTTCCCGCGGCGCCGCAAGCGAAGATAGGCGACTTAGATGTGTGGTCGATTGGGGGCCTCGGTTCGATTGAATATGGATCCCTTTAACCTTGTCCACTCTCTCTCTCTCTCTCTTCTTCAATGTTGTGTTCTCTCTCTCTCTCTCTTTCTCTTTCTCGATATTGTTTGTTTGTTTGCTTGTTTTTTCCCAACCATCCTGTGGTGTTGGGTCCTCGTTTTGAAGAGACAGCGCCCCGCGTTCCCACCTTCCTCCCGCTGCCCCCTCCTCCCTTCCTCATCCCGCTGCTTCCATTTTGGCGCACCCCTCACACGGTTCGCGGTCCCATAGGGAGCTCCGCTGAAGGCCCCAGTGGCAGGGTCCGCATGCAGTTCCACCCCCATTTCGGCGCACCCTTCATACGTTTCGTTGCCTCACAGGATGGATGCTCCACCGAAGGTCTCAGTGGCAGGGTCCGCATGCAGTTCCATCTCCATTTCGGCGCACCCCTCACACGTTTCCCGGCCCCATAGGGTGCTCCGCCGAAGGCCCCAGTGGCAGGGTCCGCATGCAGTTCCACCTCCATTTCGGTGCACCCCTCACACGTTTCGCGGCCCCATAGGGTGCTCCACCGAAGGTCTCAGTGGCAGGGTCCGCATGCAGTTCCATCTCCATTTCGGCGCAACCCTCACACGTTTCGTGACCCCAGAATGTGCTCCGCCGAAGGCCCCAGTGGCAGGGTCCGCATGCAGTTCCACCGCACCCCTCACACGTTTCGTGGCCCCATAGGGTGCTCCGCCGAAGGCCCCAGTGGCAGGGTCCGCATGCAGTTCCACCGCACCCCTCACACGTTTCGTGGCCCCCCATAGGGTGCTCCGCCGAAGGCCCCAGTGGCAGGGTCCGCATGCAGTTCCACCTTCATTTCGGCGCACCCTTCATACGTTTCGTTGCCTCACAGGATGGATGCTCCACCGAAGGTCTCAGTGGCAGGGTCCGCATGCAGTTCCATCTCCATTTCGGCGCACCCCTCACACGTTTCGCGGCCCCATAGGGTGCTCCGCCGAAGGCCCCAGTGGCAGGGTCCCCATGCAGTTCCACCTCCATTTCGGCGCACCCCTTACGCGTTTCGTGGCCCCATAGGGTGCTCCGCCGAAGGCCCCAGTGGCAGGGTCCGCATGCAGTTCCACCGCACCCCTCACACGTTTCGTGGCCCCATAGGGTGCTCCGCCGAAGGTCTCAGTGGCAGGGTCCGCATGCAGTTCCACCTCCATTTCGGCGCACCCCTCACGCGTTTCGTGGCCCCATAGGGTGCTCCGCCGAAGGCCCCAGTTGCAGGGTCCGCATGCCATTTCGGCGCACCCCTCACACGTTTCGCGGCCCCATAGGGTGCTCCGCCGAAGGCCCCAGTTGCAGGGTCCGCATGCAGTTCCACCCCCATTTCGGCGCACCCCTCACGCGTTTCGTGGCCCCATGGGGTGCTCCACTGAAGGCTTCAGTGGCAGGGTCCGCATGCAGTTCCACCCCCATTTCGGCGCACCCCTCACACGTTTCGTGGCCATAGTCTGGTCCACCGAAGGCCCCAGTGGCAGGGTCCGCATGCAGTTCCACTTGTATTTCGGCGCACCCCTCGCACGTTCGGTGGTCCACCGGGGACCCCGGAGGCAGCGCCCGCACGCGGTTCCACCCTGCATTCCGGCGCACCCTTCACACGCTTCGTGGCCTCACGTGGGGCTCCACCGACGGCTCCAGCGGCAGGGTCTGCATGGCGTAACCGTTCCAATTTTGGCACACCCGTCACCCGCGTCGTTGCCACAGAGAGGTTCACCGAGGACGATACCCACGATTGCGTTGCTCACAGCTGCACATGGTTGGGTCCTTCGCCAGGATAATTGTTCTCTCTCTCTCTCTCTCTCTGCCTGCCCGTCTGTATATGTATAGATGTGTGCACAGGCATATGTATGTACATAGTTTCGAATGGTTCCTATATCTGCGTGTATATATATATATGTATAATCACCTGTCGGTGTTCATGCCGTTCCTGGGGAGGCACGAGTTTACGAGAAACAGCCTGTCGTGCGTGGGGCACCTGGAAACTCGGGCCACGCAGCGTTGTTCCGCTAGAGACGGTACCACAAACATATTGGCCGCTTACAAACGCCCAGCAACACAACGAATGTCTTTTTTTTCTGCTGAGTTAGCAATCGAAGAGCGCGCACCGACGCAACTTTCATTGCGACCGAACGCGCCAACGAGCGTTGAAACCGCAAGCGCGCGCCCGACCGAGTCAATCTCGCGCTGCAACGCGCGCGCCCGATCGGAACAGCAGGACGCAAGAGCACCGCGCAAAACGTCGAGCCTCAACCGAAGCGGACGCGCGAGTGCGCACCGAAGACACAGCATCGCGCCATTTCGCTCGAGCGCACGCCTTGACGACGCACGGCACGACGACACGCGGGCACAGTTAGAGTCACGGCGCGTCGCGACACGGCACTTGGGCACGGCACGCCGCGTTGTCGTTGTCGTCGTCCCCGTCGTCGCCGTCGTAATCCCTCCCCGCGTCGTCGGCGTCGACTTCCTCGTCCCCATCCTCCTCCTCCTCCTCCTAACTCCTCCTTCGCCCATCTTCCTCCTCCGTTTCATGTTACTCCTACTACTACTCCTACTCCTACTCTTCCGACTCCTACTCCTACCTTGTCCCCCATCTTCTTCCTACTCCTAGCTCCTCCTACTGCTCCTACTCCTACTCGTAATCCTTCCTCCATCCTACTCCTACTCATAACTCCTCCTCCATCTTCCTGCATCCATCCTCCTCCTCCATTTCTTCATGAGTATGTTCATTCCCCCTTATGGTCTTACCACCCTCCCATGGTCATCATCCTCATCTTCCCCTTCGCCTCCCTCCTCTTCCCTCAGCCCCGTCTTCGTCGTCGACCTCATCCGTCCCGTCACCGTCCTTATCGTCGTCATTGTTGTCGTTGTCCTCCTCCTCCTCCTCCTCCTCCCGCTCCTCATCCTCCCCGTTGGCATCGCCATCCTACTCCTCCCGCCCCTTGTCCTCATCCTCGCGACACTGTGGAGTTAGACTTAAGCCCCCAAGACGCCCGCAAGAGACGGCAACAACCCGAACAAGGATCCCAAGAGGCTCCTGAACGGCCCCCTCAAACACATCACATTGCAGCGAAGAGGTCCCCGATAGGACCCCCACGACACCCCACAGAGCATCCAAGATGGCCCAACCCAGACACGATGGCGGGAAGTGCCGAAGGCTTGTAAACATGAGAGTCCAGGTGCCACCCGAGCGAAACTCAAACAGAATAACAATAACAAACTTGATGAGACAAAATTGTGGTTATCCGCCTCTGGTGCGACACGTCTGGCTGGGTGTCGGGCTGGGCGTCTGGCTGGGCGTCGAGCTGGGCGTCGGCTCACTCCACAAAGTATTTGCCGAAGAGGGCCCCCCTCTCCGTCCACATGGCCCTGCCCAACTTCGACGCGAAGTGCGTCTGGCTACACAACCGAATGGCCCCACGGACATTCGCAGGAAGCGGCTCCACCAACTTCTCCGAGAATGTTATTGGCCACGGCAGCGAAACCGTAGGCATCCTTAGACACGTCGTCGATCTGAGATTTGGCGGTCGCTCTCACGCGACCCTTGGGCTTGGACATGGCGTCGCCATCCTCGCCAGCCTTCGTGTCGGAAAGAACCGAGCCCATCGCGACGAGCGACCAGTACCAGCCAGCAGGCACGTAGGCAACGTCGCCGTCGTACAGCATGATCGCGGAGCCCGCCCTCATGCACTCCACGCCCGATGGCGTCTGTTGGTGCGACTCGTAGTCGGCCACGGTGATTCCCATGTCGAGGAAGGACTTCATGTCAACCGCGTGGATCAGCAGAGGGCCTGCCGCCGCGTAGATGAGGCACGGGACGCCAGGCATTGGCACATTCGCTGGGCGCATCCTCATCGCATCCATCTTGGCGCCCACGATCCACATCTCGGCTCCCCTGGACTGCACATCCTTCGCGTCGAACGGCAAGATGCGATCCAACGCAGTAGGCCAACAATCCGTCATCCTGCCGAGCGCCCCTGGCCAGTTCGCGTGGTTCCTGAGCCCGGCCGTCACGGACTTCATCTTGCTCTTCAGGAAGGTCTCGAAGCTTGGGACGAACATGTTCATGATGTTGTGCCAGAGGGCGGTCTCATGGCTGTCGGCGGTGGCGTTGTCTTTCGTCCAGGCCGCCACTTTGGTGTTACCGAACTGCACCTCGATTGTGTTATCCTGGGTCCGATCGCGCAGGACAGCCTTTGAAGGGTCTTCCTCGCCAACAACCTCGGCGGCAGTAGTGAGTATGTCGGCGAAGTGCTTGGCGAACGGAGCCGAGGCGCCTCCCTTCCCTTGACCAAGGCTTGGGACATCTTCTCCTTCTTCCACTTTCTAACCTGGTACTTGGACCTCTCGTTTGATGTCGCCTTATTGATCTTGTGCTGCAAGTGATCTTGGAGGGCGACTGCTTCGGTTACCGCATCGGTCTTCTGCTTCAGCATGTTAGCGTAGACATATTGGAGCGCGGGCACCTGCTCCTTCTTGGCGTCAGGGATCTTACTCCTCTCAGTCTTGCACGCGGCAACCACGCGCTGGAGGTCTTCCTGAACCGAGGCGAAGTCATGGGGCAGGTCTGTCAAGGTCAATTTCTTGTCCTGGACCTTCTGGTGAGCCGCCTCCAAGTGCTTCAGGACCCCGATCCCCATCCGCTTCGAGCCGTCGAGCTTCTCGATGATGGTTTGGAGAGCGCTGTCAATCGCATCCTTCTCATCCAGAAAGGTCTTCTGGCCCATGGGCGGCGCGCGAGTGATGCCTTTCTGGCCCCGCGCCCCCGCTGGCGAGCTCAAGGGAGTCGCTGTGCCCGACGAAGCCAAGCCTTCCTGGAGTCGCCTGACGTTGCCCTCCGTCAATGAAGGCCTCCTCGTCAAGGTGCTCGCTGCCCCCTTCGGGCGGCCCGCAATCGCGCTGGGGCCCGCAGACCCCGCGGCCGCAACGCGGCCGTAGCTGCATCCTGGGCCGTCCGCCATGCGCTTCACATTGCGGCGCTCCACCCCCGCCAACTGCCGAGAGACTTCGGGGGTTTCGATTGCAATGCATGCCTCGCCCTTCGCGTTCGTAATCGGGTTCTCATCGTACTTGGTGTCCCAGTCGACGCTGGCCTCGTCTTCGCCCATGCCCCTCAAGCGCGCGCCCTTGTACTGCTGCTTGGTGTACTTCATCACATCGCTGAGGACAAGGTGTGCGCTGCGCTCGATCTCCTCGTTGCATGCGTCGATCTGCTGCGGTAGCGTGTCCCTGGCGATGGCGCGGTCGGTGTGTGCCAGCGTTGTGTCGAATGCCCGTAGACCTGCACGCCGCTGCTCGGGATCCGACGCCGCGATGTCCAACTCGCGCCTGAGGCCGTTAGGCTTGTCCAAACAGAGGCGAGTGCGAGCCCGAACTGGATTCCAACGCGGCGAAGCGTGGAACGTGTAGCCGTGCCACTTCTTGATGTGGTCGGTTGGAGTGCAAGGCTGCAAGCGTGCGAAGCACTGGGCGGGGCTCTGCGGCGAAGAGCGGGCCGACGCTGCGGCGGAGGACGCCCTCCTGCGTTGAGCTGGCGGTGGGAACGCCGCGCTCGAAGCTACCTCCACGTCAGAGCCTCCACTGACCGACATGGCGCCCAACGCGCTGACAAGAACTGTGACCTGGGCAAGTGCACCAGCCTTGCAGCGCAAGGACTTAGGAACGAAATGACTCCGAGCCATAGCTGGCATACTGCTCCAGAAAACGATACAGAGGAGACAAGCCTGCAACGGCTCTGTGGGAAACGAGAGTCTCCTTCACGAGTGCATCTAAAATTGCTCGCCCTCTGACCCTAGAAGCTGACGGTCGGCCCGCGGACCCAACTGCGAAAATGCATTTCCAAGCTCTCACCGAACAGTTGCCGAGAAGGAACCTGCAGGGCCCCGACACGGCCCAGGGGCAGATTTTGGAAACGGGGGCCGCGCGACACGGACGCGCCGCGATTCCTATCTACCCCTCGGGTCAGAAAGCAAGCGAAAGCACCGGGTACATTCCACCGGACGAAAGGACTGCCGCTGCCAGAACGACCAGCACTCATCCACGAGAAGAAACTATTCACTCCTCGCGCTGCAAACACCCTTGCAGCGAGCATGGATCACTAAACCATCTAGAGCGAACGTGTACACACACACAGAAGGACAGGCGCCTGCAATATCATCAGGCACCTACCATAACAACGTTGCGTTCCCCAGAGCGTTCGCCGTTTGCAAGTGACGGCGGAAGCGACGCACGACGTGGGCACCCGTCTACATGGATTCCCCGTCGAGCACTTACTGAGTGGCCCATTTGAACCCCGAAAGCCCCGTGCAGACCTCCCCAGACACCCCATTACACGCGAGCGAATGGTACGTTTCAGGTTTTGGTTTTGGGTGCGTGCGCATGTGGGATACTCTCGTTGAATGCTTGAGTGCAACACGGGCATTACAATAACCCGCGGGGCGCGCCAGTGCGACATGCGCACCGCGCGCCAGCATCCTACACAATGTGTTAGCATGTAGTGTTGACGCTGAAGTGATAAGCTGACTATATTTCTCAGGGGCTGCAGAGCCCTAGCACGCGCAAGTGGGTAGGACGCGCGCGCGACAGTCGACCTGTGCATCCGTGTTTCAGCGGCACCGCGTTGCGCTGCGATGTCGTACTCACGCGCGCTACGCGCGCAACAAAAAAGCTGTTCCATCACGCGCGTGTCGGTTCTGATGTGCGCCCACGACGCGGACAACGCAGGGCCGCTGGGGCGCGCCAATCCAATGTGGCGGCGCTCCTTGTTCGCATTGCTGAATTCAACGCGCGACGCGCAGTTGGCACGCGCGCCTGCGTGCCTGCAATCGCGCTCTGGCGTGGCGCGCGCTGCGCTCCGCTTGGCCACCCCCAGCACAGCGCGACTAGTCTGCTAACCCAAAGCGGCGAGCGCAGAGGGTGCTTCTTCATATTCCAACCCAGCATGTCGGTGACCGCACGCGTGCGATGCAGAACCCGCCATGCCCGCGTCGACGCGAACGCGCGCATGGGTAGGGGGGGCATCACGGGCCCCCTGCGCTCCGCCATGGGATGGGACACCCGCGCACAACGTGCATGTTTGGAAGCCCACGTGGTCCGCAACAGCGAGGGTGGAGAAGTGCGCTTTCTAGAAAAAGCGCGGGCGTTCTCCTTTGTCACTCTCAACACCATGCTCTGCCAAGGCCGACGGGCGCGCCCGCGCGAGCGCGGGCGTACGCGCGCGCCGCGATGATCGGTGCGCCATGGTATAAGCGTTCGTGAGCCGAGTTGTGATATGGAGAACCAGGGCGCAGCGCGTCCGGGCGCCACTTGGCCATTGACGACCAACGTCGCAACGCCTCCATCCTGCCCGAGCCGAGCCCACCGTGCGAGTGCCGACGCGCGCATTTGCGCGCGCGCGATCTCGCGCGCGTTCCATGTATATTGCGCCGCGCAATGGCCGCGCGCGAGCCCAGCGCTACGGTGGATGAGCCTGCGGTGCGCGCGAGCGGCCCACAAAGCTCGCATGCCATCGCTGAGCTCGGTGCGAGTCCTACCCCTGGCGGCGAGCCCCCCCCCCGCCCCCCGCTCGCGACGCCGCGCAATACCAGACGCGCGCGCTCTCGCGCGCGGCGCGCGGCGCCAGTCGCTGATAGTGAGCGCGCCGTACCGCGCATGGAGGAGTACCGCAATCCTTGCCATGAGCACATATGGTGGCCAATCGGGCATTGCATCTGTTTGGGTCTGCCAAGGCACCGAATCCGCAGACAGGCTTCGTTGCGCTTCAACGCGCGCGCGAGCGCTCGCATCGAACCCCAAGTGTTGTCAAACGCGCACCAGGTTGGCCGTGCCTTTCGACGCTGAGCGGCGGACGTTGGTGGCGACTTGTCCACGCAGTGTCAGCGAACAGCGTCACGTTTGACCATCGGCTGCAACGAAGTCGCGCTGTTCCTGCCTCGAAAGATGAACTCGGCGGCGGCCCGACCGTTCGCCTATCATGTTCCAGCGCTGGCGACGTTCACGCCAAGAGCCGAGCTGGCCTCTACCAGCGCGGCTCATCACAGTCAGTTGCCGCGGTCGATTCAATTCCAGGACCAGAACAGGAAGGATCCACCGACGCCATGGCGTTGGTCCCTAATGTTGTCCGTTAGTTCAATTTGAATTTCTGAATTGCCAAAGGTAACTGGGCGCCTCGGGCGTCCCAGTCCAACTTTGTTGCACGACTGGACCAATAGGGCCCAGCCTTTTGCCGCTGGTAGTTCCGCGCTGGTGACGTCTAGCTCAGGCGTAGTTCAAGACTTGGTCAAGGTAGTTCAGCGCTTTCGGCGTCCAAGTTCACGCGCAGATCAAGACTATATCAGGGTGGTTCAGCCTCGTGCCGCGAATAGTTCAGCGCTTGCGGCGCTTAGTGCAGGCGTAGTTCAAGACTAGACCAGGGTGGTTCAGCGCTTTCGGCGACCTAGTTCAAGTGCCGCTGAGGACTGGATCAGGGTGGTTCAGCCTTTCGCTGATCATAGTTCAGCGCTGGAGACGTCTAGTTCAGGCGTAGTTCAAGACTAGATCAGGGTGGTTCAGCGCTTTCGGCGTCCTAGTTCAAGTGTAGTTCAAGACTAGATCAGGGTGTTTCAGCCTTTCGCTGCGCATAGTTCAGCGCTGGAGACGTCTAGTTCAGGCGTAGTTCAAGACTAGATCAGGGTGGTTCAGCGCGTTGGGCGTCCTAGTTCAAGTGTAGTTCAGGACTAGATCAGGGTGGTTCAGCCTTTCGCTGCGCATAGTTCAGCGCTGGTGACGTCTAGTTCAGGCGTAGTTCAAGACTAGATCAGGGTGGTTCAGCGCTTTCGGCGTCCTAGTTCAAGTGTAGTTCAAGACTAGATCAGGGTTGTTCAGCCTTTTGCCGCTCATAGTTCAGCGATTGCGGTTTTCAGTTCAAGCGTAGTTCAAGATTAGATCAGGGTGGTTCAGCGCTTTCGGCGTCCTAGTTCAAGTGTAGTTCAAGACTAGATCAGGGTTGTTCAGCCTTTCGCTGCGCATAGTTCAGCGCTGGTGACGTCTAGTTCAGGCGTAGTTCAAGACTAGATCAGGGTGGTTCAGCGCGTTGGGCGCCCGAGTTCAAGTGTAGTTCAGGATTAGATCAGGGTGGTTCAGCTTTTCGCTGCGCATAGTTCAGCCCTGGTGACGTCTAGTTCAGGGGTAGTTCAGGACTAGATCAGGGTGGTTCAGCGCTTTCGGCGTCCTAGTTCAAGTGCCGCTCAGGACTAGATCAGGGTGGTTCAGCCTTTCGCTGCTCATAGTTCAGCACTGGAGGCGTCTAGTTCAGGAGTAGTTCAAGACTAGATCAGGGTGGTTCAGCGCTTTCGGCGCCCTAGTTCAAGTGTAGTTCAGGACTAGATCAGGGTGGTTCAGCCTTTTGCAGCGCATAGTTCAGCGCTGGAGACGTCTAGTTCAGGCGTAGTTCAAGACTAGATCAGGGTAGTTCAGTGCTTTCGGCGTCCTAGTTCAAGTGTAGTGCAGGACTAGATCAGGGTGGTTCAGCTTGTCGCTGCTCATAGTTCAGCCCTGGAGACATCTAGTTCAGGGGTAGTTCAGGAATAGACCAGGGCGGTTCAGCGCTTCCGGCGTCCAAGTTCAAGTGCAGTTCAGGATTAGATCAGGGTGGTTCAGCTTTTCGCTGCGCATAGTTCAGCCCTGGTGACGTCTAGTTCAGGAGTAGTTCAAGACTAGATCAGGGTGTTTCAGCGCTTTCGGCGTCCTAGTTCAAGTGTATGTCAGTGCTAGATCAGGGTGGTTCGGCCTTTTGCCGCGCATAGTTCAGCGCTGGAGACGTCTATTTCAGGCGTAGTTCAAGACTAGATCAGGGTGGTTCAGCGCTTTCTGCGTCCTAGTTCAAGTGTAGTTCAAGACTAGATCAGGGTGGTTCAGCATTTCGCTGCTCGTAGTTCAGCGCTGGCGACGTCTAGTTCAGGCGTAGTTCAAGACTATACCAGGGTGGTTCAGCGCTTTGGGCGTCGTAGTTCAAGCGCAGTTCAGGACTAGATCAGGGTGGTTTTGCTTCTTGCCGCGCATAGTTCAGCGCTGGAGACGTCTAGTTCAGGCGTAGTTCAAGACTAGACCAGGGTAGTTCAGCGCTTTCGGCGTCCTAGTTCAAGTGTAATTCAGGACTAGATCAGGGTGGTTCAGCCTTTTGCCGCTCCTAGTTCAGCGCTTGCGGTTTTTAGTTCAAGCGTAGTTCAAGACTAGATCAGGGTGGTTCAGCGCTTTCGGCGTCCTAGTTCAAGTGCAGTTCAAGACTAGATCAGGGTGGTTCAGCCTGTCGCTGCGCGTAGTTCAGCGCTGGCGACATCTAGTTCAGGCATAGTTTATGACTAGATCAGGGTGTTTCAGCGCTTTCGGCGACCTAGTTCAAGTCCAGTTCAGGACTAGATCAGGGTGGTTCAGCCTTTTGCTGATCAGAGTTCAGCGCTGGAGGCGTCTAGTTCAGGCGCAGTTCAAGACTAGATCAGGGTGGTTCAGCGCTTTCGGCGTCCTAGTTCAAGTGTAGTTCAGGGCTAGATCAGGGTGGTTCAGCTTTTTGCCGCGCATAGTTCAGCGCTTGCGGCGTTTAGTTCAGGCGTAGTTCAAGACTAGACCAGGGTGGTTCAGCGCTTTCGGCGTCCTGGTTCAAGTGTAGTTCAGTACTAGATCAGGGTGGTTCAGCCTTTCGCTGCGCATGGTTCAGCGCTGGTGACGTCTAGTTCAGGCGTAGCTCAAGACTAGATCAGGGTGGTTCAGCGCGTTGGGCGTCCGATTTCAAGTGTAGTTCAGGACTGGGTGGTTCAGCCTTTTGCCGCTCATAGTTCAGCGCTGGAGACGTCTAGGTCGGGCGTAGTTCAGGACTGGATCAGGGTGGTTCAGCGCTGTCAGCGTCCTAGTTCAAGTGCAGTTCAGGGTTAGATCAGGGTGGTTCAGCCTGTCGCTGCTCATGGTTCGGCGCTGGAGACGTCTAGTTCAGGCGTAGTTCAAGACTAGATGAGGGTGGTTCAGCGCTTTCGGTGTCGTAGTTCAAGTATAGTTCAGGACTGGATCAGGCTGGCTCAGCCTTTCGCTGCTCATAGTTCAGCGCTGGAGACGTCTAGTTCAGGCGTAGTTCAAGATTAGATCAGGGTGGTTCATTCAGCGCTTTCAGCGTCCTAGTTCAAGTGTAGTTCAGGACTAGATCAGGGTGGTTCAGCCTGTCGCTGCTCATAGTTCAGCGCTGGAGACTTCTAGTTCAGGCGTATGTCAAGACTAGATCAGGGTGGTTCAGCGCTTTCGGCGTCCTGGTTCAAGTGCCGCTCAGGACTAGATCAGGGTGTTTCAGCCTTTCGCTGTTCATAGTTCAGCGCTGGAGACGTCTAGTTCAGGCGTAGTTCAAGACTGGATCAGGGTGGTTCAGCGTTTCGGCGTCCTAGTTCAAGTGCAGTTCAGGATTATATCAGGATGTGTCAGCCTTTCGCTGCTCATAGTTTAGCGCTGGTGACGTCCCGTTCGGGGCTAGCCCAGGGCCATGTCAAGGGCGCTCTGTGATTCCAACGTCCTGGTGCAAGTCTGGTTCACGACAAATTCAGGAGTGCCCTGCCGCCGTTCGTAGCTCAGCGCTGGTGGCGCCTAGCCTGGTTCTGCCCTAGGGCCCGTCACGGGTCGGCCAGCGCCACATGCAAAATCGCGCCCCCCCCCCCCCCTCCCCCGTGTCCGGACCGCAGCGTCGGGTCCACCCGTCGCCGCGCGACTTTTACCACACGCGGCATCTAGATCGGCGGCATCGGCTGCGCGTGCCGCGCTGCCAGCCCCATGCGGCCTCAACAGCTGTAGTTCGGAGACGCCGCCGCTTGCATATCGGCGCGGCAAGGCGCGCGCAAAGAAATACACGCGCGCCGCGCGGCGGGAAACTGAGATTTTGTTGTTGGGTGGGCGCAGCAGCCTGCGCAGGGGCACGCTGCGGCTACGCCGTCAATATAGCCCAGCTGGGGCACGCCCGCAAACCCCGCGGCTTTGCAATGCCGCCGCAGCCGATTCCTTCCGCTCGCCGCGTCGAACGTCGCCCGCGCATGGCGGATCGACGCCCCCGCGCCCCCCTCGGATGCGACACCGCGCTGCAAACGAGCTGCCCATGCACGAATCGGAGAACAAACTATTACCCAAATGGTCGCATGGGGGGCAACCGCGTCGCGGGCGCCGTCAGCGCGGCACCGCGCAACAGTCGGCACCTTGCTTGCGCGCGCAACTGCGACGCTGTAACCGAGGTCGTCGCGCCGCCCGCGTCGCCCTGGAAGCGGCCAGCGCCTGCGCCGCCCGATGCCCCCGCCCCGCACCAATGCGGGGCGCGCCTCCAGCGGCGGGGCAGCGCCTATGTATAAGCGTACAAGGCGCTGCAATCGCAAAGCCCAACACGTCGCGCGCGCGGGGCACCGACGCGGTCTGGCACCAGATCCGCCGTCCAAACACACGCGCCGCATACAAACTGGCTCGGGCGGAAAGTGTATGAAAACATAGGAATGAATACACATCTCGACCACACAACAATTGCCCGCAAACAAATTTCGACCGCGCACCCATGGCCCGCATGCACCCCCCGACGACGCAACGCATGCCCGCGCGCACTCGGCGACTACGCCGCGTTGGCCACGCCCACCCGCGCCGCGCATCCCCGCCCCACGAGCCAACCATGGCACCACCGTTCCAAGCAGCGCGTGCAAGCGCCGCAGCGCGTCGTTGCGCGGGTCGGCCTCGCGCGCACACCCTGGAGGGGGCCACATGAAGGACAGGTCCACGCAACCATCGCAGGCGCTGGGCGGCGGCGCCCATCCCGTCGGCCGCGCAGCCACAGCGAACGCTGTCCCTGATTGTCGCGACGCCCGCGTGTCCACGCTGGCCCGCGGGCTTGCCAATTAGCGGGCTCTCTCCTGCCGCGCCAACAAACCGCTGCCCGCGCGACGGCAGCTGTCGTCGCATGTCTGCATATCGGTTCGCGGCGCAGCGGTTATGGCCTTCGAAATGTCGCGACGTACGCGGCGACAGCCCAGGCGCGGTACAGAGTTCAAGCTTTTGCCGCGGCGGCCACGGCTGTATTTCTTGCGTGGCGTTTGCAACCTGTGTGGTCCAGGGGCAGCTCGGGGGCGCTGGGGCACCCCGACGCAGAAACATGCGCAACGCGCTCAGGGATGACATGGCGGCTAATTCATTCCCCGTCGTGGTCCAGCACGCGCGGCATCCAAGCCAGCGGGGGCCCACGCGCGCCTTGGAACAGTTCGGCATCTGCCGCCTCGTAGACCAAGTATGAGGTCTCGGCCAGGCGGCGCAGCTTGCCACTGCGCTAAAGTTCAGCGCTGCTGGCGCCCAATTCAAATGGGGCAGCGTAAGATTCGGCTTGGGCTGTTCAGCGGGAATGGCGCCCGAGGTCACGTCAATCCCAATGCTAGATTCGAATGGTTCAGCCCGTCGCGACAAGTATATCGGCGCTGGCGACGCTTAGTTCAAACTTAAGCAAAAACTAATGCGAGGCTGTTCGGCGCCTTGCGAATCTCTGGATGGAGTCGGGATCAAGACCCGAACAGGGTTGCTCAACGTTTTCAGCGTCCTAGTATACGTGTGATTCCAGACTGGATCAGGGTGGTTCAGCTTTTCGCCGCTCATGGTTCAGCGCTGGTGGCGTCTAGTGCAGGCGTAGTCCCAGACTAGATCAGAGTGGCTCAGCGCTTTAAGCGTCCTGGTTGAAGAGTAATTCAATACTAGATCAGGGTGGTTCAGCCTTTCGCTGCTCATAGTTCAGCGCAGTTGGCGTCTAGTTTAGGCGTAGTTCACGACTAGATCAGGGTGGGTCAGCGCTTTCGGCGCCCTAGTTCAAGTGTGGTTCAAGACTAGACCAGGGTGGTTCAGTATTTCGCTGCTCGTAGTTCAGCGCTGTTGACGTCTAGTTCAGGCGCAGTTCAAGACTAGATCAGGGTGGTTGGGCACTTTCGGCGTCCTAGTTCAAATGTAGTTCAGGACTGGATCAGGGTGGTTCAGCCTTTCGCCGCTCATAGTTGAATGCTGCTGGCGTCTAGTTCAGGTGTATTTCAGGACTAAATCCGGGTGGTTCAGCGCCCTAGTTCAAGTGTAGTTCAGGACTAGAACAGGGTGGTTCAGCCTTTCGCTGCTCATAGTTCAGCGCTGGTGACCCTCTAGTTCAGGCGTAGTTCAGGATTAGATCAGGGTGGGTCAGCGCCTTCTGCGCCCTAGTTCAAGTGTGGTTCAAGACCAGACCAGGGTGGTTCAGTCTTTCGCTGCTCAGAGTTCAGCGCTGGTGACGTCTAGTTCAGGCGTAGTCCGAGACTAGATCAGGGTGGTTCAGCGCTTTCGGCGTCCTAGTTCAAGTGTAGTTCAGGACTAGACCAGGATGGTTCAGCTTCTCGCTGCGCATAGTTCAGCGCTGGTGACGTCTAGTTCAGGCGTAGTTCAGGACTGGATCAGGGTGGTTCAGCGCTTTCGGCGTCCTAGTTCAATTGTAGTTCAAGACTAGACCAGGGTGGTTCAGTATTTCGCTGCTCGTAGTTCAGCGCTGGTGACGTCTAGTTCAGGCGTAGTTCAAGACTAGACGGGTGGTTCAGCGCTTTCGGCGTCGTAGTTCAAGTGCAGCCCAGGACTAGACCAGGGTGGTTCAGCCTTTTGCCGCTCATAGCTCAGCGCGTGCAGCGTTTAGTCCAGGACTGGGCCAGGACTACACCAGAGAGGTTCAGCCTTTGGGCGCTCGTAGCCCAGCGCTGGCAACGTCGAGTTCAAGACCAGTGCAGGGCGAGGTCAGGGTGGATCTGCGCTTCGAGCACCCCACTTCAAGATTAGCGCAGGTCTAGACGAAGGTGGCGCAGGCCGCCGCGACGGATAATGCAAAGCTGGCGGCGTCCAGTTCAGGACGCATTCCTGACTCGATCAAGATGTTAAGCGCATGCGGCGCCCTACTTCACGTCTAGTTCCACACTGGGTGAGGGTGGGCCAGCCTTTCGCCGCTCCTAGTTCAGCGCTGGTGACGTCTAGTGCAGGACCAAGTCAGGAATGTTTCAAGGTGATTCGACGCCTTGCGCGAGCCTGGATCAAGGCTACATCAGGAGTCGGCCACGGCGGCCCAGCTCGTCAAGGCAGCCAAGCCACCGCAGATAACGTCCAGGCCAGGAGTCGCCCAGCACTGTGCAAAGGTTTGTCGGAGCCTTGTGCCTCCTGGTTCAAGTCTGGGGCAGGACTAGATATGGTTGGACCAGCTGGACGCCGCTCGTAGTTCTGTGCTGACAGCGGTTTCTCTGCAAGGGTAGCGTAGGACCAGACCAGGATGGAGCGCATGTGCGTCCGTGTTCAGTTACATGCGAAGGCTCGGGCAGGTGGTTCGGCCCTTCGCCAACGCGAAGAAAGCGATGTCGGCTTCCCGCCCAGGGGCAGCTCAAAGTGATGCCAGGGCGGAACAGCGCACGCAACGGTCCAAGCCAAGTCTACAGCATAACGGGGACAACGTTGCTCGGTCATTCGGGGCGCGTAGTTAAACGCTAACGGCATCTAGCTTTGGCGCGGCCCAGGGGTAGCCCCATGCGGTTGAGCGCCTGCGCGCCTGAGCCTAAGTCTATCTCAGGAACAGCCCGATGCGACGCAGGCCTGCGTCGGTGATACCTCAGCGAGGACATAACCGAGCCCAGGCACACTTCGGGGCCAGGCCAAGCCTAACCAGCGCACGCCGCGACATGCCTCACGCCGCGAACCTGATTGCGGCAGGGTGGCTCATCCTTCCCAACGGACATCCTGGTGCTAGTCATGCATTATTCATGCGTGTCCAGGGGTAGCGCGGGGCGTTGCATCGCTTGCGGCGTCGTGGTTCTAGCCTGGTCACGGAGGGCCCATGGGGCGTGCCCGTCGCGTGCAACTTGTGACCGAGTGCGGGCTACGCGCGGTGCAGGAGCAGCCCTGGGTCAGGTCAATTACTTGGTGCCGTGGGAACTGAATGCGCGGGTGTCGTTGCGCTGGCCTGGCGTGGCCGCGCCGCCCCGTTGCTCCTTCATTTCTTGAATCTACCAACGGCGCACACGCGCGATATTCGGTCGGTTGTTCTCAGGGCACGGTGGCTTGACGCCTGGTTGATGCGGTAATGGCGCAGCACCGCCGTTCTGCCCTGCACCGCTGGTTGTGCGTAATGCATCAACGCAGCGGCTGCTTGACACTTTCGCGCCTTGAACTGATACAACATAATGCACGTGCGCCATGGCAACTTCGGGCCCGGCTGCCGAGACCCACTAGCGGCCCTAACCTGTTTTTACGGAGGCAGTGACGCGCGAACCGTTCAGCGGGGCACCGCGCCATACTGTCATCACATAAACGCGTTTACGCCATGCCATTGTAGCGCATGGGCCCAATCACGCCACCATGGTGCAGCGGGCGCGCGGGTTAGCACGTATGTGTGCCAAGCCGCGGCGGCCCCGACGCAGTTTCGCAGTAACCAGCGCGCGTGCGCAATGCCCCTAGCAGTGGCGCATCATTGTGGCACTGTCATGGGTTGATAGCGCGGCAGCTCGTGCATGCAAGGTTGCTCTAGTACGCTAGTGTGTTCTAGCCGTAGGGTTGTTTTGTTAGCTGCGCTCGCGCGCGCGCAATTGCAGCCCCGCCTCAGCGCGGCATCGCGCCCACGTTTTGATTTGACTGGCACCGCAACGCAATGGCGCATTACAGTGTGGACTTGCAGCCCGTTGGCGCGCCATTGCCATAATTAAGTTAGCTTCTAACGTGGTAGCCCGCCAAATGCTTGATGTGAATACAGGCTGATGGTGTCACACGTGGTGGCTTTAATGCGTGCGTGCGTTGGTGCATTTCTGCCCCAGTGGGCTCTCGCTTCGGGCCCCGAGGAACGCACCGCAGGGCACCGCGCCATAGGGCACCGACCCTCTGGGGCTCGGAGAACACACGGCCCCTGAGGGCGATCGCGGCGGACCCTCATTCCATACGATGTCCTCCTCCTCCTCCTCCTCCTCCTCCTCCTCCTCCTCCTCCTCCCCCTCCCCCCCTTCACCTTTCCCATCCTCTTCCTCCTCCCACCGCTGGGCGCCGCCCAAAGGGCCCTGCTCCATGGGGCCCCAAATTGAGGGATGCCCCCGTTACCCGAGGTCCCGCCCCATGAGGTCCCGACCCACAGGGTTGCACCCTATAGGGCCCCAGGGAGCCCCGCGGGGCCCCGACCCGCGCCCCACGCCGACGTTCGGGCGGGCGCAGCGTCGCATTGGGGCGGGGTCTGCGGCAGCCACGGGCTACAGCGATACCAATAAGGAAAGAACGCCCATATCAATCCTATGTCACTGGATCCGCCCAGCCCGTCAACAAGTTCAATCTCGTGGCCGACGTGCTTTCGGTTTGGGACTGTCGGTCATTACGGTTTCAAGGCGGTTGCTTTTGGGGGGCTTTAATGATGTTGATGGTGATGGTTGCGATGTTGACGATGAGATGCCACCTCGCATCTGTTGAACTCAAGTCGACTTGTCGACAACGTATCTCGGAGCACAGCGCTCCAACATCATTACAATATGTGTATATATATATATATATGTCAAAGTGCACTGTGACCCGCTTCGGCGAGGCATAATAGTCTGATGTCGTTCTTGCCAGGCCTCCAACGCTTATGCCTCGCCTGGTACATCGCGAACGCCTTGGCCATCCACGTTTTTAAAAACAGAACTGGCGCCTGCACCCCGAACTCCTCTGTCCACAACTTGGTGCTGCGGTAGCAGTTGCACGTGGGGTGCGCTGGGTTGGGGCACGTAACCCGCAGCCCGCTGTCCCCGCGACCAAGGTGGGACTCCCCCTTTAGCAGCATGCCGTCGATCTGATCAGGGTACTGGTCATCGGCATCTGCACCGTCAGCTGCATCATCCTCATGGTCCGTGAGCGCCGCTGCCGATGACGAACTGTGCGAGTCCGCGCTGGACCCCCAATCCTTGTCGTTTTTGATGGCTGGCGGCGGCGGCGGCAGTGCGTCCAAGTCGCTTCCGTCGATGTCTGGATCAGTTGGCGCCTCCAGCCGTCTCGGAGCTGGCGCTTGCACGATCTGGTCGAGCTCTGCAGGGCCATCTGCATCAGTCAACTGCCTCAACTTCTCATCGTACTTCTTGGCTGCCAACCCAGGCTCGGTCAAGGGGTCTTTCAGCAAGGCTGCGTAATAGGACTGGGGCCCGTTGGATTTGAACTGCATGCAGCCGCCTTCGAAAAGTGTCGCCTGGGCACGGACGCACTTCAAGTAGTTGCGTTTCGACGGGAGCTTTCTGCTGTCATACTCTGATGGCCCTCCACTGGGTACGTGGGCCACCATGCGATCAACCCCGCAGAAGCCCCTGGACTGCAGCTCCTGGGGAACAGGGCATTAGCTTAGATTGCAAACTGGGTCCTCGCCCTCCTCGGAACTCCTCCTTCGGCCTCCGCTCGTCTCCGTCCTAGTCCCCCATCCTCCTCGTCGTCCTCCTCCTCCCCCTTGGCGCCCTCCCCCGCGAAGCGCTAGGCGTCCTCCGCCAAGCACAGCACGGGGCACGAAGCATCCATGAGCGCCATCTGCGGGGCCACGGGCCGACGATCGAACAGAAGCGTGCACCCGTCCACATCCGAAAGGCCAGATCTCCAAGAACACATCGCTTGCCTATCTTCTGGAGCTGTCCCTAGTATGGCGAGCAAATCGACGTGGCCAGGAGGTGGGCCCACGAACACGTCCAAGCTCTCGGTGTCGCGGTGGACAGCCTGCGACCTCCAGACCTCGAACTCCTGCACGCACGCCCGCAAGCCAAAGTCCTGCAACTTGTCGGACTCGACCGTCGGAACTGTCATGAGATTGACGTTCACGCTGAGCACCTGCATGACAACCATCTCCTTACCACCTTGGGCGCTCACCGTCCACAAGCTAATGTAGTCATACTGCTTCACCGCAGCCAGGAGCCACTCTCGCACAAACAATGCTGTCTCAACCTGTTCCTTGAACAATTTCGCCTCCATCTTGCCGGCGTGGCCGCTGGCTGTCAGCGCTGAGCGTCGGCGCTTGCGCGCCCTGTCTGGCGGGCCACCTCCGTCGCCGTCGATGTCGTCGACGTCGGGGCTGGCGTCGCCACCCTCATCGTCGGCGTCGCACTCGCCATCGAAGTCGCCGAACCCGCTTCGCAGGAAGTAGAGCCGATCGACGAAGACATCTTTCTTGCATCTCATTGGCCGCCCAAACTTCTTGACCGAGACCTGCAATATAGAAGAATACGTGTTCCACAGTTCTTGCTTGTCCGGCTCTGACACAGGAGAATTCGCAATATCTGCGAGGTTCTGGTCGAGTCGCACGCTCGAGGCAGTCCACGCCCACGTCCCTCCACGAGCTCTGCTCATATGGTGCTTCACGGTGGAGTGGGGGCCCTCGTTAATGTTGTCGTCGAGGCTGATGTTGGCAATGGAGTCGACCTCCGACTTGAGGTACGCATCCTCGATGACGCTGCCATCCTCGACGTTGTCCAAAGCTATCCTAAGAAGGCCAGCTGGATCCATGAACAGTTGAGTCACCCTATGATGCTGGTCATGGCCTTGAAGATTGTACTGTCGCACGCACTCGTCCTTGATGCCGCTCTCGCCAATCCTGTTGAATAAGTACGGCACGCAGTCTGCAAACTTGGTGACGTCCAGGATGAGACCGCGCGCCCAGCGAACAGACCCTTGCAGTTGCCGTAGAAAGTCCTGGTCGCCTCCGAAAGTGTTCTCAGTCCACTGCTCCATGTCTGCGATCGCCTGATCCACGAACCACTCTCGTATATCTACAATGATTGTCAACATCCGTCCAGACATTGGGCATTTCGGGCAGTCTCCAGCCTTGCACTCCTCCAAATGACATTGGCACCACCTCGCTGCGTTTTGCACCCTAAAAAGCAATTCTGCCATCCACACCATGAAGCCCATCCTGAAGCCAAAACTTGGTTCTGTGAACGCCGCCTGCACGTCTCGGACCATGTTGGTACCGCGGCCTCTCCGATAGAATGGTGAGAGGTCGGCCGCCCCTTGAAGCGATGTGAATATACCAGACGAAGCCAGTAGCACGCCATGCAAAGTACCCCACCTCCACTCGGCAAAGTAAGGTAGGGGAGCTGCATTCGCAAGATCTGCAGCTCCGACGGCACCACCATTTCTCAGGTTATTCTCCAAGTCGCTCCTGTAGTTCCTGGTGAACGAGTTCAGGGACTTCACTTTCCTCAGGAAGTCTGGGAAGAACTGCAATGATGCACGCGCGCGCCTGATGACACGATCCATCGTATGCCGCCAACCTGGCGCCAGAAGACACCGAGGCATAAGGTGGGAGAGCTGCATCGCTCTCGCTGAGATTGCCCGCCGAGCGCCCTGAAGAACCGTGGCAGCATGTCCTCGTGGTCCGCCAGCAGCCGCTCAACTCCGAAATCTACCGTGAGGGGCCTCACGCGACTTAGAAACGTTCGGACGTCCTCGAAGCGCGGCCCAGCCAGCAAGAACACCTGCCAGAGAAGAGCAAGCACTTTCCCAAGCGTTGTGAACATTGCCATGCCGATGTTAATCATTGGGAACAACCGCCTAGAGGAGGTATACATGCCACTGCCACCAGGGTCACGCAATATTAAATCGAACGACGATGCGAACAGCTCCACCCTAGCCCACTGCGGCGACCCATCGCTGTGCAGATGGATGTTGTAATCATGATTCGCGAATGCTCTGAACCGTCTCCTGCACAAAGACATGGCCATGCAGTCGAGCCGCATGCGCCCGAACCTCAGCGCATTGTACCCAATTGTCTCCTCCAGTGGCACGGCGCCAAGTTGCCTGGCACGGCTGCTTAGCGCAAACAATTTCTTGCGTGCTGCATATTTCATTCGAATCTGTTCGAGGCCCCGCGTCGCATCGATCCAATCAAGAATTACATTGGGCGGCTTGCTCTGGGAGTGGGGCTCGACAAGCGATGATGAGTTCGCGAGTGAAGCCTCCAGCCGTGCGCAGTCGAACGGCCCGAATCTGCTCATGAGACGCCTGACTTGCCATGCCGAAGGTAAATCGCCCAACGCGTGCCTCCGAGAAAGTCGCCAACCGAGCACCGCGGCATGCAAGAACGTAAGATTTGCAACTGTAGCCAACGCCATGTGCAGACCGGGCTCGACAACCACCGCTGGCAATTGTTTGCCGTCGTTGATCTCTCCACGCCAACGGCGAAATGCAGTCATGAATTGTTCTTGCCAGTCGTCGGGGTCGTCACCTTCGACTTCGAGCCCCCCAGAGATCTCAGGAAACAGCTGGGCCGCATCTTGGCCGTTATAATCTGCAATGTCGTCGAAGGAAAAGCGCGCGGTCACGCGATGACATAGCAAGAGGAATTGGCGCCCTTTTCCACGTCTAATGGCTGAGCATAGCATCCTGGACTCCCCCGTCGAAAGATCACGCGGGAACTCTGGAACGTGCGCCCACTGGCCAAGCACAGCCCCTACAACATGAGGCTTCGTTATTGGAGCTCCCATCGCGTCGATCTCATCTTTTCGAAATATCCTGCCCCACATCCCACCAGGGGTGGCAACAATCAGATAACGCGCGAGCGGCCCACGGGCGATGCGTTCTGTCACTGGGGGCGGGCATGCTGCGACAGAGTCCGGCCCATCCACGTCGCTGTCTGTGTGAAGCCCTGCAGGCCGAACGGCGCCCCATCAATGGACATCAAAACAACTTCATTGAGTGCGTGGGAAGCAAGCCGATCTGCTGGACCGAACTGTTATGTATTGTTTGGCGGCGTTGGATATTTATGTCAAGGTTGCTGGGTCCCTTGAAGGCTCTCCGAATCTCTCGTGGCCAGGGCTCAAATAATGTCGAAATTCTGATCAGAGCGCACCTCTGGCAGGGTTTTCGACGCACGACAAAGGCCCCCCCCCAGGGCCTCGTGACGGCCCTGCCTAGCTCCATTGGGGGGGTCCTTCGGGGCCTTTCTGTTTCCCAGACACCTTTCCCCCGAGACCTCCTAACAGCCCCTGAGGAGCCCTTTGAGCCCCCAGACAAGCCCCGTGAGAATGCCTCGGGGGCCTCTTGGGCCGCCAGCCGCGCGCTTATAATCCACTGAGCAGCGTGGCTCTTCAGGCGTGTTGAAGTTGCATGTTGCCCTATTCTAGCCCATGCCCTGGCAGGCGCTCTTTCTTTCCTCCTACAAATGAGACCTAATGTTTCCCCAAACTATTATGACCTACTCCTACTAAGTCCTACGTTGCGCCTCATCTACGCTACACATCTACTGCGTGCTACTTTTCCCTGTTCCGCTTCACCATCCCCCATATGCGTTCTACAATGCTCTACCCCCGCTCCGCGCTGAAATTCGGAGCCAGCTCTCCGACAACCCTATCAAGCGACTCTGCGCCCGTCGCACGATCATGTTTGGGCGCCGTCGCTCGCGCCGCTGTTGCGGCGAAGCGCGTCGGCGCGCTCTGGTGCATCGCAAGGGCCGCTAGCGCGGCCTGAGCATTTGCAGAGCACGATCGCGCGCGGCGCTCCATAGCGCAAGCGCGACGCGTCCGCGCCATTTCGACCGCAACGCAACGGCGACACGCAAAGCGCAACGCATGCGATGTTTCTGGGCGACGCGCGAAGCATCATAAAAGTTTCGATTTTGCTGTAGTCGCGCATTGTCGTCTGCGACAGCGTTTGTATGAGGAACACAAGTTTATGGTCAGTGTTTCTAGGTGGCCCCACGCTGGTGCCGTAAACTCGTGCCTCCCCAGCCGTTCCTGTGCTCCCTCTCTTCTCCTGTCGTCCTCGCTTCCTCATCAATCTCCACCCCTCACGGATCCTTACCGCGCTGGGCAGCGCAGCGTTTGCAATTCCGCGCCGATTTATCCGATCGTTATCCCCACTAATCCGCGCCTTCTCCGTCGCATGCCTGTTGCGGCCCGCTCGACTTACAAGCGTGCGGGGGTTCTTGGGGCCCCGGGTCGCGGAGGGTTCGTTTTCGCTGGTGGTAGTCTAAAGCGAGCCTGGTAGGTCACGTTGCACCCAATTCCATGTCGAAGGAATACGATATGGGATGTGGATGGGTAAGATAGGAGGAGATCGATGTATCGGTCTTTCCAGCACATAGCGAATACCACGTCAGGTATCTGGGGAAATAGGGCGCGCGTGCTTTGAGCCATAAGGCAGCGACGCGCAGTCTATACTCCCGTTTACATATATCAGCCCCCAAAGAGCTACCCTTAAAGTCGGGAGGGGAGGAGACGGAGAGTAAAGCCGCGCAGTCGCTAGGCTCTCAGCAATCGCGCGACAGCTCGAACGGAAAAACAGTACTCGCAGTCTAGTTTACCACCAGACTGAAGGGCGATTCCATTCGCTGGCGAGTTACCTCGCAAAGGTTTCCCACGCGTTTGCAGAGACAGCCCCTGAAATGGCCAAAGGCTATCGGCCCGGCTGAAGGTTAGCCAAACAGGCTATTCCCCTCCGGGCAAGAGGTATTAGGGCAAGGAGCCTAGACAGAATTGGGAAGGCTCTCTGTCAAGCGTGAAAATTGCATGGCTCGTTTCCGAGCGTGCTGGGGAGCGCCTACAATAGGCGCCCGCGCTGGCAAGTTGGACCGCAGAGGCAACAAGGACAGAGTAGAAACGATTCGGCTTCAGCATTGTTTCGTCTTCAGGGCCCCGAAGGGAACAAACTGCTTCACGTCATACTTAAACGACTGAGTACCTGACATCACTTCCAAAAGCAGCTCCCGATCGATACTCCCCTTTGTGTGCCCATCTGCGGTCATGTCCCTAGTGTCACACCACTGTACTTTATGCACTATACCTATATCCATGAGCTCACGTATCCAACTGATATGTCCTAGCAGTGTGCGTTCTGTCGGTATATTGAGGTCTTTGCTAGATAGGGACTTGTATACAGACTCGGCGTCAATCGTGAGAGATACTTCGATAGCTAGGCCTCCAACTTCACGCATATCCCGTAGTTGTCGTGGAGTGCGTGCCCCAGCCCTGAGCTTGTGGAGGGTGATGAGCGTGGGATAGCACTCATCAAGGATGTGCGCAGCTGCGAGTGCCTCAGCGGCGTACCTGGGCCTCACCTGCAGTCGGTGTGACTTGCATAGACCGTCGCAAAGGTGAACGACGGATTTGCCTTGGGGCGAGTTTCCTCGCCCTAGTACGTTAGCCCCACGAATGCCGTAGCCCTTGGTCTCATTGCCCTCCTCCCCGGTGAGTTTCCGATACCCCGAGTCACTATGTATGTCTATTTCATCAGTCGGCTTCATCCGAGGGAAGGTGATGCGTTTCGGGTTGCTGATCATCTTTCGCGTCGCAGCATTCAGTCGCCTGACTTGTAGGTTGGTAGGCTCTTAGATCTTCTTTCTGGAGAGACACCACGTACACCATGAGCCAGACCTGAGCGAAGAGCGCATAGGTGAGGGCTCCTCGCAGGCCAACGAACATGTCGGTAATGAGCTTGGTAGCCTTAGCTTCGGCCGCTGCGCCTGTAAGTTCGGGATGTGTGATAGGACGTAGTTGTTTGATGTACTCGTTTTGGTCCATGATCACATCCCCTTTTTCGTCTTTTCGTGTAGCGGACGGCACAGTTAGTAAAAGAGTGTTTGTTGAGCTTGCATTTGCCGAACACCTTTTCAACACGTTGTACGTAATCATATACGTTTTTCTCCAAGCCTGTCATATTAATGTCGTCGACGTGTTTTGCTGTTAACAGATCCTGGCTGAATTCGAATTGAGGATCGTAACTGGTCGGCGCAAGGCCTATAGCTCGAGCGGTCGCGCGAAGCTTGAGAGGGAACGCTCTTGGGGCGTCTTTCGTACCGGTTCCTGGCTTCAGGCACCTAAGGCAATGTCGGCTTTCATCATAAGAGGAGAAGCCCAGAAGGGTGCGAAGCACCTGGGCACTTCCTGGTGGAAGTGCGAAGCAAACCATGCGAGTGTCCTCGCCGGTGGCGCGAGCAAGTTCCTCATATGTCAGGCCTTTTGAGGAACGTTTTGTCAATGCCCATAGATGCTAAGATCCACTCTGGACGACGCGCCGCTTTATTTGCCAGGCGCCTCTGGGACTGTCGGCGAGCAGTTCCCGAGAAGGTTTCCTCATCGAAAGCTTCCGTGTCCATAGATCCACGGAGGACAAGTCTGAGACGGATTGTTGTGACATTCTCGGTCCCCACCTTCACAAATTTACATTTGTTTGCGTATCTTGGCGTCAGAATGTTGGAAGCTTTTGATAAATCGTACATCTCAAAACATTGGTTGTCGAGCCAGATCCTGAGTTCGGTGTGCAAGGCTTCACTGACCTCTTTGGGGCGTGCTGCTATGTCGGCTTTGGTGAGTAGGTCATCTTCCTTAACTACTACAGCACCTTTAGCAGCCGATGATACGTATACTCCCATCGTTGCGACCATACTTGGTTCGAGCTGTGCAAGTTGGTGGGCCTGATCCAGCACGACCTTTGCCATTTCTGGCGTGAAGCACAATTCGGCGCATGTGCCATATTCGCCACTGTCAAGAGAGTAATCCTCGTCAGGTGCGGTCGAGCATAACAAGACAAAGCAGAGCTTGTTGTTCAGGCTCGTCGCCGAGCGTCTCCGATGCAGAAGTATCTTCCTCGTCCACTGATGCTGGGACCAAGACACATTGGTCGGGCAGCATAGTTGTTGGGACGCGGTAGAGACATTCGTCGGTCACCGTCATGGGATGAAGGTCCATACGCAGCTCATCATACCATTCCTCCATCATCATGGCCTCGATGTCGTGTTCCTCGCTTTCCTCGTAGATTGTGGACAGGCGACCTTCACTTGGTGATGAAGCACCTGGGGTGTCTGGAGCAGGCCTGTCTCCAGGCTGGTCAGGTATTTCAGACGTTGTGTCCAAGTGTTGATATTGGACCAGGTCGTCGTGGAATCCTAGGGAAGGAGCTTCTGACGTCAGGCACTGGATGAGTCTGGAGTGAGTGCTACCAGTGATTTGGGAGATGTTCAAGCCGGTGCCTACGCACTCGTAGTAGTGGAAGGCTGGGTTGACATCGTTGTCGTAGTGGATCAGTGTAGACCCTGTGGCGTACTTCACTGAAGGTAGGTTGAGCACGCTCTTGGCCAACCTCACAGCTACTACGCGCTCAACACTGAAATCGTTTCGCACGAGATAGTGTAGTGCCAGGTGCACGCGCGGGTGAAACTTGCTGTCGTCGGAGAGGTTGAGGTTTCCCTTGTAGTCTGGGATATAGCCGAACACTTTGGCAGGTTCCCCTGCACCGAGGTGTGCCACGTACGCGAGGGCGGTCAGCATGGCCATGTTATCCATGCCAAGTTCCCTGGTGAGAAGGCATTCAATATATAGCGTGTGGCGAGCATCGGGCTACGTTGCAAGCACCTCACGCGATCCTGCCTTGACGACTACGTGTCCACGTTCGGGCACGTTACGGGTCACAGGGAACGGGCCGTTCCAGCCTCCATGATCGTCCGTAGTAGCCGTGGGTCGGTGATAGTCGACCAGGCCCCCAGCAGAGTATAGGCGAGCACCATCCGGCGCCGTCTTGGCTTCGAGGGCGCGGTTCGTCTTCGCTACCGCCGTGGCTTGAGTTCTTGCATCCGGGCTAACTTCTCTCACGCGACGCTCGCGTTCGTGGCCTGACGTCTCGGGGCCCTTGGGAAAGTCAAGGGGGTCGAGGTCAGGAAGGAAAGAGGGCTGTCGCCCAGTGTGTGCTTGGTACGGCGATACTCCGTTGTAGAACGTGAAAGCGTTAGTGACGAAGATGCCTTCTGCTAGTACTCTGGTAAATACAATGGGGATGTTGTGTCTGTTCAGCTCTTCCTCAATCATGTGGAGAGTGCTTCTGAGGATGCCGTTGCGCGGCTCAATCGAGGTCGCGCGTTGGCCAGGCGCTCGGATACGCAGTGTTGCACCCTCATTCGCCATCGTGGCCATGGCAGTTTCGTTGTTGAGGGCACCTTCTCCGTCCGAAAACAATATTTTGAAGGGTCCATGATAGGCGATCCAGCAGTAGTGGTAGGCGTTGAGTATAGTCCCGCGCTCTTTGTTGGGGACTTCTTGGCCTGCTGCCAGGCGAATACATCGGTCCAGAATATGGAATATGATCCGTTCTTCTAAAACATGATCTATTTCGCCTTCGTCGAGCCAATTTCCAGGGAGGCTCACTAAAGGTAACGTGGAGTCACCTGGGCGCCCCCAAGCTCTACATCCCCGACAAGTGTCGCAGACTTCTCTAATCATATTTAGTCGAACATTGTCCAAGCCCACCTTCTCCAGGATCAGCCTCATCTTGGGTTCCTTCGCATGATACCACCGTAGGTGCAGTTTGCGGAGTCCCCTCTTGACTACATGAGGCTCATAACTACGGAGGTTTTGCAGACTGTGTTGGATATCAAACCTCGTCCAGTCAGGCAGTCGTGGGGCCCCCGAGCCGGTCGAGGCAAGAGGGTCCCTCGTGGCTCTCCGCAGTCGGTCTCCTTCGTCAACTGCATCTGGTGGTGAAGGTGCACCTTGTAAGCGGCCACGGCGGGCCGCTACCTGCGGCGGTTCGCTCGAAGACGCGGAAAGCGTGTTTCAGCTCGAAGACGCGGTAGGCGTGTTTCACGCTCGGGCGCGTCTCGCAGTATATCATATCTGCTCGCACCTGATGTGGGATCGGTATTCCCAGGGGCGCGTGGTCCTGGTGGCCTGGCGCGGGCGCCCTGACGGCCGCCCGATGCCGAGGCTTGACCCTCACCCGGCTTGGGCAAGGGGTTCCACCAAGCTGGCACAGTGCGTCCCTCTCGGTCATGGTCATGTGGGAGTTTGAACGGCTCGGCAAAGCGGAATTTGCCGGGCTCGGTGTCGAGGTGGTTCTTAACACCATTGCTTCTCGTGAGGTCCCTCTGGCATGCAGGACATGGCCAATATACAGAGATGGTGTCGTTTTACACTGTGTAGGATCCCTGTTGTGGCTAGGGCTGTCCTTGCGGACGTTGTCGAAGCATGCTGGGCACGCGGCTACTTCTGGGATGACACGGGCACCAAGGCGTTTCATACCGTCTCCCGGTTCAGCTTGATCGGGGAGGTCGGCAGGATCAGCATGAGCGGTTCGTGCAGGCGCGTTTCCGCGCGCGTCGTCAATGGGTTTCGCCGGGTAGACGGCTTCCACAAAGGCGGACTGCAGTCGTCGAGTATATTGTTGTGCTAGTGAAAGCTCCTCATTGCACGGCTGTGCATGTATGTGTTGGCCGTTGCACCTGAGCCGCTCAAAGGGTTTAAGAATTGCCTCGTCATTGCTGGTGATATCCGTCGGCTTCTTTATATAGTCACCAGCCGTATCCTTGAGTCCCGTCGCACATTGGTCGATGCGTGCAGTTGTAATGTGGGATCGGTCGGCAAGTTCTTTCTATGGAGGGATCTGATCCACCCATGTTCCTGTGGGTTGCTCGCGTATAAACCACCTCCGTGCGTTGTCCTGTGTTACAGCTATTTTCCCACAGTAGGTTATGTGTGGCAAGTCTTCCTTGTGGTGTTGTTTCCAATTGTTGTAGTTGGCTTTGGTAGTTGTAGTAGGATGGTGGTCCTGTGGTGCGGCAGTTCGGCTGTAGAATGGCAACCCGCACGTAGCACACTGCAAAGTAATGGTCTACAGCTCGCTGCACCGAGGGATCTCCCAGGTCGACGCACGTGGTCTTGTTTAGATTTCCGCCTGAGGAGAGGACTCTTGAGAAGGCAAGATTTGGAATGCCACCCTCACCTCCACACAGTTCCAACATGTCCACGCAATTGTTGTTGCCATAGCATAGAGTAGCCACTATACTATATACATCGGCGCGTGTGTCGGGCAGAGATGTGGGGAGGGTAAGGAACAGGTCATCTTCCTCGTCAGAGCTGATCAGCTCGACAGGGACGTCAGTGCTTCAGGTCGCCATAAGGCCCTGTCCGAGTCCTGACAAGTCATCACCGCAATCGTCGTTTCCATCTTCGACGTGCTTTTTGATGCGTCGAGGCTTGATGCCTGCTTCCTTTTCGGCTTTAAGCCTTTCCTTCTGTTTGATACGTTAGAACTTGCTCGTCGCGTTCACCGGTCTGCGTGCCCATCGTCATTGATGAGCGGGTACCTGCAACAATCGCCAGAGTCGGGAGGGGGGAAGGACAGTCATCTTCTATGATGACGCGTCTAGTTTTCTGTGGTGATTGAGCAGGCTCGCTGCCGAGCATGACCGGTTCCTCGGGCTGCCAGTGCAAGCGTGTGCTGATGTTCGCAACCCCTTCGGGTAATGGTGCATGCTAATCATATCCCGTCGGTTGATCGGCTACTGCGATATCCTGGATAATTGTGTTAGTATTCAGGTTGATCGTCACACGTCGGATAACATCAGACCATTTGGGTCTTCCTCGCTTGGTCGTCACATAGTGATGTATAGTATGGTCCGTACGTGTGTATGTGCCTAGGTATACCGGCACGTTTCCGTGCATAGTGTTTCCCTTCCCCAGGATCCGATCATTAAGGTGGCGAATGAGCGTGATGCGTGTCTGTGCTCTCCATTCGGCATGTCGTACCAGTTGGCCGTACTAATCCGAAACATGTTGTGGTATCGTCTGTTTGCACGTACATGCCCATAACTTGGAGCTAATCGGTATTGATGTGGCTACCTGCATATATGTACCACTTGGCGCGTTGTCCTGCATATTGAACCGAATACCGACATGACACAACCGAATCCGCACTACAGCCAGCTTAAGATCTTCTAGAGTGTCACGTACTGGATATAACTTCCAAACGTATCCCGGAGGTCCAAACACTATAATCACCATCCGGAGCTTTCGTGCTTTCGTCAGAAGGTTCTGAATACGTGACCAGTGTGGGGCTTCTCTTTTACTTGGGGTCCTTACGTACCAGTCCCCTGGAGCGCTGGCCCAGATTAGAGCGTAGTCCCCGCTAATTACCGCCTCCAAATACTCTGTGCCCACAGCTGTCCTGAGCTCGTTGTGGGAGATTCGGTCACAGGTATATCCTCGGGCGCGGAGGTCAGCGCAAGCTTCTCTTGTATCTTCGATGACGAAAGCTTTCTTTTTATGGCAGGTTGCCCCGCTGTCCTTGTGAGCCCCTGGCCTCTCGGCTGCGACGCGGGGATAGCGTCGCCTTGCCCTCTTCACGATGAGGAAGAGGCGCTTGTCGCGCTCGCCAGCATCTGAGCTTCTCGCAGACGCTGAAGCTCTGCATGACAGCGCGCGGTAGCCTCAGAGGCGGATTGCTCCGCAAACGTGGCCAGCATAGCCGGGTTGTCCATTGGCTGCTTCAGGATGCCCTTCGACCTCGCGTCGTTGACCGTCTGCAGCTCGCGACGCGCGTACCCCATCACTATCTTCCTGCGTGTCCTCAACGCATCCATCGGTGCAGCACCTCCGCCATGCTGGGCCAGTGCCCTGGCTACGAAGCAATCGAACGTCTCCAGATCGTCGACGCTGTCGCCTCTCATCGTCGCCTTGGCGAGGACTGCGAGGAGGCCCTGAGGCAGGTCTCCCTGCACCTGTTGGCGCTCTTGTGCGGGAGACAGCTCGCCCGTCAGCACCGTCTGGAACGACGTCGTACTCGTATTTGAGGCGGGTTGCCCCGCGGCCCTAAATCGATCACACCTGATTGACAGATGGCCTGATGGCAGCTTGGTTGTAGGCATGATCTTGGAGCCCTCGGGGAGTTCCATCTTGACCTGCCCCTTCCCAGGGAAGATCAGCTTCTCCTGGCCTCGCTCAAGCACAATAATAGCGCGCTTGTCTTGCATGCTGTCGAGACCCAGGATAGCCCGCAGGTCCTTGCCGCAACCCGACACGGCATTGGTCTTGTACGAGTCGATCTGGGTCGAGCCCTGGTGCTCGCAGGCAATGCTGAAGGTGCCCGCGGTATCAGATGGGGCCGGCCCCATCGCCTACCCCGTTTATGTTCAGCAACGAACGGGGCTCAAACGTACAGGGACGATTATGTGCCTCAGCAGCCTGAACAAATTTGCGGCTCGTGTTTTCCCCCATCATGTTGATCTTCGAGCCCGCATCTATGAGGATCGTGTTGCCGCCGTCCTCGAGAAATGTTCTGCTAGGCTGCTTGACGTGCACCGTCTCTGTTGCGCCGTTTGCTACATCTGGCGGGTTTCGCCGCGTCTGGGACGTGACTCCTGGCGGGTTTCCCCGCAACGCTCTGGCACTCTGCCTTCCTGTGGCCATTCGTGCCAGATCGATATATTGGAAATATGACACGTCCTGGGCGTTGATGCCCTGTTCTTCCCGCCAGTTCGCATACTCGTCACGTATGCTAGTGTATTGGTCCTGAGTGGTACGGCGCGTCACCGTCAGGTATGATTGCAGAGTAATGTCTTGCAATCCCTCATTCATGACGTGATCCCGGTACTGCAACCTCTCGTCGAACTCGTTGTTCGTGGCTGAGAGTTCGTCGGCCCGGGCCGCCACTACCGACGTCGCTACTGACGAGTCTGAGATGTCGAATGTTTCGCTTTCAGGGTTGTCTGCGTCCAGCATGAAGGTAGTGTGTGCGTTCTCCATCTGGGCTTGGAAGTGGCGAGCCCGCTGCTGCCGTAGCTGGTCAGGATCCAGCGGCAGCTCGGGCCCGCCCCCGCCTTGGGGAGACATCGGAGGAGCCACTTGTCCGATCCCAGGCTCGTAGTGAGTTGGAGGGGCCGGCGAAGGTGGCGCGTTTGGCAGGTTGCCCTGCTGCGGCGCCGGCGTCGGGATGAGCTGGTCGAAGTGCCCCGTCTCCATCGGCGCACGCACCTCCTCCGGCGGGTTTCCCCGCTGCTGGAGCTGTTCCGCCTGCGTGTCCAGCATTCTGGCCGCCATTGTTTCCACCATGCTCCTCAGCTCCCGCAGCTCCCTCGCCGCTTGTTCAGGAGCCTGCGTGACGGAGCCGGCCCATTGGAACGACGGCGCTATGATACCTGGTGCCCGGCAGATGGCGCACACTGGCTGTTGGGGATCACCGTCTCGCTGGTTTGACATGGCCCACCGCGTCTGCGTTCCAGCATTCCTCGTGGAATAGATGGTTGCACCGCATGCGGTACATGTTCTCCCTCGGCATGAATTCCTCGAGACATACCGCGCAGGTGTCTTCCATCCCGGTGTAGACCTCCACGTCCGCCGCCCTGGGATACACCCGCCGTTGCCGTTCCAAGACCGTCTCGGCGTCCAGGAAGGCAGCTGGAGGATCCCCAGCGGGTGGCTGAGCCTCCGGCGCTGGGGCAACCGCTGCTGGGGCGGCTGCCACTGTGGAGGCTGCGGGCGACGCAGCTGGCGAGTCTCCTCGCGTGGATGAGCCCTTGCCCTTGCCCTTCAGTACCTCAAGGGCTGCTGCGCGTGCTTGATCACGTACGCTATGCACCGCCTGCCGGCGTCTGAAACACGCCTGTTTGGTGTGGTGTGTCTGCCTGATGTAGTCTGGCACTCCCCTGCTGCCCGATGATATCGAATGGGCTGTGGGTTGGACAACCGCGTCTGGCATCGTCGGTGCAGGCATACATGACATATGAGGGTACATAGACGGATCACTGCAACGCGTTTGGTGAGGCGATGAAATTGGTCCGCTGCTTCACGCGCAAACCTGTTCGGGACCCTGGAACCGTCTGGATACAGTGGCGGATCCATGGTCGCGGCTGGTGGCCTCTGGCCTTGGGCCATGCTCGGATGGGCATTGAAAGCCGGGATGAAGGCTCGTTGCCGAGCAGGGTCGAGCGGTTTCGGACCCTCGGGCTCCCAAGACCAGGCCGGCCTCCACCTCGGACCGCTTGGGCGAGGCAAGTTGTGGCTCTGCACCTGCTGCACCGCGGCCGCCACCCGTGTGCGGTAATCGTCTGGCACCCCTGTAAGAATGTTCTGGTCGATCAGCGGTCGGTGCTGCAACGGAGTGCCAGGCAGGTCCCCCTGCGAAGTTGATGGCGTGCCTGGTGGCATCATGCCCAGAAGAGCTGCGCCCTGTCCAGCTCTGGCCGCAGCGATCCGCTCCATAAGGGTGCCGCTCGGAGCAGGACGCCCGGGTGTCCCAAATGGGGATTGCACCGGCGTCGACACTGCCGGCGTCATGCCCCTCGGCGTGTGCACGCTGTGCGAGGGGCTCTCTGGCATCTGCTCGAATCGAGTTGGCTCTCCGAAGGTGTCGCGGCCAGATGTTTGCGGGTCTCCCTGCGGCTCGGGCAAGTCACCATCGCGGACATAGCTTCCTGACCTGCAGCCCAGGGGTCTTGTTGATAGAGTCTGTCCGCTGACTGTTCCACCTGCTCGGGGCTCAGAGCAGCCGCAATCTGATCAACATCTGAGTTACTGAGGACTTGCCAGGATATGGCGCTGGGTCCTTGACTCGGAGCGCGGCTTGGCGGTTGACTGAGAGCCGCACTCCCCGCCGTACTATCGTTGATCATGAAGACCTGGTGAGTCTCGGGCTGGTTCTCGGCAGCGTAAGTTGGGTTGTAGTGGTCTCCTAACTCTCTCTGGCAGCACGCCGATGGGGGCTCGTCGTCACGCCAGAAAGACATCCTGTACCCAATGCTCGCGTTGCCCACTGGCCTCCACTTGTCAGGCGCATTCAGTTCGGCTGGCGTACAGCGTGCACGGTGGTTGCCTAAGTAGTGCGGGTTACGCCACTGCTTGCCTGTGGCGATCTCCTCCACATAGTTGATATGGGAGGGCTCAATAATGCCACTGACCCCTTCAGACAGCAACACACCGTTGTCGGACCAGCAGAACTCGATTTTGTCTTTCAGGGCCTGGTGCCAGTCGATCGAGACGAGAATCTCGGACTCAGGAACCCATCCGCTCTGAACGTCGCGACGTTGAAGTGTCGGAACAAAGTGGATATGTGATCGCCCAGTTCCTTTCTTCTTGGTGTTGTGCTCCCTGCGGCAGGAGAGGCCGACCCACATGGTGCCTTCGAAGGCCGCCCACCTTGCACCGTGAACAGCAACATCAGGGTACGGGGCCGGTCTCCCAGCTGGGTTGTCACACAGTACGATGTACTTGTACAACGACGAAGGTGCTTGGAGCTTCCACGAGTGCCCCTGCGAAGCACGGATGAGCAGATCGGCCATGCCCAAATCTCGCACCAAGACCTTGAACTGCAACCGCTGCTTTTCCTCTCCGTCGGACTCACGGACGTGGACGATCGCCATCATGATTGCAGCCATCTGGTCGCCCTCCCTCCCGTAAAAGGTATCGGCGATGATCTTGGCCTCATCGGACCTCGGGAAGTACCCGTCGTGCCGATTGCCGTCGCTCCATGGGAAGTCGTGCACGAGTTCGCGGAGGTTGATCCAGCCGTCGTGGTCGCCGAACGTCTTCAAATTCCAACCTGGGTTGTACGGCTTGTCCGGCGCGTGCTTGCAGATGCACTTGCTGAGCTGCTTGAGCTTGTAGTTGGTGTTGGGAATGATGTTCCTCTTTCGGCAGCTCGTCATGAACGCCCCGTCGACCGAACGGATAGGTGGAAGTTTCCGTAGTGCACGCCGATCGCTAGTCAGCTCCTGGCTTCCGCTCGTGAATGAGGTGTCACCTGGTTGGCGCAGCTCTTCTACTGTTTGGGCTGCTGTCGCTGCTGCTGGAGCCGCTGCTGCTGACGAGGCTGCGGCTCCTGATGATGAAGACGCTGCGGCCGCAGCGCCCGGCGGGTTTCCCCGCGACGCCTCTTGGCCAGCACTGCTCCTGATAGTAGGCACCCAGTGGCCCCGAGGCATAGCGCCCTCCTCGGACTCCTTGGAGCGCGTCGCCACTGGCGCTGCAGGCTTAGGGGCATACCCTGTACGCTCAAACGCCTTGGCCTTGCTGGCGATGGAGCCGCTCCGGCTCGGCTGACGCCTGTGGATCTCCAGGGAGTCCTGAGGTTGTTGCCTGGGGTCAGATCTATGTGCAGGGCTTGCCCGGGCTGTTGCCATCGGCACCTCTGTGAGGGGCCTTCCCATCTGCACATTGAAGCCGCGCTCCTCGGATCGGGTAGAGGGGCTATTCTGCCTTTCGCCTGAGGGCGTCCTATATTCACGAGTCTCGCTGTCCGAAGCTTTTGGGGTCGTCGGTGGCTTCCTTGCTTCGGCTTGCGACTCCTGCAGCATTCAGCGAGTTGCCTCGCGGCTGCGTTGTTCCGCCAACCGCTTGCGTTCTGCCTCTGCTGCGGCTCGTTGGACCTCCTGCTCGTCGTCGCTCGTCATTTCGTAAGTGCGGGCCTGGCTGGAAACACCAGCCGGGTTTCCCCGCGGCGAGCGAGTCCTCTGGGAAGGAGGATCGTTGAGGCGCCTGGCCTCGAGACGGCTGTTGACCACGTTGATCTCCTCCTGAGTCATGGGCACAAGAGGTGGATGACCCTCCTTTGCAGGAGTACGGCCTCTGTTAGGGCTCAGGACGTCGCTGAGGCCGACAGGGCAGCCAGGTCGGTGTTCCTGGAAATCCTGAGAGCACGGGCCGCAGGCCGCGTTAGGCCTGTAGCGGCGGCGCTCATCGATGACGGCTCTCAGCTCTCTCCGCACTGCCTCTTTATCAGGACGTCGAATGTTCGCAGCGACCTGATATCCGCCCCGTATAGACCTGCCCTGGGCGCCCCTGTAGATCGGATTGCCCTGTCCAAAGGCAGAGTGTTCGCCCGTTCTGCGCCTGGGATCGTTCTAGGCTAGCAGCTGACCCCCGCGTCGGGCAGCGTGCTCTGATGGAGCTGCCTGCCGATATTCACGCGGGAGTCGTCCTTGGGGGTGCTGATCGTCTCTGGGACGCGTGTGTGAGCGAGACCTCCTGGCCCGGTCGTCTGCTGATGATGTTGCTGACGTGGCCTGCGCAGGAGTTGGCGTCGTGTCCTGGGCAGGTGTGGGCGGCGCATCCTGGGCAGGCAGGTCTCCCTGTTGGTAAGGGTCAGTCATGGCGAAGTCGTGTGCGGGTGGTTGTGCGTAGGTCTCGTCTCCGTCGAAGTCCACCTCCTCGTCTTCGCCGTCGATGTTCGCCATGAGGATGGTGGTCTCGTCCTCGCGCAGTCCGCAGCCGTCCCCATCTTCGGCTTCTGAGGTCGGATTGCCAATGATGAGTCATTTGCCCATTCGGGACAGGCAGGTTTCCCTGCTGTGGTGGCGTCTGTGCACCGCTGGGCTGCCCCGGCGTTGGTGGTATGATGGTCGGACCAGGCTCGTTACCGAGCTCGGCGTGCGTCTCGAGCTGAGCATAGTTGTAGGAGGGCTGCCCGATGATGTTTCGCATAGCCGCATGGCCGGGGTGATACCCCGCCGCCTGGAGACCCCATCCAGGCGGAGGAGGCGCCTGTTCGCGCGTGGTGATGGCCCGCTGAAGGGCTTGGCGCCAGCGCCCCTTTGCGTACCATAGGTGCCGCTGTACATCGTCGGGGAGCACACTGTCGATGAGAGAGAAGGCAGCCGTCAGCAAGTCCGCGTCGTCACAAACGTCTGAGTCCTGCAGCATCATTTGGCCGCTTTCGACATTTTGCTGACTGTCTGGATACTCTTCAGCTTGAGCGGCATGCATCTGCATGAGGGTCTGTAACGCCGCGCATGGTCCGTACACACCCGGCGCGAGCATGCCAGGCGGCTCATGGGGATTGCCTGGCACGCCCGCGGTGAAAGCCTGGGCCTCAAATCCCATCAACTCGCGATAGTTTGGCTGGTACACTGGAGTCGGCCCGTTTCCAGGCAAGGGGTCGGACTGATGCCGAAGGTTATACTCGACCTCCGAGGGGGTGGCCTCGACGGTGTCGGCCTCCATCTGGTCCTCGTCGCTGCCCTCGAAGGCCATGATGTTGCCTGGATTGCCGAACATCCAGTCAAGGAAGGAAAGGGGCTGGTTTCCCAGCGTTCCGCCTTCAACAGGCGTGAGCTCGATAGCTCCGATGTTGTACCGGCGGAGGTACTCGAGGTAAAGGGCGTAGAGCCCGTGGCCGTATGCCTCGATCTCGTCCAGCGTGTCCACGTTGCTGGCCCACGTAAAGAATGTCTGTTCCAAAGCCTCGATCTCTTGGAGACTGAGATACTCAATAGCAGGTTCACTTGAGCCCAAATGAACTTCGGACGTTCTACCCTTTCCGTTCCCTTTCACTGGACAATCCTTCACAATATGATCTGTGCTATCACATTCATGGCACTTCAAGATTTGGCCGTCTCTACCTCGCGGGTTTCCCCGCCTACCTTTGCCCTTGCCCGGGGTTTCCCTGCGGCCTTTTCCACGACCCTTTTCCCCGAAAGATATCTCATCATACTGATCGGCTGAGAGCCTCTGGAGGAAAGTCGTGATGCCCCGTCCGCTCAACCTTCGGCGACCCCGTTTGCCTTTGCCTTTGCCTTTGAAGCTCCTCCGGATCCTCATCCTAACGCGACGCATTGGTTTTCGTGTAGACCTCTTCCACCTACGCTTTGCTTGCTGTAATAACCAAAACAGATGCTCGGCACGCTGGCCATCACTTTCCATTTGCATGATATCTGACCAACCTAACGGTTCGACACCATCTGACGATATCGTTTCGGCGTCAGTGCCTGAATCAAAGTCATCGTATCCTAAGTAGGTGGATACTCCGTCGCTCAGTGGGTTCGCTTCTCCCCAGAGAGAGCGGCGAGGCTGAGGTTCTCTAGGAGGAGGGCTGGTTGCCTAGCTAGGTTGTGACCTATCTCCTGCTAGGCGTGCAGTAGATTCACCAGGATCGTCGGCCCATATGTTTGTGGGCCCGTTTCCAGGCTGAGCATCGGAGGCTAGGGTAGTATCGAAATTTCCTTTGCCAGATCCCCTTCCACTTCCAAATACCGATCCTATATTACCATGAGACCGTTCGGATCCTCTCACACAGCTCTTCATATTGCTGTTGTGGTCGGGGCATTTGATGGTTCAGTGGTTGTAAGAGTTGCATGGCTCGCTGGTTGCCGACGCCTACGGCGCGGAATCGGATAGTCGTAAGTAGTTGGAAGTTGGGAAGGTCAAAGCCCACCGATTGTGCCTCAAGACGGGCCGTTTCGAACCGCGCAAGGGTTACGTCGATTCGCTCTCCGTTAGGCACGTGGAAGTCGATGAGCTGAGTGCCTGAGGTGAGTTGGCGCTCATCCTCTAGGCGTTCGAACTTCATGCTCAGGAGGAACATGATCTATGTTACTGGGTCGGTGTGGACACAGTCGATGTCCGCGCCATAGTTTATGATGTCAGGTGGAACCCTCATGGCGAGTGTTCTCGCGAGGCCGCCCAGGCCGCGTTGGATGGCGGCTGCTTGGGCTTGTGGCGTCATGCGCCCGCTCGCGACGTTAAGCCACGCGTTGACCTCGCAGACGTACTCGCGAAAGGGCACGTTGCCTTGCGGATCCCAGTAGGGGCCATGTGTTTGCCCATCGGTTCCGTTGTCTCCTCGGCGCATGTGTCCGATTGCCGCGCCCAGCGCGAACCATAGAATGGCGAAGATAACCAAACCCAGGCTGTGGAGGTATGGGTGGTTATCGGGCGCGCTGCCGCGCTGGGGCTTGTGTGGTTGCGCCATGTCAAGCCTGCGAGGCGCATTATCTTGCGGGTCTCCCCGCTTGAGCTTCAGGTGCTGCGCTTTCGGCTCGTTGCCGAGCGGTCGGTGATAGCGTAGTGATGAGGCGTATATGGTACCAATGTTGTTGTCTAGACGTCGTGCCTCTCGTGTTGCTTCTTGCTCTTGGGTTAGTCCTCGTAGATGTTGGTGGCGCAGGGTAGAAGGTGGTCACGAGGATCGCGCCCGGTAGCGTAAGAGTGAGGAGAGCAAGAGCTGACCACACGAGAGCGCGGCCAGCTCCGCTACCAAGTCTCAAGTGAGCCTGGTAGGTCACATTGCATCCAATTCCATGTCGAAGGAATACGATATGGGATGTGGATTGGTAAGATAGGAGAAGATCGACGTATCGGTCTTTCCAGCACATAGCGAATACCACGTCAGGTATCCGGGCAAATAGGGCGCGCGCGCCTTGAGCCATAAGGCAGCGACGCGCAGGGTATACTCCCGTTTGCATATATCAGCTCCCAAAGAGCTACCCTTAAAGTGCGGTTGGTGGTGGCGTCTTTCTTTGTGGTGGAGCAGTCACAAGAGGGGGGAATCATCGGCTACCACCCAGCCTCCACCGATGCCAGTTTGGGCCAAGATCTTGCGTCTTGCCTCCTGGCCAGGCTGAGAGGCCACATCCACAATGATGTGGGCCCGAATTTGTCCTCAGGATGTGCTCCTTTTCCTTTGCGAGCTTGACCCCCCTCGAGGCAACCCAACAGTCCTCTCCGCCGCCTCGGGCATCTCGTCAGCGCGAAGCATCTGCTGTTCGGGCCCAGCAGGAGGAAGAGGAGGAGGAGGTGGGGGAGGAGGAGGAGGACTCACAGACTTTACGCTGCCATTCGAGGTGGACTTCGACAAGCAGCCACCACGAAATTGCATCGCTTGGCGCCCAGCCTAGTTTGCCTTAGGCCTTGGGAAATAGGTCCAAGGGAAGGCTTGGAGCTGATTACGCAGCCGCCCCTTACGTGCTTCTGCGCACCACCAATGCGAGTCGCCAGCAAGCCGGTGGAAGGGGCGCCCGCTTTTCAGCAAAGCGGTTTCTGCGGCCACGGGACTGGTGGTTCGCAGCATTCAAGTTTCGGTAAAGTCAGTTGCTTAGCGATGGCCGCTAAAATTGGGACAACGGCGACGTCTGAAAAGTCGGTTCGCGGGGGTTGGGATCCAGGGCAAAGCGTGCAATTTTATGCAGGATGGACAGGTGACCCGGACGCGGGGGATGTGGAGGGGGATTTGACACAATGCGCGCGGATGGCGAACGGGAGGGTGCAGACCTGGCAAACGCGAAGGGCGTGATAGGACAAATATTGGGCTGGATGGACAAGCTGCGCGAGGTGGAGATGGGAACCATGAGGCGGAGGGCTGTGGGGAGGGCAGCCCGTACTGGAAGCTGAATGATAGCGAGTCAGTGCTCGGGATGGCTCGGAAACGCGACGTGGGACAAGGGGGCATCGGCTTAGCACCGGCGCGAAGCGCAGAGCTCGTCAGCGGCTCTGTGGATGCAAGCCCATCTTCGGAACATCGGCTTGACGCTGCAATTCGCGGCATTTTCGTTGCTCGAGCCATGGCTCGTGGGCAAATGAATGCCCGGGCACCCTCGTGCACTTGAAGCCTGACGGCCGACATGCTCGGACCTTCCTATGCAAATTTGGACCCCGGCATCCGGCGCCGTCGACAGGGGCCGGTGCACCTGGCACTAAGCACCACCAACAATCCGAAGATATTTGTTGCGGGCCTGAACGAGGCGGCCACCGGACAGATTCGCTCGGCAAGTTCATCGCTCGAGGGGCGCCCCCCCCAGTTTCTTTACAGGAAGGGCCAGGGCAAAGAGAAGGGGGGGAAAGTCCCCACATTGCCAACCTCGTTTTCGCCCCCTGACTCCTCGGACCGTCTGTCCGCCTCCAGCTGACGACGTGGAGCCCGTAATCGACGGGGGGAACTATGGAGAGGGCAGCGTGCGCAAGTTGCGCAAAGTGGACTCGGTTGAGTAGGATGACGGGGAACACAGGAAGGCTGCATCCAGGCGGGGTCGGATCGGGAAGGAAGCGTTGGGGCGTGGCGAACTGGCAAAGGCACAGCCACTAGCGCCCGTGCGTCTGCTTGCATGGCATCCAATGGGGCGGTGAGAGGGAAGTGGGGGCGCGCAGGATTCCGACTGCAACAACGTGGCCAGGGACGTGCATTTCGAGTTTTTTGGCTGGCACTTTCTTGAAATCGGGAATTCGGCCTTTACAGAACTCGCCCCAGGGGTGCGCGTCTGGGTCTGCCCCGTTTGCAGGTGAACTCGAGGTTGCAATCCGCCTTGGGCCTCCTGAGCTTCCCCGTTTCCGAATGCGCGCCGCATGCGCTGCGGGCCATTCCCGACGAGTCATTGGAAAGGCGGACGCCGCACCTGCGGGGTTCAGGGCCAGCTGCGAAAGAGCAGCGCAGTGGCCTGGACAAGGCGCGGTAGTCGGTGCGCGGCGGCCTACGCCTTTGGCGTTCTCGAGGCGCGCTGCGCAAACCCAGCGCGCGTGCTTCCGATGCCATCGGTGGCCTCGGATGGGTTGGGTCGGCTCTTGGCGGATTGCGTTCCTGCGAGGCTGCCCTGGGGGCTGGGCAGGGCAGGGGGTGGGCTTCCTTGCAGAGCCCACGCCAGTGACCAAACCTTCGCGGCGACGTTTTGCATCGACGGGGAAAGTTTCAGGACCTGTGCAGCGCGCCCAAGGAATCTCCTGTCCGCGGCCGTTTCGTTTGCCCACTTCTGCCTCTCTGCTTGCCAAATCGCCGCCCACCGCCAAATGCCGCTCGCGGGTGGGCGGCGGCGCAGCGGCCGGGCCCGCGCGGGCGCGGGCCTCGAGCACGTTGAAGTCTTGCCCCCGCGATGGGGCCCTTCTGATGCCGATGCCCAGGCATGCGCGGAAGTGCTGGCGGGCCGCGACCCTGTCCCGCGGGGCCGTGGCCGATTGCGCTACGCTTGGGACGTCAGAGTAGATGGCAGCGGCGCGCGGACAACGCCACGTGTCAGCGAGCACAGCCATGCGTTCCGCAGCGGGGGGGGGGCGCGGGGATGGGCCGCCCTTGCGGCGCCCCATAGCGCCGCGTAAAGCTCGCCAGCGGCGCCGGTTCTAACGGGCGGCCCTCCTGCCGCGCGGAACCCGCGGGGCCGTCTTTGAAGCGGCGGCCGTCCGCGAAGACATCCCCCGCCAACGCGGTCGCGCCTGGGGGCGCGGGATCGCGGCGCCAGCGCCGGCAGAGGCTACGCCGCTGGGTCTGGGGGGCGTTTTCAATCGCGCTGTCGGAAAGTCGCGACGCTCGCTTTCGATTGCGGGGGTCTTCGGCCGGGGGCGTCCGCGCCAGCGGCGGCGCTGCGCGTGGGCAGCGGTGGAGGCGATGCCACGCGCCATCGGATTGTCCCCCACATTTGCAGGTGGGGTTGGCATGATAGCCTGCACTGTGGAGCTAGCAACACATTCACAGATAATGGCATGGGAGTGAAACTTGGAGCAGCAAACCACTCGAGGCCAGGCGAACGCGCCGTCGCGGGCCAGCGCCCGCCGGCGGAGTCAATGAGGACGAGGGGGGCGCGGAATTGTCAGCCCATGCGCCTTGCAGACAGTGTTGCCGCCGCAATGGGGCCCCACTCGTCGGGCCGCGCAGACGGCGGCCGGCCTTGGATCGGCCGCGCTGGGCCATTTAATGCCGGGAAGGAGCGCGGGTTGAGCGGGGAATTTCCCGCGTGGGATTTCAGGGCAATCTCGGCGCAGAGGAGGGCGGGGGCCGGGGCCTTCCCCCGCGCGGGGCCCTCGCGCAGAGCAAGCGAGACATCTCGAGAGAGGGTGTCGCCCCTGTAATAGTAGTAGTAGTAGTAGTAGTAGTAGTAGTAGTAGTAGTAGTAGTAGTAGTAGTAGTAGTAGTAGTAGTAGTAGTAGTAATGCAGTCGCACCGGCAGTCGCGGTAGGAATGGCAGTAGAATTGAGTGTCTTTTGGAGGCAAACTAGCCGCAAAAGCTAATACATTCAAAAAGTTCTTACGAATGCTCTGATTCAGCTCAGATTCAATTATGGCCCGGAACTCTGTTTCATTTCTGATTTGTTTTGAAGCTCTGATTTAATTATGGTCTGAACTTTGCTTAAACTCTGATTCGGCTCTGTCCCCAGTCAGAGCAACGTCATAGTTAAATCAGAGTTTCAGACCAGAGCTAAGAGCTAAGACAGAGAGATGAATCAGAGTTACAGGCCTGGCTTTCAGAGTTTCAGCCAAACCAGAGATGAATCCGGGTTTCAAGCCAGAGCCAAAACAGAGCAGAATGAGAGTACCATGCGAGTTCTGGCAGCCCCGGGCGGAGGGCGCGGGGCGCGCTGCGCAGGTGTGCTTGTCTCCCTGCAAACGAAGGAGGGCCTCGCCGCAGGATGGGGGGATTCCCCAATCCTGCGGCGAGACCTTCTTCCCCCCCCCCCCATCTTCTACGGTTTCCTCTCTCCTTGCCCATCCTCCCTCCTCCCCTCGCTCTCTTTCCTACCTCGTCTACCCCCCCTCCCTCCCTGCTCCGTTCCCCCCCCCCCCCCCCTCCTTATTCCCCGAGCCTGGATGTCTACATGGGGCGCGGATGCTGCGAGCGCCATCATCTCGGCGGCGGCGGGGTCGGCGCTGAGGGCGGCGAACGAGCTCCAGCAGGCGCAGGCGGCGTCGCCGGGGCCCCCGCCGGGGGACTGGCCCTGCCGCTCCCGAGGCCGACGTCGGCGCAGCGGCCTTTGCCGGCCATCGGGGCCCTGCCGACGGAGGCCTCGCGCTCGAAGGCCAGGCCGTCGGCGGCGCTTCAGCCGCTGCTTGCCATCGCGGACGGCTCGCCCAGGGAGCGCAAGAACAGGTGGACGTCGCGCAGGGCGCCGCCTTCGGCCCCATCGGCAGGCGAGGCGCCATCAGACGGCATTCCCTCGGCCCCCCTCGAGAGCGACCCGCAGGAGGCGCAGGAGGTCGCGCGGGATTGCGTTGCGAGGCCAGGGAGGAGAGGGAGGACTCGCTGGAGAGGCAGCGCTGGAAGGAGATCCGCAGGCTGAAGCGCGAGGAGCTGCTGAAGCCGAAGGACAAGAAGGACAAGACAGAAAATAAGGGCAATAAGGAGAAGGAGCCTTCCGAGGAGAAGAGGTCGGCAGCGGAGATGGACCTTGGTCGTGCGCCGCGGCGACGCTGATCCAGTGCTTCGCGCTCAATGACAAGGGCGTGGAGCATCAGTGGCTGGACGACGGGCTGGGCGCTTGGTGGCACGGGGGCGGATCGGGCAACCAGCAGCACGCCTACGAGGAGGACATCAAGAGTGCCCACAGTTTTGGGCCAGGCGTGGCAGGTGCAGCTGCAGAGCCTGGGCACAGTTTTGACGCTCATGACGAAGCAGATGCGGCGGCGGGCAGCGCCTCTAAGAGCCGCAACATCTACGACGGCATCGGCCAGGTTGAGAGCAAGCAGCGCGACGGCTTCGAGGAGGCGCGAGCGCTGAATGAGCAGGCCTTCGCGAAGGTGGAGCGAGCGCGCGCCCAACGAGCTGCAGCGCTTCGCCTTCAGACGGACTCGGTCGCAAAGGTCATCGCGGAGAAGGTGAAGCCGGGGGCGCGTGGAAGGCGCCGCGCCGCACATGTCACGGGGTCGGTGGTCTGCAATGCCGTCGAGGAGCAGGGCGGGGCGGAGAGCGACTCCATCGGCGACGGCCTCGGCAAGCAGAACGACGTCGACACGTTCGAGGAGCAGGGCGGCGTGGGGGGCGACTCCAGCTGCGATGGCTCTCACAAGCAGGACGTCGGCGACGCGATCGAGGAGCAGGGCGGGGGGGTCTGCAGCGACTCCATCGGCGACGGCCTCGACGAGCTCTACGACGACGGCGGCACTTTCGAGGGGCAGGGCGGCGTGGGGAGCAGCGACTCCATCGGCGTGGGCCTCGACAAGAAGGGCCAGATCGGGGCGCAGCGGCCTCGGTACGTGGACGTCGCCACGGGCGACGCGGCGGAGCACCGGGTGCGGGGCGCCCTGGGGGGGGGGCGGGCCTCGTGCTCTGCGAGCTTGGTTTCAGCGCGATCGTGGGCCACGTGCGCGGGAACGGGGGCCGCGAGATCTTCATAAAGTGGGCTGCAGTCCGTCGAGCTGGGGCAGCTGCTGGAGACCTTCCCCGTGGGCCCGCCGCCTGAGGGCGGCGGGATTGGGAGCGGCAGCGGTGCTCGGGACCTCCTCGCTGAATGAGGCCCCCTGCGCCCTTCGCGCCCCCACCAGGCGCTGCCATCCTCCTGAAGGCCAGGGGCTGAGGAGGGCGGCCTCGGAAGTCGGCCGATGCCGCGCTCCTTTTAGAGCACTCCACTACCACCCCGTTCGCGCCCCTGCCCCCCCCTCCGCCCCCGCCTGCTCCTTTGTGTTTCTCCTCCCTCCTCCCCTTTATCCCCCTCCTTATGCTCCGCCTTCCCTCCCCCCCCTCTTCCTCCCCTCTTGGCCTTCCTAGCCCCTTTCCCTCCTTCCTCGGTCGCCGTCGCCCTCCACGCGCTGCCCCTCCTCTGCCCTCGGCCCCCATTCCTCGCACGTTCCTTTTGTTCCTCCTCCTCGCCCCCCTTCATCCCCCCTTCCCCCTCCTCCGCATCTAGCGTCCGTCTTCGTTCCTCGGTCTCAGTGCCCCGTCCCGCGCCCGACCTCGTCTCCGCCCTCGCCCCCGCGCCCGCCCTCGCCCCCGCCCGAAGCCATTTTCACTTCGGCCCTCTTTTTCGCCTTCGCCGTCGATCCCGCCCCCCGTCCTTGCTCTCACCGTCGTTCCCGCCCGCGTTCCAACCTTCGTTCCCGCCCTCGTTTTCGCCTTCGCTCGCGCCGTCGCTTCCGCCCTCGTTCCCGCCGTCGCCCCCGCCTTCGTTCTCGCCCTCGTTCCCGCCCTCGTTCTCGCCATCGTTCTCGCCGTCGTTCTCGCCCTCGCCCCCGCCCTCGTTCCCGCCCTCCTTCCCGCCCTCGTTCTCGCCCTCGTTATCGCCCTCGTGCCCGCCTTCGTTCCCGCCTCGTTCCCGCCTTCGTTCTCGCGCTCGCTGCCGTCCTCGACCGTTCCCGCCCTCGTCAAGCTTGCCGTCGTTCCCGCCCTCGTTCCGGGGCCGCCCGGAGGCCGCCCGGGGAACCCGCCCGGGGAAATCAGACAAAGTTGCGGTTAGATTTCAAACGGACCTTAGACAGACCTTGAACATACCTTAATCAATCAGAGTTTAGCCCAAAACAGAAACACACCTTAAACATACCTCGAACAGATTCCAAACAGACTTCAAACAGACCTCCCGGAGGTTCCCCGGAGGTTTCCTGGAGGCCCGGGCCCCGGGGGCGCCCGGCGAATCCCGGGGGCGCCCGGGGGGGTCCTGGAGGCGCCCGTAGGCGGCCCCCCGCCTTCCTTCCCGCCCCCGCCATCGTTCTCGCCCTCGCCCCCGCCCTCGTTTTCGCCCTCGTGCCCGCCTTCGTTCTCGCCTTCGTCCCCGCCCTCGTTCTCGCCCTCGTTGCCGCCCTCGTTCCAGAGTTCGTTCCCGCCCTCGTTCTCGCCTTCGTTCTCTCCTTCGATTTCGCCTTCGCCCCCGCCGCCGCTCCCGCCGTCGTTCCCGCCTTGGCTCCTGCCCTTGATCTCGCCCGTGTTCCCGCCCTCGCCCCCGCCCTCGTTCCCGCCCTCGTTCCCGCCCTCGTTCTCGCCCTCGTTCTAGCCCTCGCCCCTGCCCTCGCTCCGCCTTCTTTATCGCTCCCGCCCTCATTTTCGCATTCGTTCTCGCCTTCGTTCTCGCCCCCGTTCTCGCCCATCGCCCCCGCCCCCGTTCCCGCCCCAGTTCCTGCCCTCGCCTCCGCCTTCGTTCTCGCGATCGTTCCTAGCCTTGCTTCGCGCCCGCGCCTTCGTTCCAGGCGCCTCCCAGGGCGCGCCCCGCGCCCCCGAGCCATCCGATAAGCGCGGCGCTTCTCCTCCGCGCGCCCTGCCCCCGACCTGCCCCGGGCGGGCGCCAGGGATCGGGGCGGCCACCGCGATGCGCATCCCGTCGCGGCGCGACAGCCGGCAGCGTTGAGGAGCGAGCCTCGGGCGAGTTTTTTTTCGCGCCAGTTGCCGTTGAGCAGTTTTGGGCAGGGCCGCTCGGGCGGCGGGCGCTGCCCCGCGCCCCCCGCGCAGGCCTTTGCTTGAGCGTTGCCGCATGGCGGCGTGCGCAGCCCGGCCCAGCTCGCAGTCTTTGGCAGCTGGCGGCTGGGCCCCCGGCCATGACCTGCCGTTTGGCCTGTGCATTCCTCCCGTTGTTCTTGAAGACGCATGCGCGCGGGGCCGACCTGGCAGCGTTCTGGGCCGACGCCGCGACATGGGTTTCGGCGGGTTTAAACCAAAGCATATTCACATTTACTTTAGAGTTCCCAGTCAGACCTCAATCATATGTGGGTCTTAGGCAGAGTTCCAGCCATACCTGCGCCGGAGTTGGCGTTGAGGGCCAGGCTTGATTAAGAGTTCCACACAGACATGAATCAGACCTTCGTCTGAGTTCTGGGCTTGAACAGAGAGGCGGAGTTTGCCCCTCGAAGACGCACTGAACCGTGGAAGAAGTAATCGTCGCGGTAGTGGAAGTGGCAGCATGTGTAGTAGCAATCGTCGCGATGGAAAAAAAGGGAGCTGTAGCGGTGGCAGTCGGAGCGGCGGCAGCAGTGGTAGAAGAAAAAGAAGAAGAATGAGAAGTCGTAATAGTTGTAGTAGTGGTAGTAGCGGTAGAAGTAGTCGCAGTGGTGAGCGCACGCGGCAGCGTCAGATGCAGCCCGTGCCCCGGCGAGCGGCCGCCCTGGAAAAGTCGAAGACGCAACCCAAACGCTGGCGAGCATAACTCGCGAACGCGCCTCGTTGGAAACCACGTTCGCGCACCTGTTAGCGGCGGGAATGTTTAGCGCCAGGTTTTGGCGGCGCAGCATTTCGCGCATGCGCGGCGCTTGCAGGCGCCAGCCTTGGGCTCCGAGCCTTATCTATCGCAGAGGTCGCGACCCCAAGGCGCGAAACGGCTGGGCGCCTCGCTGCAGCGAAGCACGCTGGCGACAGGAAAGGATAGCTGGCCGAAACCAGCCACCCTGCGCCGCAATGCAGGAGTGCATTCCTTGAACCGTCTACTGGTTCGAGCCACAGTGGCGACTGGCCGTCGCTCCTCCACCCGCCTGATCCTCAACCCTCCACCCCCAGGGCTGTTAGCGCGCACTCACAACTCGCATTCCGTTGCTGTCGCATTACGCAAAGGAGCTGGCACGCACAAGTATCCAATTTGGAGTCCTCGCTGTTGTCCTTTATTGCACATGTTCATGGTAGGTCTCTTGTGGGCCTGCTGGCAGCACTTTCGATGCCGTGTTTTTTTGGTGGGGGGGGGTATGGTGGGCCTCTTGAGGCCTCTTGCGGGTTTTGGGGGGTCTTCGCGGGGTCTCCCGGATGCTTCTTGAGGCCGACGGCTCGAAATTCCCGTTCGGGTCCCCCGCCTGGGTCCGCTCCTTGAGCCGTCACGGGGGCATCTTGGGCAGTTTTGGGGCCTTGTTGAGCCGTTCTGGAGCCTTGTTGCTGGTTTCTTGGGCCGTGTGCCAAAATTACACCTTTCCTTTTTTAGAGCATGGGACGATGCCTGCTTTTGTGGGCCCTCTTGGGGCGCCTCTAGGGGGCCTCTTGGGGCGTCTCGGGAGCCTCTTGGGCCGTCTGGGGGCCGCCTTGGGCGGCTTGGAACGATCCATCGGCGACTCGGGGCCCTCTTGCACCATCTTGTGGGTGTCTTGGGGCCCATGGCCCGTCGCGAGGCCCGTGGCGCGCTCAGGGCCCCGCCGGACCCCACCCTGCCTCCGAACCGATCGGACCAGGCCCCAGGGGGAGGGGTTTGGGGATCCCATCTTACACGCCGATGACCCCAAGGGGCAGGCGGATTGCATTGCACAGGAGGCAGAGAAGGGCGAATAGGGAACGGGTCGAACGCCCCGTCGCAAGCGATGTTCGCATGGCAGTGCCCGCGACAAGGGGGCATCACTAATGGAGCGGATGTCCCAGTTGCATCGTAGCCGCAACGCCCGATGGGCCAGGGCAGGAGGCCTGAATTCGGCCCCGAGCATCCGGCGTGGAGCGTCTTCCCAAATCGTCTCCAGTCTGGTCTGCCAGTGTGCGAATGAGCTCGGCCCGTCCCGAGAGATGCTGGATTTGCGAGGTTCGGCCGGCCAGTGTGCTCCGGGCCCTCGACGCAGCTGGTGCCCGTGCGGGCGCGGCGAGAGCATGGGGCGCCGATGCGAAGAGCGTCGCGCGCGTCGTCGGGCCGCCTGCTGCCGTGGCTGCCTGCAGGGGTTGGGCGGGCCACGGAGCACGTGCTCAGCAGCGCCGCGTTCGACCCGTCGCGCCCGGAGCATGTGCTCAGAGTCGATTTTGGAGACGCGCACACCCCGTCCGACCAGTTCCGCCGGGCCACCGGGGCTGTCTCTGAGCTCCACGGGGCGCTCGCGCAGGTGGGGGACACGGCGTCGGAGTTGATCCTGCTCCGCAAGTGTGCCGACGCGTGCAAGGCGGTCCACTTGCTGCGGGCTTCCGGCCCCTCGATCGACCCGAGTACGACTCCATGTTGCGGCGGTCGTTGGTGCGATGCCTGGGCGGGGAGCTGGGCGAGCTGTCCGCCACCCAGTGCGCCGCCGGCGTCTCGGAGGGCGGGCTTGGGATGCGGCGCGCCGCGGCCATTGCCTTCCCTGCCTTCGTGGCATCCCGGGTCGAGCCCCGGTGGCTGGTGGACTTGCTCTCACAAGGTGTCTGCGAGGCCGGGGTAGGACCCGAGGGCATGCTCGCCGCGCACGACGCCGCCACCGCGGACGCGCAGAGGGCTTACAAATTTTGAGGCGTCGCTCCCGGCGGCCGCCGCGCTGCGCGCCCGGGACCTCGCGCAGCAGGCGGCCGAGGCGCGCGGCACTCCAGAGGCGGCGCTCGCTGGCGCGAGGCGCCGGCGCGAATCGGCCCTGGCCGGGGACACTCCGGCGCTGCCCGCAGGAGCCGAGGGCGCCGAGCTCGAGCCTGCAAGCTTGCAGGCGGCCCTGTGCGCCGTCCAGGATGAGTTGGCGGCCGCCCGCCTCCTGGGGCAGCTGGGCACGCCGGCGCTGCAGGGCCCCCGCCGGCGCCTCCTGGAGCTGCGCGACCCCTCCGTGTCGCACGAGTGGCTGTGGCGGGTCTCGCGCGCACATGGCCCAGTGGTGCCCAGGAGCGACTTCCAGGTGGCAGTCCGGCTTCGGGTGGGCGCAGTCTGCACGAGCCCCGCCTCGCTCTGCGCCCGGTGCGGCGCCTCGCTGGGCGCGACTGGCTCCCGCGCCCTCTGCTGCGCCTTGCCGGAAGCGACCCGCGGGCATTGCGACGTCCGGGGCGAGGTGTTCCGGCTTGGGCACCTGGCAGACCCCACCGCCGCGACCGAAGCTCTCGGGCTCATTCCCTCTGCTCCAACGCTCCGCCCCGCGGACATCCTGACCTCAGCGGCCCTCCCGGGCCGCTTGGCGGCGTTGGACATTGGGATCGCGAGCCCCGACGCTACGGGCGCGGGCGCGGATTGCTGCGACGCGATGTTCCGCAAGAAGCAGGGGGACTACCAGGAGTGCGAGGCGGAGCTGCGGGCGCAGGACACCACTTGCCGGCCCATGGTCTGGTCGGCGTGGGGCCGCGAGCACCCGGAGACCAGCGCGATGCTCTCCGCGATGGCGGCGCAGGTGGCCCAGCGCCGTGGGCCGCGCGGCCACCAGCTGCTCCTCCGGAGGGTCCGGTGCGCCATCGGCGTTCAGCTGGCGTGACGGGCCGTTCGGATGCTGCACTCCTGCGCGCCGCGCTTCGAGGAGGAGGAGGAGGACGCGGCGCTCTTCGGCAGCTGCCGCGACGTCGGCGTCCGGCACGAGCCGCGGGCGATCCGGCTCAGCGCCGGCGACGCAGACGCGAGGCCGGGCGAGGCGGAGGGGGCGCGACGCCGGGCGAGCAGGGCAGCCACAGCCCAGAGCCGACCGAGCTGGGCAGCCTGGAGCCGACGGAACTCCGCAGCCCCAGGCAGCCGCCCGGCGGTGCGGAGAGCGGCCTGGGCCCGGCTGAGGTGCCCAGCTTGGCGCCGTCGACGCCCCGTGGCAGCTCGCCCGAACCGGCTGGGGAGGGTGGCGCCGGGCCCGCGCCTGCCCCGGCCCCGCCCCTGCCGCCGCCGCCGCTGCCGCCGGCGCGGGGCCGCGCGGCCGCCCTGCGCCTGGCGCGCGGCGCTGGGCCGCGGCCGAGCGACCTCTGAGAGGCATGTGCCGCGGAAAAAAATGAAAGTTACGTGTGGCCGTAAAGAGGCGTCGACGCAGCATTGCGCGCGGCCCTCTGTCCTTCCTCCCTTTTCGTTCTCCTCCTGCGACCCCTTTCTTCGTGGACCGTGGCTCATAGGATGTTTGGTAAAACTGATGGATCTCCCCGTTTCCAGAACTGGCGCGGGCTTCCACTTGCGGTCCCCTTGCTCCTGCCCTTGCCTCCTTGCTTGCCCTTTCCCGCTTCTTCCCATCTCTCCGCCGCATGGCGGCTCAAGCCTTTTCAAAGGCCAAGCTGGGGGTCGGCCTCAGTTGGCCTAAGGCCGGGCCCCGGGACCGGGGCCAGAAGACTTTCGGGGCCTGGGACCAGACCCGAAAGGGGGCGCCCGCGGCCGCATGATGCCGCGCCTGGCGCCGCGCGGCCGGGGGGCGGCGGCGACGCTGCCCGCGGGCGCGCAGCTGCGCAGCGGCGGGGGGCCCGGGCGCCGAGCGACGCCGGCTCGCGCCAGCCGCGGAGCACCCTGGGGCGAGGGGGCAGCCGCCGAGGCACGGCCGCCGCCCTCCCCCCGCCGAGCCGGCGGCCAGGCGCGGGCCCGCGCCGGCGCCGGCTCGATGCCAGGCGAGGGCGGCAGAGCGCGCGCGCGCGCCGGGGCCCGCCTGGAGGAGCTGCCCCGGGGCCTCGGCGCCGCCGCCAGCCGGCGGGCGCCACAGCCGCGCTGCAGCCCTGCTGCTGATCCTCGTGGTGACGGTTGAGGCCGCAGACGCCGGGTCCATGCTCTGGCGGACGGCTCCCGACCACGAGGCCGAGTACATGTACTACGACGACGTGTCGGACGTGGACATGCAATGAAGGCGTTCTGGCTCGACGGCACCGTGGCCTCCTCCCCGCGCGAGGACGCGCTGCCGATCAGGGCGCACCCCGCAAGCGAGCATACTGCTCACGCGGGAGGTGCCGGAGGGGGTCCGCCGCGCGAGCGCTTCGCGCCGCCGGCCGACCCACCTCCCCAGGGCCCGACCCACGCACCCCCCCGACCCCTCCGACTCGGACCCGTCGTCCTGGATCAGGGGTTGGAGTCTTTTCGGCATCAGTTGGAAGGACACCGGCAACCGCGCACACTGGTTCGCCGAGGGGATGGGCGGGGGCACTTTCAGGGCTGTTGGGGGCTTCATGCAGGTCTGCCTTTTCGACTTGTGAGGCAGGAGGTTGGCTGAGCTCAGACGGCGGCTGGGTGCTGTACATGGCCGACCAGATGGGCCTCTACCTGTTCGGCTCCGCGTGGCCGCTCGTCGCCGGGCTCGCGGCGATCCTCTCCGGCACCGGCGTGATCGCGCTCCTGGCCCACAGCCTGAGGACGCTCTTTGCTCCCTGCAGCTGGGCAGCTTGGACATGCGGTCTCGCGTTGGCATGCTGCCCCTGCCCACGGCGCCAGACGCCTGGCGAGGCCAAGCTTGACAAGCTGGTCCCGCCGGCGGCCCCGCCCCTCACCGACGTGGCATGGCACGGCCCAGCCGTGGGTGCGGACCCGACCACCGATTGGCACCGCAAGAGCATCAAGGAGGGCAGGGGCTCCAAGCGTGGCCAGAACGACCTCCTGATCAGGGTCGACTACCGAGTCGCGCGGCTCAAGCTCAACATGAAGTCCCCGGAGCGCATCAACCGCCAAGGACTGTGGGTCGAGTACGACTCCGTGAAGGGCGCGAGCGACAAGGGCTTCCGGCGCGAGCTCGAGCAGCGCGACCCGCGCTGGCTCCACCTGTGCCGCTCCGCCGGCTGCACTGGGTGCAAGGGGCGCGAGAACGAGCTGCACTGCAAGGAGTACGCCGCCCTCGACAACGAGGCTATCGTGGACCTCGGCGACTACTCGAAGTTCGCACCCTGCCGGATCTTCGTCTAGCTCTGGCGGTGGTTGGGCTTGACCTACAAGTTGCTGCTGTACGTCATCTCATGGCTTTCGTGCTGCGGGGCGTGCATCTGCCGCCGGCGACGCCGCCGTCGCAAGACTGGCGATGCGGAGCCTGGTGTGCAGGGGTCCGTGGCGAGGCTGCTCGACCAGGAGTCCGAGTCCGAGGTGGACGTCGAGGACAACCCCTGCGAGGCGGTGAAGGTGGGGCTCATGATCAAAGGCAAGATGCGTCCACTGGCGCCTGAAGGCTGTCGCGATGCCGCTCGCGGTGAGCCGACCGTGCTGTTGGTGGAGGACGGCCGAGCTTCAGGCCTCACGCCCCCCAGTGAGGGGAATGCGACGGCTTGCCTATGCGAGCACCACAAGCAGATCTACATGGTCCTACGCTATGGCGAGAAGTGCTCTCAGGTAACGTGCTTCCGCGAGGCGGTGGGCATGGCCTCAGGGGTTCCACTCGGCCTGCAGCACCTTGGCGGCGACGCTGCCAAGGCGATCAACGTCACTCCCACAAGTGGCGGGTTCTTCGCAGGTTTGCGGCGTCGGACCAGGAGGAGCCCTGCCCCGTGGAGCCGCACGCCAGAGCGTGCCGCCGCCGCTCCAGCCTGGAGCCGCACTCCAGAGCGCTCCACCCCGGCGGTTCCTGCCCCGGAGGCGCCCACCAGCCCGGGCGATCCTGTCCCCGCGCCTGCGGGACCACCGAGCGTGCGGTTTGAGGCGCCGCCGGTCCCAGAGTTCCCCAAGCCGCCCACGCCGCCGCCCATGTCGCTCGGGCAGCATTTCATCGTTCGGGCGAAGGTGCGATGGCCAGAAGGGGCGCAGTGGATGATTTCCAGGGGAAGGGCAGCCGATGCCGCCGCAGCCAGCGCGGTCGCCGAGTACCTTGACGGCGCGATGGCCCTCGAGGTGGAGGATCCGACGGGCACCGTCATCCGTTTTCTGGTGAAGCCTGACGGCGTCATCCGTGCACCTGCTCCGGGGCCCTCGGGGCGTCTGCCCGCAGGGTTCATCGAGGAGATGCTCCACCACGCGCCCTTGGGTTGCGAGGAGCTCGGCATCAGCGTCCTAGCGACCAACATACCTGAGAAAGTCTGGCACAAGTTGGCTGCGTGGCACGGGCTCCCCGTGGGCGGCCGAGCCGGGCCATTCAGCGAGGCCCGCTGTGGCCAGCCTAGTCCGGTGGCACCCTGAAGGGGGAGTGGCGCCCAGCCCAAGCTTCGAGGCGAGAGCTACCGAGGCAGACGCCAGATTGCGCAGCCACTGGCAACGGTTGGACCGTAGCAGCTCGCCCAAGCCGCCAGCTGGGTCTGCCCGGCGAGGTTCACGCTCGCCGTCAGCCGAGGGCGGGCGCGCAGCTAGCTCCGAGGCACCCGCATCGGGAGAGAGCCATCAGGAGGACGACGGCGGGGATATGATGGCATGCTACTTGGAGGAGAAGGCCCGGGGATCGAGCGACGCAGCGGCGGTGCAGAGTGTGGCCGCCGGCTTCGGCGAGGAGGCCCACCAGGCGCCAGCCAACCTCATCCGCTACGCCCAGCACCTCAGGCAGCAGACGACCGAGCCTGAGGAGCTCGCACGGCTCGATGGGCACATTGGCAGCTGGGAGGCGCTGCAGCAGGTGCCTTCACGGCCTCAGACCCCAGAGGCGGCGCCGAGCAGCCTGCAGGGTCTGCTCAAGCTCCCGCCCGAGCGCCACCGCTCGCAAGGGCCGCCGGCCACCCAGGCCGCTATAGCGCCCTTGAGCGAGACGCGGCCGCCCCGCTCGCCAGCAGTGCCTGCACCGGCATTTGCACTTGGGCTGCGGGGCACCGGCCCCTTGCCGGCCGCGGCTGGGCTCGCCCCAGTTCTTCGCCCGCAGGCTCCAAACGTTGGGGCCCTATTCCGCCACGACCATCACATCAGCGACTTGGGTTTGCCCCCAGGTCTGGCTACGGCTCCAGCACGCTATGCCGCGGGAGCCCCAGAGGAAGGCGGAGGAAGCGACCCGTTTGGCCTCATGCAGCCCGGAGCACCCATGGATGCGAACACCGCGCGGATGTTGCACGCCCTGGAGGGAGTCGCTAGCGCCCGCCAAGGCGACAAGGCGGCCCAGCGCGGGACAGTGGCAGCATTGGGAAGAGCGGAGGAGTTGGACGTCTACTTGGCGCGCGGGTGCGGCCAGCTGACGGTGGAGGTCTGCGACGAGGTCCTTGGGCGCGAGCTGTTCTATGCTCTGCGCCGGACCTGCGAGCAGAACAAGGCCCTGATGCTCGCGGTCGAAGCGCCCACGACGGTGTCCAATCGGATCGCGATGGCCTGCGCCTCGCTCAGCTTCGGCGGCAGCAGCCTGGACAACCTGGCCCCGTGGTCTGCCTCAGCGGCGGACTTCCCGACGTGCAAGACGGTCGTGTTCGACAAGTACAGCGCGCCGCACGACACCAAGCTGGAGCCCAGGCCCAGGGCACCAGTGGTCTTTGACCAGTGGAAGCGACAGGCCCAGAACATGACCAAGTTTTTCGGGCTCGTCTTCGGACGGGAGCACGTCAAAGAGCGCCTGGACTGCCTGGAGATCCTTGCGCGGGAGTGCGAGAAGGACGACCGCGCCTTCCCGCCCAAGTTCGTATATGAACTATGGGAGGAGCTGTGGTCGACCTGGTGTGAGCGCCTTTCGAAGAAGCGAGGCCTCCTGCGCGTGCTGCAGACGGACAACCCCCGGAAGGAGGACCTCAAGATGGTAGCCTTCGCTCCCGAGGCGGATGGCCGCCCGGCGTTCGTCTTCCCCAACGTCTTTGACCTAGAGTCCCCCACGGACTACTACCAGGAGGTCGCGCGCCCTCGCCAGCAGCGCTACCTGCAGACAGTCCTCAACGACTCAATGCACGGGGTGCGCGGCGTCCCGGGCAAGGCAGGCGAAGTCGGAGAAGGGGGCGAACCGGTTGTTGAGCTGCAAGATCAGCGAGCAGGAGCAGCGCCCAAGAGGAAGCCCAAGGCCAAGGCCCAGCCGAAAGCCACCTCAGCGCGCGCCGCCTACCTCGCTGGCAAGCGGCTGAACGCACAGGAGATCAAGCGCTCCGTCCGGCACGCGCCCTGCGACAAGCAGGGCAAGCCGCCCTGCTGGGACAACTCGACCTGGATCGGCTGCAAGAAGGGCGCTCAAGGGTGCTCGCATTCACACAAGCTCATCAAGGGCCTGAAGGATGTGCACTGGACCGTGCAGTGCCAGCTGCTCAGGCGAGGCGGGCTCCGCAACGCCGCCAAGATCGACCCAGCTTCGGTCAACGGGAGGATCGCGCAGCTGCGGGCCCAAGCCAAGACGGAGGCGGACAGCAAGCGGGCAGCAGGCGCGGGGGCGACGGAGAACCAGCCGACCAAGATGGGCTGGGCACCACCTGACGAGTACGCCGAGGTTCAGTGCACCGAGCTGGAGTCCGAGCTCCGCGAGGCTGCCCAGGGACCCGACGCCACCTGGTTGGAGGACCCGCGCGCCGACAGCCCCGCCCTGATTGGGACGAGCGTCTGCACAGACGCGGGGGCCTTGGCCCAGCAGAAGCTGCTCGTGGCTGTCCAGGAGAGCGGAGTGCTCGACCCCGTGAGCCACGCCAGTGACTACCTACGGTCACATGTCTTGGCCCGCCTTGCCTGTGCCCGTGGGCGCGAGGAAGAGCTCTCAATTGAGCAGGTACTCCTTGAGGCAACGCGCCACGGGGGCCCCACCTTGGTTGCCGAGGCTAGCGAGCTCCTGGACCGCATCGGGGCGAAAGCCGGCAACCTGGGGGCCGATCCAGACGTCATCATCACCCCAGTGCGATGGAACGCGGAGAAGTCGGTGGGCCCGGGTTCCGTCACCGTGCAGGGCCAGACTTGGCATTTCCTTGACTATCAGGACCAGCTGCCCCTCGACGAGTGCATCGCGAAGCGTCTGCATGTGCCCACCGGAGTTTCGGAAGAACGCCAATGTCTCCCACTCCATCTGGCGGCAGCCAAGCTATGGGTGCAGCTCGAGGCACCCCCTGACGCCCAGCAGGTCAAGGACCTGGCCCTCGAGATCCGCAGGGACCTCCTGGAGAAGGCGACCGACGCTGCTGCGGGCCTCGCTGACGCCCCACCCTGGATATCCCCCAGGGAGGCCGAGGTCCGGATGCACATCCACGACGCGGTGCACCGCGACCACGACAAGGATTTCAGGTGTGTCGCCCTTTTCCCGAGCGAGGCGTTGGACGAAGTGGTACTCAGAGTCTGGCGGGCAGATCACTGGGGTCATTTGGATATTGACACAGTCCTTCCAGCGGGGGAACCCAAGCAGGAGTGCCACGTGATCATCCATCGCGGGCACATGCGTGTCCTTCACCCTCCGTCCGGCGCCGAGGGCCGACGGGTGGCCGACGAGCTGATTCGCACCTGGGCCACGAGCGGGAAGGACCTCAAGGAGCTCCCCACCATGGGCTGGGAGACATACCTCGCTTCCGAGGAGGAGGGCAGCCCGGCGGTGTCCAGCAAACCCCCACCGTGCCAACACTGCAGGGCACTCGTAGCACAGCAGCAGCAGCGTGGGAGAGCCGCCGGCGGCGCACCCGCCGTGGTCGAGCTCCCCACCGAGGTGGCCTGCCCAGACTTTAAGGACCTGGCGCCTTTGCGCTCTCGACCCGCCTTCGCATGGGGTCTCAGGACGCGGGAGATCTTCGCTGGCACAGGGCGCCGGACACAGGCCATGAAGAACGCGGGCATCGCCATCAGCGAGCCCGTCGAGTACTACGGGCAGCCTCTGCTCGGCAAGGACCCCAGGCCGCAGTTCGACATCCGCGACCCGCTAGTGCGCGAGCGCCTGCACCAGGAGTTCAGTGCGCCTCCAGGCCCGGACGAAGCCAATGTGCTACAGTTCGCTCCTCCCTGCGTGAGCCACTGCCCCTGGCAGTTGGCAGCAGGAGGGACGAGGACCTTCGAGTGCCCAGATGGGACTGGAGAGCGTCAGGTCGAGATCGATGGCAACGTGTTCGGGGAGTTCGCGTGCATAGGGGCAAAGCGGGGCTACGAGGCAGGGCGAGAGTTTCTCATCGAGTCCTCAGCACGGGGCGGCAGGTACCCCAAGCTTTGGGATCGACCCTGCATGAGAGCTCTAGTGCACGCGACTGGGGCCCGGGTCCTCGCCATAGACATGCGCGAGTGGGGACTCGCACCCCCGGACGAGCCCCAGTATCGGTACCAGATGCGAACCTGGTGGCTGGTATCACTCGGGCTCTACCCTTACGCTCTGATCTTGGCCAGGCGGTGCTCGGGCAAGCACACGCACCGCACGTTGGAGGGCGGCCTGCCGCACGACTTGACGGACGCCCAGGTGGAAGCCTACAACCTCGACGCACGCACGCGGCTCAGCAAGGCCGAGGCAAGCGAGCTGATCAACCTCAGCACCAAATTGGGCGAGACCAGCGGGCGCTATGGCCTCGACGAGGACGGCGCCACAGTCAGGCTGTCCCCGGACGACGAGCTGCTCCGCGTGATCCAGCTCGTCGCGCGGGCCGCCCCAGACAACTTCCACTGGGCGCGGGTGGACTTCCGCACCAAGCGGCGCTACTCCGCTCTGGCCGAGAACCAGCGGGCCCTCTACTTCGGAAAGACCCGAGGGCGAGCTCCGCCTCACCATCAGCACGCAAGCCCCGCCCAACCTGGAGGGTGGAGGGCGCGTCCCCAGCGGCACCCCCCAGCTCAGTGCTGCAGTGAAGGGGGGGCTGGGAAGCGCCGGCTTTGGGTTGGGGCTGCGGGGCATGCGGAGGACCCAGCACGCGGGGCAGTATGCACCGCGGCTGTGCGCTGCCTGGGCAGCCGTGCTGAAAGCAGCGGCTGCCGGCACCGCCCCCGAGAAGCTGGAACAGCAGATTGCGGCGATGGACGCCGAGGCGCGGGCTTTGGAGGAGAAGTTGGAAAGCAAGGTGGCGCGGGCCGGGCGTTTTGACGCCCTGGAACAAGACCCCCCTCCTTCATCACGCCCGTCCGCCTGCGCGGCAGAGAGCGCCGCGACCGAGGACGGGGCCATCAGCGAGCATGGCGAGAAGTGCGGCAGCTTGAGGAGGAGCGCCATCATTGGTAAAGCAGAGGAGGATCGGAACAGGTGCAGTTGCAACCACGACGACAGCTGGCTTGAGGCCCCCCCCAGCTGCTGCGGCGTCTCGGACTGCCTACCCCACCCGAAACTGAGAGGCTCAGCGGAGGTCAGGGCTGACGAGAGCTCAAAGGGCCCCCGTGGGGGCGGTCGTTCAAAGGACGGCTACCCGGAGAGAGACGTGGTGGAGGAGGACGGCGGGAGCTTAAAGGGCGAACGCCAATAGGTGAGGACGAGGTGGAGGTGGAGACCGACGGTGAGCCAATCGTGATCGAGTGCGGCGGCGACGAGAAGCGGGGCGGCAAGCGGGGCGGCAAGCGAGGAGGCTGGAAGCGCAATCAAGCGCGCAAGCGTGAGGCGCGTGAAGCTGCCGCTCGATGTGGAGGCGGAGATGGTGATGGTGACGACGACGGGGGTGAGAGCCCCGACGAGGATGAGGAGGAGGAGAACCGCCGCCAGAAGAAGGCGAGGGAAGCCGAGGATGAAGCATCTCGAGCTAGCCCAGTGCGAGTCTTTCTCCCGCAGCAGGGCGACCAGCGGGTGCTGCTCAAGGGGGGCCCGTTCGAGGCAGGAGAGGTCAAAGCGAAGCCGAGGGTCTCAGATGCGCTGTCCGGGTGCATCTTCGACGAGGACCAGCTGTACCTCTTCGAGTACACGGAGGACGAGGACACGGCAGGCGCACATGGGCCACCTCTCGACGACGAGGAGTCGGTGCGCCCTGGAGAGAAGCTGCTGCTGTGGGCCACGCTGAAGCCGCCGAAGGATTGGACCAGCTGGAGCCCCCGGTGGGATCGACATCAGCAACCAGCACCTGGCGCCACAGCGCAAGCCGGCCAGCGGAGGGTCACAGCCAGGGTTGCTGACCGGGCTTCAGCCGAAGCGGCAGCTGCAGGATCAGGCGCGGCCGCAGCAAGCTCAGCAGCCAGCAGCAGCCGCATGCCAGCACCGACGTTCAGCGAAGTGGCCGCAGCAGTAGGAGGCGAAAGGGCAAGCTCGGTCCCCCCGTCCAGCGGGGGCACTTCGAGGAGCTCGGGCGCCCTGAGACGAGTGGAGGAGCAGCTCGCCGAGGCCCAGGGGCACCACGCCCGCCTAGCGGGCGAGGGCAGCGACCAGGAGCGGAGCGCCGCGCGTGCAGTCGGGCAGCTGGAGGTCAGGCGCAACGAGGTACAGGCCCGCCGCGCCGCCCGACTCCAGCGCGAGGCGCGCCGGAAGGAGCGCGAGGACCAGAGGGCCATGAGTGCCCCCCCGAGGCCTCAGAGTCCGCAGGAGTTCCCAGGAGCCCCCCCTCCACCGGAGGCTGAGGGGGGCCAAGAGGCCACCTCCGATGAGGCAGGACGCAGGGCCACCGAGACACACGCGGGGGTAGCCTGTCGTGGGGGAGTCCACAAGTGCAATGCAGCACGGCGCTTCGTCAAGGACTTCAATGACGCACGGAGGGGCGGCAAGAGCAACGACCTCCAGCACGCGGATATCCTGTACCTGAACGGGATCGGGCAGATCAGCGACGTGTTGATGCAAGAGTACCCTGGGGCGGATCCGACGGATCAGACCCTGGCGCCAGAACCTCGCCAGCTCGGCGAGAGCTTGGCGCGCTACGTGGAGGAGCACGAAGCGCTGAAGGTCAATATGAAAAGCCTCGGCATCCCGCGGGGCGAGCACGCCGAAGGAGGGATCCTGGGCCCCATCTACGTCGAGACCGAGAAGACCTACATCGAGGAATACGAGGGCCAGGGCATTCCTAGCGCCCGCAGCCGCAGCCGCAGTCGGGGCGCGGGGGCGGCCCCCCGCGAGAGAGCGAGGTCCTCCGAAGGGGTGTACGACGGCTCAGAGTCGTCCGCCTCCGAGACGATGGCCCCCACTGCAAGAGGCAGACTGCGAGCGAGGTCGCCGCCGGGCGAGAGCCGCGGGCGCAGCGCCGCCCCTGACCCAAGGGACCCAGGGCGTAGATGCGGAGGCCCCGAGGTGCCGCCGGCGTGTGTCCGCCCGGGCGCGCACCATGAGAGCAGAGCGGAGGCGCGCCAGAGCGAGCGCCCAACAACGGCGCCGCCGGCTGCCTCTCGCCCTGGAGCCCCCGAGGCTAAGGAGTACCTGGCTTGGTGCCTGGAGCACGTAGAGTTCGCCCCGGAGCTGGTGAAGGAGGTGACGGACTTGGGGAATCGTCTGCTCCTCGCCGCGGGGAGCGTGGAAGCCGCCGCGGCGCGGCTTCGCGAGGAGCGGGAGCGCGTCCTCGGGAATCCGCTCGGAGGGGTGCTCGACCCTGAGTTCGGCGCGGCCCTGGAGGAGGACCACAAGCAGTACCTCCGCGAGATGGCCATCAAGGGTGCCCCCGTCCGGAGGCAGCGGCCCAGGCGGCGCGTCGTGGCCGGGCCCCGCGCCTCAGCACGGGGCCACGCCCTGGAGATGTACGCCAAGGCCTGGAAGGACACCTCCTACGGCGCCGTGCTTTGGGCCACCCCAGAGGCCGAGGACGCTCTCTCTGCATCGGAGCTCATCGAGAGCCCGTCCGGGCGAGTACCCAAGATGCTGCCCGACCGCACGGTGAGCAGCGAAGGGCGCCCTATACACGACATGCGCGCCGCCAACGGGGACTCGCCCAAGGAGCTGCACCCACCGGCTCTTCAGCCGAAGCATGAGGCCCTCGTGCGCCTCTCCCTCTGGTGGTCAGCGCGCCACCCCGGGGTGCCGCAGGTGATAGCCAAGAGGGACGTCTCGAGGGCCTTCAAGTGGCACTCGGTGCGCGACGAGGACGTAGCCGAGTTCGGCACCTCTCTCCCAGGCGAGGCTGTGGACATGGCCACGCGCGTGATCATGATCCACTGCGTGATGGTCTTCGGGTGGTCGGGGTCCCCGGGCGAGTACATGGCGTTCGCCTGGAGCGCCAAGTGGGACCACGAGCGGCGCAGGCCGCCGGACCCCGCAGTCAACGACACGGTGCGCTGGTCGTCCAAGTGGTTGATGGACGACGGCATCCTGGTCGAGCCGCTGGTCGGCCTCAGGCCCTGGCCCAGCGCAGCCGACTGCGACGCGAGCATGAGGCGTGTCCGGGGCAGCGAGGCGATCAACGTTGACAAGATGGCGGAGGAGGGTACCTTCCAGGCAGAGCAGTTGGTCTGGGGCTTCTACCTGGACGTTGACAAGCAGCGCTCGAGGCTCCCGGAGCCCAAATGCGTGAAGGCCGCCCACCTCCTGGCGATCGACGAGCTGCGCTACGGGTGCCGCCGGGTGTTAAAACCCGCGTCCTTCACTAATTTCAGCAGATCGCTGATTTCGACACTTTTCGATGGATTATGTGATCTTCGAGGTCTCAGGTGGTGGGGCGACGAAGCCAGCGCCAACGACGACGACGACGCCGACGCCAACGACGACGACGACGACGCCGACGCCAACGACGACGACGACGACGACGACGACGCAGACGGCGGCGAAGACCGACCGACGACGGCGGCGACGACGGCGGTAACGACTAACGACCGACGCGACGACGGACGACGGCGGCGACGACGGCGGTGACGACCGACGACCGACGGGACGATGACGACGACGACAACGACGACGACGACGACGCCGACGCCAACGACGACGACGACGACGACGACGACGACGACGGCGACGCCGACGGCGGCGACGACCGACCGACGACGGCGGCGACGACGGCGGTAACGACTAACGACCGACGGGACGACGGCGGCGACGACGGCGGCGACGACCGACGGGATGACGACGACGACAACGACGACGACGACGACGACGACGACGCCAACGACGACGACGACGACGCCGACGGCGGCGACGACCGACCGACGACGGCGGCGTCGACGGCGGTAACGACCAACGACCGACGGGACGACGGCGGCGACGACGGCGGCGACGACCGACGGGACGACGACGACGACGAACGACGACGACAACGACGACAACGACGACGACGACGACGACGACGACGACGGCGACGACGACGACGACGACGACGCGCCCCGCCGCCAGGCCGCCAGGCGCCAGGTGGCGCGGCGGCGCGGTGGCGGCGATGGCGGCGACGACCGACGGACGACGGCGGCGACCTCACTTCCTCAGCCCTCAGCTCTCTCTCCTTCGGCCCGTGGACAGGGGACAGGGGATGAGGGATGAGGGGATGGGGGATGGGGAGGCAAGGGCCCCCACGAGGGCACGAGGGCGCGAAGTTATTAGATGTTCGTGCTTCGCGGTCACCGTTCCTCCTCCACCTCTTCCTTCTCCTCATATTCTCCCCTTTGGGCTTTGGGGGGCGGCGGGCGGCGCGAGAGCGCGAAGTTGTTCGCGCTTCGCGCAGCGCGAAGCGCGAAGTTAGGAGCCCTTGTGGAGGGGGGAGGGGGGGGGGGGCTCGCTTGGACGGGCACTTGCGCAGATTGCGGGGCAAGAACCCTCCCACCCTCCTCTCCATCTTCCCTCCCCCTCCCCCCTCCCCCCTCCCCCCTTCCCCCTCCCTCCCTCCCTCCCTCCCTCCCTCCCGCCCTCCTCCCTCCCTCCCTCGTTCCCCTCGTTCCTCGTTCCCTCCTTCCCTTCCTTCCTCCTCGTCCAGCGCCCAGCTGCTGCTGGGCGCTGGGGCGCTGCAAACCAGGCGGCCCAGGGCCAGGGCCCAGGCGCCCAGGCGGCGGAGGGGGAGGGGGGAGGAGGAGGAGGAGAGGAGGAGGAGGGAGGAGAGGAGGGGGCAGGATGTATCGGAGGCTCTACAGAGGAGGGAGGAGGGATGAGGTTGCGCGGCGAATTGCGAATGGTAGGAGGGGGGTGGGGGGTGGGAGGAGGGAAGAGGCAGGAGGGGGAGGGGTGAAGAGAGGAATATGCTTGGTCACTTGCATTGAATATTGAATGCGTGGCCTATGGCCACACATTCAAAATTCAACGCGTGGCCTAATACGCGACAATAGGTCAGTGGAAATCTCACCGTGAGAGCGCGAGATGGGGCGAGAAGTGAGAGGAGAGATGGGAGAGGAGAGGAGAGGAGAGGAGAGAGAGGCAAACTAGATACGCTCGCGTCACATCTGACATTTTGCTCCTCCCTCCTCCCTCCCATCCCTTCCCGTTGCGGTCATTACTTGACCTCTCACCGCATCGGCGTCGCATCCGACCGCCACGCTTGGGAGGGGATGGGGGGAGCGGGGAACGGGAGGAGGAGGAGGGGGGAGGGATGCGGACCTCCCAATACCTGCGTTATCCGCGTTTTCCCTTCCTCCTCCTCCTCCCCCTCCCCCTCCGCCCCCCCCTCCTCCTCCGCTTCTGTTTCCAGCGGCTCGCGCGCGCGAGCCCGCCGCCCGCCGCCCGCGCCGCGGGCCGCGATCAATAAGTTCATCGAGGCCCCGAGGAGCACGATGAGTGAGGAGGGGGGGATGAAGAGGATGGCAGCGCGAAAGGGGTTGTATCCTCTCTCCTCTTCCTCTCCTCCCCTGGGGTTGCATCCTCTTCATCCTCTTGTATCCTCTTCCCATTGCAGATCTCAATAGTAGCACGGTTGCGGATCCGTACCTCTCTCCCTCTCCTCCTCGTCTTCCGCTCGCTTCCAACATTGCACGCACTTGGCCCGCGTTTCTTTGTCGGCCCGCCCTTCGGTCGGAATAAGAGCGCCGCCAGCTGGATTGGCATTCTGCCCAATTGTTAGCCTCAATTCGGGCCACACATCACACATCCCAAAGACACTGTGTGGCGGCATCCTTGTTTTGATATTGACCGTATGGGATGCGATGAGACCCTGGCTTGACCAGGTCTCCGCCGAGTGCCCAGCCAACCAACCCATCCCCATCCCCATCCCCATCCCCTCCCCGTCCCATCCCTTCCCCTCCACTCCCATCCCCTCCCCATCCCATCCCATCCCCCCCCATCCCATCCCACATCCCACCACAGCCCCTCCCATCCCATCCCATATCCTCCCGTCCCATCCCATCCCATCCCATCCCATTCCATCCCCCCCGCCCCATCGCATCTCCTCCCATTCTCCTCCTCCGATGTCTTCTCCTTCCCTCTCCATCCCATCCCATCTACCCCCGCCCCATCCCATCCCAACCCGGCCCAGCCCATCCCATCCCTCCATCCCATCCCATCCCATCCCATCCCATCCCATCCCATCCCATCCCTCTCCATCCCATCCCATCCCATCCCACTCGGGCACGGGCGACTAGGGCGCGCATGTTGCCAGGCGCGGCCTCGAGAATATCAGAGTTGTGTGCAGCGAGTTCCTTCAGGACAGCGTTATCGAGGACAGCGATGCCTATGGGCAACCCTCCTCCCATGCGGCGCCTGGGGCAATGGCGGAGAGTAAGGTAGTACATAGGGTATGGTAGGAGATACGGCATGGAGGATGGGAGAAGGAGAAGGGAGAAGGAGAGACGAGAGAAGGAGAAGGGGGAAGGAGAAGGGGAGAGGGGATACGGGGAACAGATAAGAGGACGACAAAGGATAATAATGGATTGACAGTTGCCTTCGAGGATGGACCGCCTGGTGGCTGTGTTTTTGGTGGCGAGGGCGACCTCGGCAAAGAACATGGCCAGGGGCACCTTCGTGGGTGCGTCGGTGGATTCGGCATTCATATTTGAAGCAGGTGTCGCGCAGCCCTAACCCCCGACCCCGAACCCCAAGCCGCAAAGCACCGTGCCCTGCAAACAGCTGCACCCCTATTGCGACGTCTCGCGGATGAGGGCAATGAAAGACGAGGGATGGAAGGGGGAGGGGAGCGGCTTAATGTTGCATTCCATTATATTTGATATGCTTGGAGGTGAGATGGGAACGGCGAGGATGGGAAGGGGGACGAAGGTGTTGCAGTATGTTTGCAGGCACGGGTGCGGGTGAGATAGCAACCTTCTTGATGCGGACAACCCCCAGGCAGCAGCGACAGAAGAGAACCTGCAGCGGCCGCTGGCAGAAGCAGAGGAGGAGGAGGAGGATGCGCTGGCAGAAGCAGCGACGGATACCTATTCCAGCCCAGTGGTGCGCGGGCGGAATCCAGTGTAGTGGCGGTCATGTTAGTTCGCAGCCCAGCCGACCGATTAGAGATGGATCTCGACATCAGCGACCCCGAAGCACGATGCGCGCTGCGCGCTTTCGGGGGCGAGGGCTACGATGTCTGGCGGTCCCAAGTGGTTGCTGTAAAGCGGTTTGGTGTGGATGGGATCCCAGCGCTTGATGTTCTTACGTTCGGCGATGTCGCAGCTCGCAAGCAGTACGTGCGGCTCTCCAAAGCAAGCGTTCGGATGTTGCTGGGCGCGGAGGTTGTGAAGCAGTCCCTTGCCGAACTTAGCCAGGAGGGTCACGCCTTCGAGGTCCAGAGTTCCATGGTGTTCGCCCACGTGCCGCAATGCCCGATGACCGAGCTGCTCCTTAGCAGCGTATTCAAGCACGTGTACGTGTGGCCTGGAGCAGCCAGTGCGGCGTCGTTCGATCAGTTGGCTGTCCATTTCGGGATTCCTGTTGCGGCGGGGCCTGCGGCGGGGTCGGTCCTGGTTGCGCCGCCCCCGTCGGCGTTCCAGTTGCGAGCGTCGTCTCTGGAAACAGTCGCTGTCACTCTCCGCTGTTGCTTCGATTCCCTCCCGCCTGACGCCAGAGAGCGCCAGCGGCAGGCAGTCGCAGAGGCGATCCAGCGGTTGGCGCACACGTCGGACGCACTGAGGGACTCTGGCAAACCTGTGCACCTGCACGGCCACAGAATCCACCCGGCTTCCAGAATCTTGCACGCCATATTCATCACGACGCGACTCCATGGCGCTCGCCACCTATAGTCAGTCTTGGCAGATGCGATAAAGTTCTGCTTACACCCTGCCATCGCCGCTCCAATCCTGGAGGAGCTTAAGCATGGAACGGTGCCATCGCAGAGTACAGTACAACGTTACGTTTTAACGTTCGACGCCGCCATGTTGAGGATTGAGCAGGCCAGGTGGGCGCACTGGGTTTCGGATCCGCAGTACGAAGGCGTCGAGTTTGCCCTGTCGGACGCTAGTCCGCTCTTGGGGACCGACTGGTTGCTAAGTGAAACGTTTCGTTGTCTGAACCCATCCCGCGTGTATCAGATCGTTCGGGAACTGCCATATTACCGCCAAGATGCCATTGACCATGTCCGAGGGAACGTCAGCCCAGACCTCGACGATGAGCGGTTGCAGGACATCGAGGACGCGGCCAGGGTTTACAAGACACTGTCCCGAGAGCTAGTTGGCCTCTGGGAGCACCATATGCTCCCAGCGGTGGGGCTCGGATCGCCAGCGGCATCCTTCGGGGATAAGCTACGCGCGATTATCCACCAGTGCCGCCTGACGTCAAGCAGCATGATGGCGTGCCAACGCCGCACCCAAGCCATTGTGAGCTTCACGTCGGACATGGGGACGGAGTCCAAGCTGGCCGCCTCGCGGCCTGCGGATCTGGCAGCGGCATTCCCGCACTGGCTGGACCTCGCGCCCATGGAGGACGATGGGGGAGACGCTGACCAGCAAGCTTTTCCTGACCGCGGCGGTTTTGACGACAAGGTCGGCGACGACGCTGGCTTCGAGAGCTCTGACGGCGACCTCGGGCAGCCAGCTGTTGCGGCAGGGCTCGTCGTGGAGGGCGACGGGGGCGACGGAGCTATGCGCGACGACCTCGGGCCTGGCGAAGACGCGCAGCTGCGCTTGGAGGTGGTGGGGGACAACGGCGAGGAGAACGATCCGCAGACGACGGGGCAGCCACCCGCCCCAGCTCTTGCGCAGCTAGAGGCTACGATGGACGTGATAGACGACTGCGGGGACGACAATGACAATGATGTTCCGATGGGGCCACCGCCCCCTCCAGACCCCGTGCCGCTGCAGGAGATTCTGGATGATTCCACGATTGGTTCGCGGGCATTTTTCCACAGTGCTCTTCTAATCCCAGGCATGCTGCACACCATCAACAACTCACTACAAGACGTCCTGCGGGCTTTTACACACCAGAAGTGGTTCCTTGGCCGAGCTAAACCACTGATCAGACTTGTGTCAACGCACTACACGAGGGAGCGGTTGCTCGAACGCTGCTTCAGCGCGCCAGAAGCGCAACAACACCACTTCGCCGTGAAGGCGATGACGGCCCACCCGTCAGACTGGAGATTCAGCAGTTGGGTCCCAGCGTTCCAAGAACTGGTTTTCATAGAGAACGCA
>CAUYUJ010007247.1:125000-240000 GCA_963575745.1 Prorocentrum cordatum | reverse complement strand
GCGCACGACATAGGGTGCAAATGCGGCCATCTTGCGTGGGCAACCCTCTGCCGATACGTTGTTGTTTGTCGTAAGTATTTGGGGAGCGGGGTGGGGATGCTCAATTCTGTTACTGGTAACATCTCGCCTCTTGGGCTCCTGGGTTCCGTCGGGGTCGCTTGTCTGTTGCCCATGCCCGGCGGCATGCATTTGTGTTTCTCGAGGTTGGGGCCGATTTCGGGGGGGCTTCAGAGCAGGAAGATGATGAAGATCGGGATGCAGGGGTGCCACAAGAGGAAGAAGATGAATATGCAAAGGGCGATCGCGAGAGCGAGCAGCGACCGCCTCCTGGACAGCCTTCTGGATTTCCACAGCCCGAGCCGATAGGGGGGACATCCACACCTACTGGGGCGCCTCCGTCTCCACAGGGATCGCCGCCTCCAGGGGCGCCACAGTCTCCGCCGCCAAAGGGGGCATCGCCTTCTCCAAGGTCGCCGCCCCCGAAGTCTCCCAGGTCTCCAGGGGGATCGCCGCCCCCACGGACGCCACAGTCTCCGCCGCCAAAGGTGACATCGGCGTCCCCAAGGTCGCCAGCCCCGAAGTCGCCTGGGTCTCCGCAGGGATCGCCGCCTCCAGCGACGCCACTGCCTCCGCCGCCAAAGGAAATGATGGGTTCCCCACGGCCGCCACCCCCAAAATCCCTTGGGTCTCCACGGGGATCGCAGCCCCCGTCGCCGCACCCAACGCCCAGGCCTAGTGGTTCTCCACATGGGCCAGTGCCGCCGCCAGCAGCAGAGCCCGCGGCTGCGGGGGCACCGCCTCCTCCGCCACCTGCGGCGCATCGCCCTCGCCCTGGGCCCAGGGGCCGCGACCCATCCTCAGGATATTGGGGCGCGAGCGGCTTCTTCAGATTCACGTCGTCGACGGAGAGTGCTGGAAAGTTAAGGTGGCAAGCCACGTGCAAGTGCCACAATGACCCCGAGGGTGCACCGAGCATTCGGTGTTCGAGGACTACAACCCTCGCTGCTGATGTCAGTAACTTCGAGGAGGTCCGATTGATCCTTATGGCCTGGTTGATTGCGGGCTACGGCATACCCAACCGACGGATCCATCCAGGCTACAAAAGTATCGAGGACACGCGGTTGAGCAGGTTTTCGGCCGAGGAGTTGGACGGCGCCTTGCCCCCTGAGGGCACATCAATGGCTGACTGGCAGAGTGGGCGGCTTCCCCCAAACAGAGTCAGAGACACTCTGAGGCAGGAGGCGGCGGCGCAGTTGGCCGAGATCGAGGGCGGCAGCGACGACGAATCGAGTTCCAGTGGTTCAGGATCCAGCGGATCCAGCTCCAGGTCGTCCCAGAAGAGCTCGAGCAGCGACTAGCGGTTCCGACCCCCAAGGGAAAATCGAGTAGTCGAGGGTGCCAGTGGGTATTTTCAAGGTTCCGATTTCGACCGATGAGCGTCCGATTGCTAAACAGACTGTTACCATGTCCATCCACTCTCGTCATTCATCCTTCCTTCTCCCTCATGCCCGTTCAGTCTCTGCGCAGTGCGCAGGTTCTTATTTGGTCGCGATGTTCATTGAGCAGGGTATTGATATCATGCCCTAAGGCATCACCAGCCACCAGCGTGTCTTTTTCCTCTCATGTCTGCTTCCACTTGTCCCCGTGTGGTGCGGTGTTCCTCTTCCATTCCTTGATCCAGGTCCCGCATCTTGGCTATCAGTGGGGGGCCCATTGGTCAATGAGGAGGGGCGCTGGGTGGGAAGGGGCGCCCTCTTGACAGCAGAACCTGGCCTCTCCTCATCGGATGCGCGCTCGTGCCACTCTGCCGCAGATCTTGCTGATCTCCCTCACTGCCTTCGCCTGCTATTTGCTCGTTTTTTCTCTCTCTCTCTCTCTCTCTCTCTCTCTCTCTCTCTCTCTCTCTCTCTCTCTCTCTCTCTCTCTCTCTCTCTCTCTCTCTCTCCGATTTGGCCTTCTATCTCCGCCATCCTTCCTCCCTCTTCCCTCCACTAACCTTCCCGCCCGCCTTCGCCCTCCCCCCCATGCCCCCCTGCCCCGCAGGGCCGCAGTGACAGCGCCAGCTTCAACTTCGGCTACTGCCAGCCGCGCAACAAGAGCTCACGTTGCCCGCTCGCCGCTGGCACCGCGGGTTGGATGAGGGAGGAGGGGGGAGTATGGTGAGGATGACGATGGGCGATGATGGTGAGGAGGACGATGGAGATGCTGCGGCTGATGATGCTGCTGATGATGATGATGCTGATGATGATGCTGATGATTATGATGATGCTGATGATGATGATGGAGGCTGATGCTGCTGATGATGATGATGCTGATGATTAGTAGTATGATGATGATTGTGATGATGATGATGCTGATGGTGTTGATGGTTGATGGTGGTGATGCTGATGCTGATGACGACGATGATGATGCTGAGTGTGATTATGATGATAATGATGATGATGATGCTGATACTGATGATGATGAAGCTGATGATGATGGCGATGCCGACGATGACGATGATGATGATGAGGATGGTTATGATGATGATGATGGTGATGGTGATGGTGTTCGTGATGATGATGGTGGTGATGGTGATGAGGCGTTTGCTGATGAGGGTCAGGAGTCAGGGGGTCAGGCCGATACTCAGGATGATGCTTATATTGGTGAGCAGGTGGACGGATCGCGACGACGACGACGACGACGACGACGACGACGACGACGACGACGACGACGACGACCGCCACCACGTCGACGACGACGACGACGAATACGAATCGAAGACGACGACGACGATGTTGCTGGAGATGGGAAGGCTCGGGCATTGAGCCGCCTGAAGAGAGACAGGGCTCCAGCTTCGCCGAAGGCGGAGGCCGCGGCCCCAGGTCCGAAGGGTCGCTTAGCAGCGCAGAGCGCAGAGGAGGAGGAGGAGGAGGAGGAAGAGGAGGAGGAGGAGGAGGAGGAGGGGGAGGGGGAGGAGGAGGAATGAGGGGAAGGAGGTGGAAGCGGGGGGCCGCGACACGTCGGCGCCCACCCTGGTAGTCGTGGCGCTTGCTTGGCTTCCCAGAACTGCGCGTTGATAGTCGCATTTCGCGCATCGCTGGGCGCGAAGGACGGGGCTTGCTTGGCTTCCCAGAAGTGCGCGTTGATAATCGCATTTCGAGCATCGCTGGGCGCGAAGGGCGGGAAAGTCAATATGCGCGCGCCGTCCGTGAGAACATCGGCTCAATTGATGTCGGTTGGTTCTGGTGAGGGCCGCCTTCGCCGCCTAGCTTCCTGGTTGCGGGACATCCCCGAAAGTCCTCCTCGCGCCCGTCCTCGTGTCAGTTTCGCGTCCGTCCTCGCGGGGCTCGGCGATGGCGACCTCGGCGCTGCTCCAGTGATCATAGAGCCGACCCTGGACACTGCGCGGTGGGGAGTGGGGGCCTCGGGACTAGGGATAGGGATAGTATGTGCGACTCGGGACTAGGGATTGGGAGTGGGGAGCGGGGAGTGGGGGCTGGCGGCTGGTGCCCTGGCGCCCCCCGCCCCTGCCAGGACGATGCACCCGGTGCTCAGTCCCAGCCGCTCAGTTCCAGCAGCTCCGCCCCAGCAGCCTCAGTCCCAGCAGTCTCTCCCAGTAGTCAGTCCCAGCAGTGCCAGCAGCTCAGTTCTAGCAGCTCAGCCCCAGCAGATATGTCCCAGCAGCTCGGTCCCAGCAGCGTGGCCGCAAGGGCATCCTCAGTTCCAGCAGTGACGCCACAATGGCATCGTCAGTCCCAGCAGTTCGGCCCCAGCACCCTCAGTCCCAGTAGTGACGCCACAGGGGCATCCTCAGTTCCAGCAGTGACGCAGATGTTCCAGCATCGTCAGTCCCAGCAGTTCGGCCCCAGCGATTTGAGTCCCAGCAGTGGCGCCACATGGGTATCCTCAGTTCCAGCAGTGACGCCGACGTTCCATCAGCTCTGTCCCAGCAGTTCGGCCCCAGCAGTATCAGTCCCAGCAGTGATGCCACAAGGGCATCCTCAATCCCAGCACCCTCAGTCCGAGCAGCCTCAGACCCAGCAGTTTCAGTCCCAAGAGTCTGACGGTGACGACTCGCAAGACACGATGCGAATGCGCGAGAGGGAGGAGCGAGATGCTGCTTTCAGGAGTCGGTTTTATTACCAAGTTGGCGAAACAATGAGGCGTCGGGAACATGTAGCGTTTCACATGTCTTCGTATACTGTGAGCCTGTATCGAAGAACGCCCACGCGAGAGGAGCTCGCTGCCCTATCTGTCATGGTGCTATGCAACGTTTGCTCGTCTCAGGCCCTGGCTGGATTATCCAATTCCTCGCTCGTTTCTGCGCCCCCCCTCCTGATCGCAATCGGCCGTCCACCGTCCGCCGTCTGCTTGATCCCTCATCCTTCTCCTCCTCCTGCCTCCTGCTCCCTGCTCCTCCTGCTCCGCTCTCCCTCTGACCAGGCAGGTATAGCATCATGGCATTGGACAGCATTGCAGTTGTTGCTTCCCATATATATATATATATATATATATATAGGAGGAACGCAAGCGCCCGCGCGGCGCTGGCTCGGCGACTCGGATGCTGAAATGCCCGGCCATTGCGAGCGCGGGTTCCGCAGAATGGTTGTGATCGCCGCCAGGCTCGGGCCCGCGGGCAAATCGGCGGGGTCGAACATTCGCACCGCGTCAGCGGAGTGGTGGGAGGAGGAGGAGGAGAAGGAGGAGGAGGAGGAGGAGGAGTAGGACGATGACGAGGACGAGGAGGGAGGGGGAGGAGTAGGCGACGACGACGACGCTACGACGACGATGACGACCACCAGAGAGACGATGACGACGACGCTACGACGACGATGACGACGATGATGCATGTTCGACCCCCCCGCCAGACGTTGAAACGGCAATGATCGTCCACGGGTTTGAATCATAGTTCTAAAATGTTGAATGCCGCGGCCGATTCGAGAGGCCTGTCGGGCCACCGCGATGTGCTCAATTATATATATATATATATATATATATTTGTTGGCGCTGATTGTGGACGCACCGCAGTGTGAACATAAGTATATTCTCTCCTCTGATCGTCGCCCCTTTCTTCGTAGTCCTCTTCCTAGGTATCCCTCTGCTTTGTTGCCCCGCTCCTCGGCACCCCTCACTATATACGGACACTTTTACGCAACATTATATTCATACACATTCATACATGCATACACGTACATATGAAACCATTCACATACACGTATACATACACATGCACATACATATACACATACATATACGTAATCATTTACACACATACACATATACGTACATGTAAGTTATGCATATACATGTGTGGTGCGCACATGTTTCCACGCTCAACATTCTTACATTGAGTCGCTTCGCTCATTCCGCCGACCCCGAGGTGAGTCGTTCGGGCCCCTCAGCGTTCGGTCGGAGGTGAGCCAATCGGAAGAAGAGCAGGGGGGGGAGGAGGAGGAGGAGGAGAAGGAGGAGGAGGGGAGCAGGAGGAGGAAGAGGAAGTGGAGGAGGAGGAGGACCACAGAGAACCAAGGATGCATCAGCGATGCTGATATACACCATCCCGCCCCATGCCCCCTCCTCTTAAGGTCAAGCCCGGACGTGCGCCAGTGAAAAGGGGCGACTCGTTCGGGCCAATCCCTGTTCGGTCGGGGCCTCAGTCGTCCACGAAATGCTCGGCGCTGTCAAGGGTGGAATTCAGTTCCCCTTCTTCGGCGCGGCACCAATCTCCAACCTGCCACCGTAAAAGCCGTGAGTTACCAACCCATATTCGAAGCGCGGCCCCCGCGCGCGACATCCCCAACCTGATGGCGCATTCCGAGCGTCCAGCATGATGAAACTGCACATTCGCTTGACATGTTCTCGTCGCACCTACTTCAATGCACCCCCGCCCTTCCCCCGCCCCCCTTCCATCGCTATTTCATTTTCCCTTCGTGTCCGCCCTTCTTTCCCATCGCGAGAAGAACAGGGGCGCGCGCGCGCCCTGTGCCGCTGGCAGCCGTCGCGGAGGCGCCGAAGGGGGCCGCGCGCCAGACGCGGCATGCGGAAGCAAAGGGGCGCCGCTGCCCTCTGCCCCCAGTGGCGCGGGCGTGGAGTGCACTGCCGCATCTTCTTCTACATGCTACGGACGGAAGCGCGGAGGCGGAATTTCTTTCTTTTTCGGCGTCACACGAAGGGCTTCTGCGGAGAGCAGACCGAAGCGTTGCGATTGTTGCGTGGTGTTTTGGTGTTCGTGCATTGTGAATGTTTTTTTGTTGTGTTTCTGTGTTGTGCGCCGTTTGCTGGTCGTCGCTGCCGTTGTGTGCGTTTTAGTGTGTGCGTTTCCACGTTGTTGTGTGCCGCTGTTGTGTTTGTTTGCGTTTTCGTTGTGGTTTTGCGTTTTGGTGTGTTTTCCATTGCGTTTCGTCGTGTGCGCTGTCGCTTTGGCGTGTGGTTGTATGTTTTTGCGTTTTTGTTGCACTGATTTGTGTTTTTTTGTGTGCGTGCGCGTTGCGTTGTGTATTTTTGTGCTTTTGTGTGTGCGTTTATGTTTTTTTTTGTATTGTTAAGTGTTTTTTTCACAGTTTGGTATGTATTTCTGTCGTATTCGTAGCGTTTTGGGTTTTGTTTTGTTTTGTTGTGCGTTTTTCGTGTTTTGTGTGGCAGTTCGGTGATTTTGTTGCGTTTTCGGTTCGGTTTCCTTTTTTTTTCGTGCGATCATGTTGGTTTCATTTTTTTTTGGTCTCATTTTATGTATTTTCGTGTTTTTTTTTTGGACCCGCGTCGTTTTTGCATGCCGTTGCGTGCGTTTCGTCGTTGCGTGGCATGGCGGCGCGCTTTTCGTGCGCGTTTGGCACCGCGCGCGTCGCTCGTGCCCTCGCCGAGCGCCGTTCGGTCACGAGCCACGCGCGATCACCCACAGGGACGCGCAGCAGTTCTGCAGCAGTTCTGCAGTACTTCTGCAGTACTTCTGCAGCAGCCCCCAGACGGCGCAGCAGTTCTGCAGTACTTCTGCAGTACTTCTGCAGTACTTCTGCAGCAGCCGCCGAAGGGCGCAGCAGTTCTGCAGCAGTTCTGCAGCAGTTCTGCAGCAGTTCTGCAGCAGTTCTGCAGCAGCACCGCGCGACGGCGATCGCGTCGGGGTCTGCCCGTCGCCGTTAGTAGGCGAGCGTCGCGTTCGCGCTCCGTTTTGTGCGTCGGCGCTGCGATTTTTGCGCGCGCGTGTGTATTTTTTTGTTTTGGATGTGATTTTGTGATTTTGGTGTCGGTTGTCTGTGATTTGGATGTGATTTTGTGATTTTGGTGGTTTGGGTGTGATTTTGTGCGATTTTGCGTGATGTTGGCATGGTGTAGCGCGTGTGGTTGTTTGTATTGCGTTTTTTTTTTTTTTTTTTTTTTTTTTTTTTTTTTTTTTTTTCGTTTGTCTTGTGTTTGTTTGTTTTTTTGTTGGTTTGCTGTTTTTCTTCAGGTTGCATGCTTGTTTTTTTTTTTTTTTTGTGGATCGTTGTGTTTATGGTGTGTTTTCTGTGCGCTTGTTCGTTTATATATATATATATATATATATGGGTTTATGCGTCGGTTGATCATGTTTTTTTGTGTTTTTGTAGTGTTTTATGGTTGTGCGTGGTTTTTGCTGTATTTGCTGCCGTTTTTTTGTGCGTGAAGTTTTTTATATAAAAAAATGCGTGTAGCTTTGGCGTTTACTGGTTGGGTTGTTTGGGGTTTTCTGGGGGTATGTGTTCATTGCTGTTGGCCAGAGCGGTATCGGACGAGCGGTCTCGCGCCCGTCCCGCTTCCTTCACCCCCCTCCCCCCTCCCTCCCGCCACCCTTTCCCCTCCCTCGCTCCTTCTCCTTCCCTCCGCCCCCCCCTCCCTTCCCTCCTTCCCTCCTCCTCCCCCTGCTCTGCTGCTACGCTGCTCTCTCATACTGCTCTACGCTGCTATTCCAAAGGGCGGTCAAGTTGCCTGCTCGGTTCCTTATACCTTCGGACCTTGGTGGTCCACATCTCACATGTGACTGGTGCAAAATTCCGCTCTTCAAAGCTTGTCGGGACAGCGGCTTCAATAGACTGTATGTAAACGTTAGGGGACCTGACGAAAGGGTTCGGAGAATCCCTTGGAAAGAACTGGCTGTTGGTCAGTAGCCGTTTCGCCTCAAACCCTGACGGAACTCTTGTCCGAAACGGCTGGGAACATCCATATACAATTCAGGGGATGGTCAAACGCAGCCTTCCAGCCAAGCTAGCAGCCAGGAAGCGTCTCAAGTGGATACACGGCTCAGGTGGAATGTGGAACTACTGTGAAGAGGAAAAAGTCTACACCAAAGTCTGGTACACGGAGTACTATGATACGTGGTTCGACCCTGAATCTGACTGGCCTCACCCAGTGGTTTGGTACCTGTCTGACTACTGGTGGGACGGAGACTTCTTTGTGGAAAAGTGGCGTTGGAAGTATCCGTGAAGACCTCTCCTGGGACTCCCACATTCTGAACCTCTTGGCATCTGCGGTGCATGGGCCTGCGGCTTTTGGAGGTCTCTCAGTTCTCCTTCAATCTCCCTTGCATGCTCCTCAACGTCGGTAGTTGGCAAAATACAAAACCATAAACATTCCCAGCCTTCTCGCGTCATACATGTTTGAATTCAACTACCTCATATGCCTTGATTCACCTGGGGTGGGTTCTCACGGTTGGGCTCACTCGGCTTTACAGTTTCCTTTGTATGCCTCCGTATCTTCTGGGTCATTGCGTGCTTGGGACATTCAGTTTAATGTCAGGCTTTCTTTCTTTCACCACATTTATTCGAATGGGTTGCCACTTAGATATATTGGGCTTCAAGGGACTCAAAGAAAGTTCTCTTCACTTCTTAATCACTTCAGGTCGTGGGAACATATGCCCCCAAGATCGGCGTCAAGAGTTATTCAAGTTACTCGAGTTACTCAAGTCACTCAAGATATTTTGATCAATTTAAGCATAATCCATTACCTTGCATTACGTTTCTCATTGCTCGCACCTTTATTCAAAGCGAGAGGGTCCTGGTGGTGGATTTCATTCAGTATCATGGGTTCAATTTAGGATGGGTTTCAATCATTCACGATTTCTTTCAGTATCATGGGTTTCAATCATGATTTCTTTCAGTATTGGACAGGCAGTCTCCATTCATGATTTCGTTCAGTATCTTGGGTTTCAATCCTGGGTTGGGATTCATCTTTGTTCTGCCCCTTCCTCTCCCGCTTCTTCCCCGCTTCCCTCTTTCTCTACCGTGCGCATTTGGCGTATTGGTGGCTTCTCAGGTTTGTGTTTTGGGAGAACCGACCTTTCAAGGCGCGTCATCATCATCATCCTCCTCCCCCCCCCCCTGTCTCCTCCCCTCCCTCCCACGCCCCTCCCCCCTTCCCCCTCTCCCCTCCCTCCCTCCATCCCCCATCGCCCCCTTCCTGCATCCCCCCTCACTCCCCCCCCCCCTCTCCCTTCTCCCGCCCCTTTCCTTCCTCTGCCCCACCCCGCGCCCCTCCCCTCCCTCGAAGCCCGAATCGAGCCTGGCCGCGATGTGCAGCGTTTACGATAGCCGCGAGTGGGCAGCGGTTGCATTATCGTGCGAAGCCCCCCGCCGCGGCGCAGCGTTTCTGCCCCGCGCTGGCAGGCGTCTCAAAAAGGGGAGCAGGTAGGTGCTGCGCCGCGCGACGAGAAGCGCCATGCTCGGCGGCTGCCCCCTGCGACGGAGCCACGAGGCTTCGGGTGCGAACATCGTGATGGGAGGGTCCAGTTTGGGCAAGCCCCCAGCTCCCAGGGGTCGGCAATGCGCGATGCCGACGAACATTGCCATGGCGCACGGCCGCGGCGATTCCGACGCGCAATTCATGCGCTCCGCGAAATTGCTCTGGGTCTCGCGGTGGCTTGGCGGAAGAAGAAATAAGCGACGCTAGGCCCCGTGGGCGCCCTCGTGGAGACGCCCGCCGGGGGCGCGCGTCGCGGCGGTGGGGCGCTACATCGTCGACGCGCTGCCAGAGCGCCCTCGCGGGTGCGTAGCCAGTTCGGGCACGACAATTCCCATCGTGAACTCGTGAATCGCCATTTGTGCGACGGTCGGAATAAGGCCCCGCGGATGGGGCCCGAGCGCCTAACGCGACCGCCTGCTCGCACGAGCGCGACGCCGAACATTTTAGGGTTGCGTGTTGCGCTCGGTGCAACCAGGAAGCGCAGAAAGCTGGAGGCCTGACAGAGCCCGCGCTGCGCAAACATGATGAGCCTGGCGCGGCCGCGGCTGCAGCGCGCTCGACGGGCGGAAGTTCGCCGACAAGAATGACCTTCGGGCGCAACGGAACATTTAGGGCAATGCCCCCGCCGCCGCCCGCCGCAGCTGCGGCCCCGCGATGCCGCGGGCCGCCGCAGCGGAGGAGCGGAAGGCTCGGCACGCAGGAGGCGGAATGCCATCGCCGAGGGGGATGCGGCAACGGCCTCAGCGGAAGGCGTGGCCCCGCCAACCGCCAGCGGCGGCCGTGCCGCCGCGTGCCGCCCGTGCAGCGGCGGCCCTGCGATGCCGCGTTGAAGCGCGAATGGTGATGGTGATGGGTGGTGGTGGCGAGGTGAGGGTGTTCATGGCGATGGGGGTGACGTGCCGCGCCGCGTTCGGTTCCTGGGGAAGGGGGAACTGCCCTCCGCCCCGCGGGCGGCGGGCTTGCGCGCGCGCGCGTGCACGGATGGGGAAGGGGGGGGCGTGTGGGAAGGAGAGAGGGGGGGGGGGGCGCGCCTTCCGTGAAGAGGCGGAGGGCGGGGGAGGAGGAGAGGAGGAGGAGGGGGGAGGGAGGAGAAGGAGGGGAATGGGAATGGAAGGGGGGAAACGGGATGCGGATTTCGGATGTGAACACGTTGCCCACCCAAATGCCGCGCCCCAGCAATTTCACACGTCGACGATCTGTGGTGGGAGAGCCCCAGCTCGCCCTTTCCAAACAAATCGAAATATACCTCTTCGCTCTGATTCCGATCGCGAAAACCGATGATGAGACGGCGCGTTCGCGTCGAATCGAGCGGCGGCGGCCCTGCCGCCGCCAGCGTTCAACGTTGAGCGCCACCAGTGGTCCAGAATCGGTCGACGTTGAGCGATTCGCCGTTTGGGCAAAAGGCCGATAGTTCAAGGTTGAGCGGTCCCCGCGATGTCAGGAACGTGCGGTTGTGGTACTGTGTAGATATGTGCGCACCACCTTTGTGCATGCGTACATGCGTACACGCATCCATATACACATAGGTGCATATGATTGGCGGTCCTTGTCCGTGCATTCATACATACAAACATACATACATACACACATACATACATACATACACACATATACACACATACATACATACATACATACATACACACATATATACACACAAATACATACATACCTGCATGCATACATACATACAAAACTATATACATACATACATACATACATGCATACATGCATGCATACATACATACATACATACACACATATGTATACACACATATGGTATACAATACGCATTACCTCACATTTCCCATTCGCCCTCCCTCCTTCTCCTTCCGTCATCCCTCCATCCTTCCCATGGGTAAATGCACACACACATGCATATACACATACATACATGCATACATACATACATACATACATGCATACATACACACATACATGCATACATATTTACATTTACATTCCTGTACAAACACACATGCGCTTCCCACTTCCCATTTCCCCTTCTCCCTCCTCTTCCCTTCCTCTCCCTTTCCCCCTCTTGTCCCTTGTCCATTCCTCCCTCCTCCGCCCCCCTCCTTCCGCCCACCTTTCCCCTCTTCCTCGTTCGACCATTCCATTGATCATGCCGGCCCTTCTTTCTGTCGTGCTCACTCGCTCACCCCCCCCTGTTCGCGCGCCGGAGGCCCCGCTGATCACCGCGAGCGCTGCTCCTGCCCGCCAGCCGCCAGCCGCGCGGAGGAGGAGGGGACAGGAGGAGGAGGGGGAGGAGGAGGAGGAGGAGGAGGAGGAGGAGGAGGAGGAGGAGGAGGAGGAGGAGGGAGGAGGAGGAGGAGGAGGAGGAGGAGGAGGGAGGGGGAGGGGGAGGGGGAGGAGGGAGGAGCGCAGAGCGCAGGGGAGGGCGAGGAGTGAGGAGGAGGAGGAAGGAGGAGGGGGACGGGGATGTGGCACTGGGCACTGGCGCGCGCGGCATGCGGAGCGCGGGGCGTCGCCGTGATGACGGCCGTGTCCGACGCAAGAGGTCATCGTATTCTCCTCCTCCCTGTTCGCCTCCTTCTCATCCTCCGCCCTTCTCCTCCTCCTCCTCCTCCTCCTTCCTCTTCCTCATCCGCCTCCTCCTCCTCCTCCTGGGCCCGTTCCTCTCTGCTTCGCCTCTCTCATCTCTCATCGCCTCTCGGTGCGCAGAGCGCAGCGGAGGGGTGGGGAGGAGGAGGGAGGAGGAGGAATGGGGGGTGAGGAAGGATGAGGAGGAGGATGGAGAAGAAGGAGGGGTCAGCGTCGTCGTCGTCGTCGTCGTCATCGTCGTTCCAAGTTCCAAGGCTACCAGCGAGACAGATACCTGGCATCTCGCATCGCTCGGACGCGTGCATTTCTTTCTCGGCGAACACCCTGGAGGAGCATCCTGGATCATCGAGCAAAACAACACACGCACGGAACCGAACCATGCACGGGAAATGAACGTCCGAGCGACGGCAAGGAGAGAGAGGATGACAGAGGCGATGTGCTCCGCTCTCCGCGGTTTCGGATCAGCGCAGCGCATGCCCCCCCGCTGGGCCCGCTGGGCCCTGGGTCTGCCCTCGGCAGTGGCGGCGCCAGGCGCCGGGGGCCAGGGGCACGATGAGGGCAGGGCGGACGAGGAGGAGGAGGAGGAGGACGAAGGATAATCAGAAGTTTAGGTGGAGTGTGGAGTCAGTGGGTAGAGCTGGACATGGAAGCAACGCGACTCCGACGACGACTCCGACTCCAACTCCGACTCCGACTCCGACTCCGACTCCGACTCCGACTCCCCCCTCCGACGACGACGACGTCGACGACGACGGGCCCCAAGAGGGTTCCAAGATCTCCCTCGCCCCTCACCCCTCACCATCCCTTCCCCTCAGAAAAAGTTAGCGCCTTCTCATCCCCCTAACCCCTCATCCCGCATCTCCCTCTATCCTTCTCCTTCGCCCTCCCGCGCGCGGCTCGCGGGTCGGAGGTGCCATGGCGGCGGCGCCTGCGCTGCTCCAGGCGGCGGTGATCACGGGCGACGGCGAGGGCGCCGAGGAGAGCATGGTCCCTGAGGAACCACGCGCGAAGAAGGAGAGCTCCGATTCGTCAGAGGATGAGAGTTCTGAGGCTCGTGGAGGCTTGCAATAATCGTCGTCGTCGTCGTCGTCGTCGTCGTCGTCTTCGTCGTCGTCTCGGTCAGCCAGATAACGTTTCGGGTTATTGGAGTCGTGCTTGCTGTTGCGGGGGGCCGCGCAGTTCAGCTCCACGGCGGATCCAAGTGGCCGCGGAGCAACCCAAGAAGTCCCCAAGAGACCCCAAACGGGCCCACGATGCTCCCAAGGGGGCCCCAAGAAGGGCCCCAGAGCGTCGTCGTCGTCGTCGTCGTCTAGGTCATCCAGATAACGTTTCGGGTTATTGGAGTCTTGCTTGCTGTTGCGGGGAGCCGCGCAGTTTCCCGCGTGCCTCCAGGGGGGCGTCAGATCTGATCCACGGCGGATCCAAGTGACCACGGACCACGGAGCTCCCCAAGAAGTCCCCCAACGCCCCCAAACGGGCCCACGATGCTCCCAAGGGGGCCCCAAGAACGGCCCCAGAGCGTCGTCGTCGTCGTGTAGGGCATAGAAGGGCCTGTGATGTTACAGTCTTCCTGGGTGGGAATGTACGTCGGCCTAGGGTCGGTAGGGTTAGGGCCTGTAGGGTTAGTAGGATCTGTAGGGCTAGTAAGGTCTGTAGGGTTAGGGTTTGTAGCTGTGGCCCTACGTGCTCGCTGGTGTCGCCCTAGGCCTTCGGGCGGTGCGGGGGGGGGACTTTGAATTCATGGTGGCCCCAGGGCTTTGAAAAGAAGAAGAAGAAGAAGAGGAAGAGGAAGACAAAGAAGGCGTCTGAGAAAGACAAGGATGATGTCGTGGCTCCCAAAGCCAAGGTGGCCAAGCATAAGTTTTGCAACCTGACTATATGCGAAAAGGCCGCAGTTGAGAAAGAGCGCTTCTGCCGTGAACACGTCAGTCTCGTCAAGTGCGCGTTCGAGGACGCGAAGCGTCAGGGTGCCAAGCAGCAGACAACGTTCCAGGATGAGAGGAAGAGAGGCGGCGCCGCGTTTGAGTCGTCTCTGAACGCATGCGCAGCGCAGTGTCAGGAGGGGCTGGGGTCTGGGGACCTCGGTGTCAACATGTAGTCAACGCGCCTAGTAAGGACGCGCGCCTTCATCTGGGGTACCCTTGCGCCCTTGCCTCTGAGGCCCGTCCTTGCCATTATCACTGGTCGCCCACCGCCCTAAAAAACAACACTTCGGCCTCCAAGGGTCTTGCGCCCTTATCACACGTCCTTAATACACGTTTTGACTGTAGTTGACGAGCACTTGGTGCACTGCAGCGGGGGATCTGGGATGCGCGCGGTCGAGTTAGAGACCGCAGAGCAAGACAGAATTGATGCCGAGGCCGCCTCCCGACCTCTGAGGCTCGGTAGTGCAGCGGTGGGGGGGCGGGGGTGAATGAGGGAAGAGTGATGGTTTGATGGTGGGCTCCCGTTCTCTCCCCCCCCTCTCTATCGCTTTCGTTTCCTCTCTCCTTGCCACTCTCTCCCTCTCCCTCTCTCCCTCTCCCTCTCCCTCTCCCCGTCTCTCTCTCTCTCTCTCTCTCTCTCTCTATCTCTCTCTCTCTCTCTCTCTCTCTCTCTCTCTCTCTCTCTTCCCCTCTCTCCTTGCGTATTGCGTCCAGTCGCCCGATCATTCTTGAGTGTCGCCTCGATGTTATGCTGTGCCTGCCTTCTGGGGCAGGCCCGTGGCAGGGGCTCGCAGCGCGGATCCTTCGACTGGTGCAAGTTTTACATGACTTACTCCAAGGCGAAGGTTCTGAGAGGGCACATGGGGAGGTTCAGGACTGAAATGCAATGGTGAATGTTGCTGCGAGACTGTGGACTTCGATGGAGTAGTCTGCGTGGATGCGCATGTGAATAGTGAGGAGCGAAGAGGGGAAGAAGAAGGAGGAGGAGCAGGAGGAGGAGGGGGGGGAATAGGAGGCGGAGGGGGAGATCGGATCGGATCTGGACCCCTGCAAACGTGATCCACACGCGGCAATGTGCGGCTCCAGAGTTAGGAGTTAGAAGCAGGAGGATTGATGGATCAGGATACTATGCTGCACACTCACAGTCCGAAGGGGAGGTGGCCCAGCGCGGCACGAAGGGCGTCATGAAGCACGAGCGCGCCTTCATCAAGTTCTACGAAGAAGAGCACGGGTGCTCTCCCGACGAGGCCCCTTCGACGAGGGAGGGGCGACGTGTGAATTGTCGGATGGGCGGCTGGAGCCGAGGGGCGCTGGGGAGGAGGAGGAGGAGGAGGAGGAGGAGGAGGAGGAGGAGGAGGAGGAGAGGAGGAGGGGGAGGAGGAGGAGGAGGAGGAAGGTGAGGAGGAGGAGGAGGAGGAGGAGGACGAGGGGTGGAGAGTGATTGATGGGAAGGGGGGAGGATGTGGTAGGGAGAAGGAAGAGGGACTGCTAAAGCGAGTGCGGCGGTGTTGCATGTGCGTACCGTTGGTGACATGGTGTCATTGCCTAATCTTATATCCTCTCCCTCTTCCCCTTCCCCTCCATTTCATGTTACCGCATCCCCCACGATCCTCCTTTCTTTTTATGACTCCGTGCTTTCTTCCCCCCCCCGTCCCTCACTACAGTCAAAACGTGTATTAAGGGTGGGTGGTAAGGGCGCAAGACCCTTGGAGGCCGAAGCGGGGTCTCTTGGGGCGGCGGGCGCCAGTGAAAACAGCACAGGGCAGGCCGCAGGCGCAAGGGCGCAAGGGCACCCTAGGTGAAGGCGCGCGTCCTTACTCGGCGCGTTGACTGCATCACGTCCGCGCCCCCCGACTCCCTATGCCCGAGGCGAGGGGGAAGTGGGCCGCCGCCAGCGTGGACCCACACGTGGAGAAGGACATGAAAGGCCCTGGGGGGAGCCTGCGCGTCTGGACAAACATTGAAGATTTTATCGCATTCTTCGACGAGGGGCGCATTGCTGCGAACCTCAACATGGGAGACAAAGAGAAGAAAAAACCCGAAGGAGGCCGACCTGCGTCGGTATGAGGATGAGGTCAACGCAGCTGGCGGGTCTTGGCATAGCAACCTTCTCGCTGGCGTGGCAGGGTCGTCTCGCTCGGGCCCGTCGAAGTTCGTTGAGGGCGCTCCGAAGGTCGATGAGGATTCGCAGGTGGAGCATAAGGAGTCACTAACCGAGGATGACCAGAAGACTAGCACGCGTGGTCGGCGCTCCCGCAGTCGTTCGGCCAGGAGGCGGCAACCCGCTGCGTCGCCAGACGGTCACCGCAGAAACACAAAATACACCAAATCCTGGATGTGGATGAGGAGGAGGAGGATGAAGATGATGAGGGGGAGGAGGTGGAGGAGGGGGAGGATTGATGAGGGATGCGGGGGATGAGGATGAGGACGAGGATGAGGAGGAGCCAGCCGAAAACACAGGATCCTGTCATTGCAACCTCGGGGCAGGCCCCAGACATATCATCCCATGTCGGGGAAGGCAGAGCTGGAAGCTGGAGGGCGAGGAATGAGGAGGGGGAGGATGAGGAGTTCGCATTGTTTCTCGGGTTTCTTGATCGCGCCATGGTCGAGGTGTGAGTGCAGACCATGGCCGTTCAAGCATCGTCGGCGCTTCCGCGTCGAAGGGGGTGCGCGCCCAGACCGTCGAGGACTCAGAGGATGATGATCAGATGTCTGAGGGCGGTGTTGAGCCGAAGGTGCAGTGGGGTGACCAGGCAACGACTGCATGTGGCAAGTGGCAGCGAGGGATCGACAGGCTAACTCCAGATTTGAGGAAGCAGAGCGATCAGCTTCTGGAGTTGGTGCAGGGTGCGGTATGCCAGCAATGGCCTCTCGCACCGGGCGTGGCCATGGCACTGAACGGTGCCATGCTCAAGTGCGTCGCGCTGGCTCGGATCTTCTCGATTGAGACGCCACTGCCGACTCTCCAGGAAGCCTGTCGAGCGTCATTCCCGATTCAGCCAAGCTGGTTTTTGAAACGTTTCGAGGTTCTGTGGTTGCCCGTCTTAGATGGGGTGGCCTTGGGCAAGCGGAGGCGCAGGGAGAAGGGGTTGCGATGGTGCGCGTCACTCTCGCCAGGAGTTCACGCGCCTCACGAACCCCAATGACGTCCTCGAGTACGTGAAGAAGTGCACGGTCGACAACGCTGCTCCCAAGGGGCGCCCCGTTTCGCGCTCGGAGGGGCAGTGGGGGATGGCACGCAGCGCGGAAGATGATGCAGTTTGGCGTGAAGGCACGGCGAGGGTGTTAGAGCAGGTCAGCATTCAAGCATCTCAGGATCGGTTTGGCATCATCATCATCATCAACAACAACATCATCAGCAACAGCGTCATCAACATCATCCTCATCCTCGTCCTCGCGCTCGGACTCCGACTCGCCCTCGTTCTCGTCCTCGCCCTCCTCGATCTGAAACCGATCGGTTCCAAGTTCGCTCTGAGACCGCTCGGTGAGTGCGACCAGCTAGCGCGTTAGAGGCAGCAGCATGGCGCACGGGCAGGGGAGGCCGACAAGTCCTTGGTTGAGTTCTTCCAGTGGTGCACGGACCAGAAGAGGCAGCTACCGCACAAGCATGATGCGTTGCGCCCGTGGTCCGAGCTCCAGTCGAGGGCCGAGATGCTTGCTGGTGCGGTCTGATGTTCCCTCCGCCCCTGTCCATGCATATATCTATGTATATCTGTCCTGTTCTCCACCTCTCGTCCCCTCCCTCCCCCCCCCTCCCCCTCCCTTTCTCTCTCGCTCTCTCTACCTCTCTCTCTTTCTCCCCCTCTCCCCCCTCTCCTCTCTCTCTCTCTCTCTCTCTTCTCTCTCTCTCTCTCTCACTCTCTCTCCCTCTCTCTCTCTCTCTCTCTCTCTCTTCTCTCTCTCTCCTCTCTCTCCTCTCTCTCTCTCTCTCTCCTTCTCTCTCTCTCTCTCTCACTCTCTCTCTCTCTCTCTCTCTCCCTCCCTCTCCTCTCTATCTCTCTCTCTCTCTTCTCCCTCTGTCTGTCGATCTCGCTGTCTGTTATGCCTGCCTGTCTGCCTGGCTGCCTGCCTGCATGTCTGTCCGTCCGTCAGTCCGTCTGTCTGCATGTCTGCCTGTATGTCAGCATCTCGCTCTCTGCTCTCTCTTCCCCGCGGTCTGCGACAAGAAATCGTTCGACGACCTTTCCAAGACCTTGACTCAGCAGTCCGAGTCCATCAACAACTTGATGAAGTCGCTGCGGACCGCCGCGAAGGGCGCCCAGACGGCCGTGAAGACGCAGAGGGCCAATGAGCAGGCTGCAGCGCAGAGGGTCTTGAGGGAGAAGGAGGTCAAGATGAAGACGTTCGTCAAGGAGATCCCTCCCTCTCATCATCATTCTCGCGCCCCCCCGCGTCTCACGACGAGGACGGTAATGATGGTGGTAGTGGCGATGGTGATGGTGATGTTGATGATGATGGTGGTCCCCATGGCGATGATGATGATGATGATGATGCTGATGTTGGTGATGATCATGATGATGGTGGTGGTAATGATGATGCTTGTGATGATGATGGTGATGCTGAGCCTGTTGATGGTGAGGATGCTGATAGTGATGGGGTGAGATGAGCTGTGGATGAAGATGTTGATGATGATTTTCATGGTGATGGTGATGCTGATGATGATGCGAGAGGACCTGCGCAAGGCCAGTGGCAAGGGCAACGTTGCGATTGGCGAGGCGATCATGGAGTGGGCCACCGTCGACAGCACGAAAGTTGACACGATCCCAGTGATCTCGACGGCTCAGGTCCCGAACTACCTCGACAAGAATGTTCCGTTCTTAGTGAAGGACGCGGTCAACGTGATGGAGCGGGGACACGCTGCTGCCCTGACCACCTTGATGACGCAGTGGCAGCAGAAAGGCCCCTCGATCGGAGCTGGTCGGAAACAATCCCAATGTCCACTTGCTCATGTGGGCCCGTTCATGGAGCTGCGGGCGCCGCTCGTTGGATGGATCGAGGACTGGACACAAGGTCCCCGTTGGGTCGAATGGGGAGGGGGAGGGCATGAGGATGTTCAAGGGGAGGGGGATATGATGAGAGGGGTGGGGAGGAGGAGGAGAAGGAGGAGGAGAAGGAGGATGAGGAGGAGGAGGAGGAGGAGGAGGAGGACATACCTGAGGTATGAGGAGGATGAGGACACAGAGGGAGAGGAGCGGGGACCAAATCGACCACCCCTCTCAGCTTACATTCCGCATCTACGGTCGCACACAGTCCAGGGGGCTTCACGCGATCATGGGTAGCATGAGCAGGATGAGCATGAAGAGACGGAGCGGGAGGAATGAGGCGATCACGTTCATGGTAACAACGGCAGGGGTAGGATGCCTTCGGTTCTCTGCCTCAGTTGCGTCGTTGCCGCTCCGCCAGAAGCTTGACAGGGTGTTCTTCAGCTTCCAGAGTGCTGGCAACGTCTTCTGTGGCAACGAGACGGCGCGCCTGCCGAGCATTCGCTTTCAGTGCGCTGGCACCCGCCACGCCACGATGGTCAAAGCTGAGGGCTGGGCAAACCTGTTGGCGAAGAACAGCGGCGATGACGCCGCCCCCGTGAGCTTCCCGAGCCTCGTCAACGCGTTCAAGGCTGCGAAGTCGCTCGACATCGACCTTGGCATCGCAGTGCATGGAGGCACCCACAAGCACGACATGCTGCTGTACACCCCTGCGGGCTACCTCATCGGCGAGAAGGCCATTGCGGACAGCTTTGGTGTGAGGATCTCGCTCGGCAACGTCAGGATCGGGAGAGCTTGCGAGCTCGCGTTCAAGGCGCTGGGCAGCATCAGCAGGATTGCGGAGGTGCTCTGGGCAACGTCGGAGAAGGGCGTGGATGGAGGATGAGGAGAAGGAGTAATGAGGGGGATGAGGAGCAGGAGCCAGAGGGGGAGGAGAAAGAGGAGGAGGATGAGGAGGGGGAGGAAAAGGATGAGGAGGAGGAGGAGGAGGAAGGGGAGACGGAGGAGGAGGAGGAGGATGAGGATGCGGATGAGGAGGAGGAGCTGGAGGAGAAGGATGAGGAGGGGGGGAAGGATGAGGACGAGGATGATGATAAGTAGGAATCAGCCGACAGCACGGCAACACCTCCCCCTTCCCTTCCTGTTTCGCTTGGTTGCCTGGTGCTTCTGTTCCATATCCTGCTTCGTCTCATCATCCTCCCTCGTCCTGCATTCGACCCGCAGGCCCCTGACATCCAGCGCATGCAGTCCGTGAGGGCGGCCCTGCAAGCCAAGCTGCAGATGGCGCGCGACACCGAGGCGCTGCCGGCGTCGGGCGACGAGCTGGAACGCCAAAGGAAGGCACCCGCTGCTACGGCGGAGCTCGCGAAGAAGGAGGCTGAGGATCAGAGGATCGCCGATGCCGCTGCGGAGCAGGAGCGCCTCAGGAAGGAGGCCGAGGATAAGCTGATCGCCGACGCCGCTGCGGAGCAGGAGCGCCTCAGGAAGGACGCCGAGGATAAGCAGATCGCCGATGTGGCTGCGGCGGAGGAGCGCGCGAAGAAGGAGGCTGAGGATAAGCTGATTGCCGATGCCGCTGCGGAGCAGGAGCGCCTCGTGAAGGAGGCTGAGGACACGCAGGTCGCCGATGCCGCGGCGGCGGAGGAGCTCGCGAAGACGGATGCTGAGGATCAGAGGATCGCCGATGCCGCTGCGGAACAGGAGCGCCTCGTGAAGGAGGCCGAGGATTAGCAGATCGCCGATGCCGCGGCAGCGGAGGAGCGCGCGAAGACGGATGCTGGGGATAAGCGGATCGCCGACGCCGCTGCGGAGCAGGAGCGCCTCAGGAAGGAGACTGAGGATACTCAGATCGCCGACGTTGCGGCGGCGGAGGAGCTCGCCGAGAAAGAGGCTGAGGACCAGAGGATCGCCGATGCCGCTGCGGAGCAGGAGCGCCTCAGGAAGGAGGCCGAGGATGAGCAGGTCGCCGAGGTCGCGGGGGCTGAGGAGCGCGCGACGGAGGAGACTGAGGATACGAAGATCGCCGATGCCGCTGCGGAGCAGGAGCGCCTCAAGGAGGCCGAGGGGGGGCAAGGCGTCGCCAGCGCCGCTGCGGTGGATGGGGACTCAGCGTCCCTAGCTGCGATCGCGGCGGATACTGGGCGCCGCAAAAGACAGGAGGCTGTTGCTGCGAAGAGGGCCGCCAAGAAGAAAGCAGAGGAGGATCGCCAGGTAGCTGCGAACGCTGAGAAGTTCAAGCAGTGCATGCAGATCGGCAGCAGCGGCAAGCGCAGCAGCGGCAGTAAGTAGGTAGCGGCAGGCGCCGCGCAGGAGTCCAGGGATGGACGGGATGGGGGGGAACGTGGTGACGATGAATATGGAAGTCGAGGGACGAGGGTAATCAGGATGAGAGCGGGATAGCATTAGGCAAGTATTTGGTGTTAGATGTTGGGCGCTAGGGAGGAAGGTGTCAGAACGAGGGGTTGCAGACAGCAAGCTCGCGGATTTTAAGCTGAATGCAGATCGCGGGCGAAATCTGGTATGTGCGATATGCGCGGGCTGACTGGCTGACTAATCTCCTGTGTCGCCGCAATGGGGCGCGAAGACAACCGCGCTGCGGTCTGGGCCGCTGGCCCACGAAGCATCTCTGTCTCACAGCGTTTCCGCGATGGTGCGAAGATAAAGCGCGACGTTGAGTGGTCAGATTCACCATCGCACCTCATTCCTACCCTCATCTCCTCCCCCTCCTGTTCTACGTCTGTACCCTCATCTCATGGGTCGTCTCCTTCCCCGTGGTTCTCTCTCGTCTCTCTCACTTCCCTGCTCTCCGCGTCCCCTCTTCTCACCCTTCCTTCCCCCATCCGTCCTCTGCCCTCTTCCCATCGTCCGCTGCATGCTGGACTTCGCCTGCGATGCAAGGGCGCAAGGCCCGTGGCCTGCGCCAGCCAGCGCGCAAGCGCGCGCTGGCGCGACTGCGCCTTGCCGCGCTTGAGGGTGGCCTCGCCTTTCTCCGTTTATCATGCCTCGTTTGGTGGTGGTCCACTCCGTGTCCAATATTGCTACATGTCCCTGCCCCCCTTTCCCTGTACCACCATATCCCCACGTCCGCTCTACCCCTTTATTTCGATCTCCGTCCTCTGTGTCTTGTGTCCTCCTCCCAGCGTCCGCTGCATGCTGGACTTCGCCAGCGAATCAAGGGCGCCAGGCCTGTGGCCTGCGCCAGCCAGTACGCGAGCGCGCGCTGGCGCGACTGCGCCTTGCCGCGCTCGAATGTGGCCTCTCCTTTCTCAGTTTATCATGCCTCGTTTGGTGGTGCCACTCCGTGTCCAATATTGCCACATGTCACTGTCCCCCTTTCCCTGTACCACCATATCCCCACGTCCGCTCTCCCCCTTTATTTCGTTCTCCGTCCTCTGTTTCTTGCGCCCTCCTCCCAGCGTCCGCTGCGTGCTGGACTTCGCCGGCGAATCACGGGCGCCAGGCCTGTGGCCTGCGCCAGCCAGCGCGCAAGCGCGCGCAGCCGCGAATACGCCTTGCCGCGCTCGAAGGTGGCCTCGCCTTTCTCCGCTTATCATGACTCGTTTGGTTGTGGTCAACTCCGTTTCCAATATTTCTACATGTCCCCGTCCCCTTTCCCTGTACCACCATGCCCCCGCGCCCGCTCTGCCCTTTTTATTTCGTTCTCCGTCATCTGTGTCCTGTGCCACCTCGCGCGTGCGCGAGCACACGCGCGCGCAAGCGCACATGCGCACACACACACACACGCACGCACGCACACACACGCGCACACACACACACGCACACACACACACACACGGACACGCCCACACGCCCACGCACATGCACATGCACGAACACACACAAACGCACACACACACACATGCATGCACGCACGCACGCACGCACGCACGCACGCACACACACACACACACACACACACACACACACACACACACACACACACACACACACACACACGCACACACACACACACACACGTACACACACACACACACACACGCACTCACGCGTTCTCTCGCTCCCCATCGATGGCCCCGTGCTTCCCGAGCGCGGCTCGCACGCGCTCGTGCGGGGGCGTGCAGGGCGCAGACAAAGCGATGACCATTAGGCGTTGATGGGGGTGGTGGCGTCTGGGGGCTGGACCGTCTTGCAGTCGGAGCTCGCTGGCAGGTCGGCCTTGCCAAATCAAGGGAACCCGCATCGTATCATATCGCTTTTCGGTCCCGCGTTGCCCTCGGAAGTGTCTTGTGCATTGTGCCCTCTTGGATGTCATGCCGAATCAACTCTGATTGTACTGGGCCGTTGTATTTGGCTTCGTCGGCGCCGTCCGTCCACATCGTCGTCGGCGTCGTCGTCGCTCCTCCTTTCCCTCCTTCTCCTCGCCAGCGGAAGCGAGCCGCCGAGATGCCGCGCCCCTCGGACCCCCGCGTGGCCCCTCGCACCCCTCCAGGGCCGCCCCCCCCCTGGAAGTGGGATGGCGGGGTCGCCGCCGCCAGAGGAGGAGGAGGAGGAGGAGGAGGTAAAGGAGGAGGGCGACGAGGGCGCGAGGGCTCCCGTGGCGGCGCAGGAGTCGAGGGCGAGGGGCAGGCGGCGGCGAAATCGGAAGAATCGGCCGCAGGAGGGCGTGCCACTGTCTGTGCAGGAGCTCCCCGGCAGGTGCAAGCGCAACGTTGCTATCGCACTGAGGGCTGAGAAGATGAGGAAGGAGAACAAGGAGAAGAAGAAGAAGAGGCATGATGAGATGACGAAGTTTGTTGAGATGGAGAAGAGGAAGAGAAAGGAGAGGAAGGCGGAGAGGGAGAAGGCGGAGTTTGAGGAGATGGAGGAGAGGAGAAGACAGGAAAGGCAGGCGGAGAAGAAGAGGCGGGATGAGAGGGCGAAGTTTGAGGAGATGGAGAAGAGGACGAGACAGGAGAGGAAGGCGGAGAGGGAGAAGGCGGAGTTTGAGGAGATGGAGGAGAGGAGAAGACAGGAGAGGAAGGCGAAGAAACAGAAGAAGGAAAGGAATGACTTGAAGAAGAGACGTAATGAGGACGAGGATGAGGAGGAGGAGGAGGAGGAGGAGGAGGAGGAGGACCCCTTTCCTCGCTCGTGCTTCCCCACTCCTCACTTCCTCTAGCGCTCCACTCCCGCTCCCTCTCCACCTATTCCCCATACTTCCCAAATCCCCCACCCCGCCTCCCCTCGCCTCGCTCTCCCACCCTGCCCACGAGGAGTGGGGCGCCTGGTGCAAGAAGTGGGGCGATGAGCGAGAGGCTGCACGTCTCAGGAGGTTTAGCAGGTGGGAGGAAGCAGACGAGCTGGTCCAGCGCAGGATCATGTCGAAGCGTCAGGCCCCTCGCCCTCCCCCTCACCACATTGTAATATATATATATATATATATGTGAAAAAAGCTCCAGGCTGATCAGTGGATCAGCGACGACAGCGAGAGCGACCTGCTTCAGAGGCAGCGTCGCTGGCGGAAGGAGAAGAAAAAGTTCGCGGAGGACGACGTCCGCAGGCGGCGCCTCCGCCAACGTCGCCTTCTCCTCTCCCCCCAGTCGGCCTCTTCCGCCGATTCCTCCATCCTCCTCCTCCTTGTCCTGTTTCCCTCCACCTTCTCTTGTGCTCCCCCGCGCCCCTTCATTATCCTGCTTCTCCTTCTTTCTCCTCCTCCTTCCCTTCCTCCTACCCCTCCTCATCATCCTAACTCCTCCTCTCCCTTCCCCATCCTCCGCATCCTCCTCCTCGCTCCTCCTCCTCCTTCTCTTCCTCCTTCTCCTCCTCCTCCTCCTTCCCTCTGCCAGGGGCTGGGCATCGCCGATCGCGATGTGGTGCGACGAGACTGGCAGGTCCGCGCCTCCCCAGGAGGCGGAAGGGAAGAGGAGGATGCGGATGAAGGAGGGGGGAGAGGGGGAGAGGATACGGGGGGATAAAGGAGGAAGAGGAGGAGGAGGAGGAGGGAGGAGGAGAAGGAGGATAAAGGAGGAGGAGGAGGAGGAGGAGGAGCCTCGTCCTCCTGTTCCGCACTTCCTCCCTCTCCTCCTCCCCATCTTCCTCGTCCTCTTCCTCACTTCCTCCCTCTCCGTCTTCCTCGTCCCACTCCTCCTCCTTCCGCTTCCTCCTCTTCCTCCTCCTCCTCCTCCTCCTCATCTCCCTTCGCCTCCCCCCACTTCCCGCCCCCCTCCTGAGGCCACCGCGAACACCGCGAGGGGAGCGGTGAGCGGGCCACGGGAGAGGTGAGCGGTGAGGCGGGCGCGGCGAAAGAGCGCCCGCCGCCCACCGCCCACCGCCCACCCCCCGCCGCCCCCCTCCGCCGCCGCCGACGACGACGATTACAGTCAACGCGCCTAGTAAGGACGCGCGCCTTCATCCAGGGTATCCTTGCGCCCTTGCCTCTGCGTCCCGTCCAGTGCCGTTGTCGCTGCACGCCCGCCGCCCAAAAAATCGCCACTTCGGCCTCGAAGGGTCTTGCGCCCTCACCTCGCGCCCTTACTATGCGTTCTGGGTTCTGGTTGTAGGTCTACGAGGACAGAGGACAGATTTCAACAATCAGCCACTATTTCCTAGCTTTCAAAATCGTTTCTTGACCTTCAGAAGCTCTCATTATCGTTTCTCACCCATCATCATCATATCATAGCTTTCCGCCACAAAAATTACCGATTCGCAGCGATCTGCTGAAATTAGTGAAGGCGGCGGGTTTTAACACCGCCGGGTCCCCATCAAGGTCGCCCGGGAGCTGAGGGGCCCCGCGCAGTTCTGGGTGGCCACACAGCCGGCAATCAAGCCTGAGCTGCCGGTCATCGACCGCCTCCTTGGCGGCGGGCTCGGAGCAGCCTGGGCGGAGTCCAAGGGGAGCGCGGGGGAGGTTGCCCTCGCCTGGGACGAGTGGGATCAGACCCTCGAGCTGCTGCGAGCGCCACCTTCGAAGCAAGCTTCATCTCCTGTTTGGGGCCGCGCGAGCGCCCAGCATTACCAGGCGCCGCCGCCCGGACGAGGTGGACGGGGGGAGATGCTACCACGACGACCATCGGCAGCATAGACTGGGGGCGCGCAGTGGCAGGCAGCAGGGCGGCGCCACCACGCTACATGGCCGTGGATGCCGCCCCGCTCCCCCGCCAGCTGGAGGACGTGCTGAGCCACCCGGGGGCCGAGAAGGACTGGGCCATAGCTATCGTCGAGCTGCTCGCGTTCGTGGCCTTGGCCGCAGCGAGGGGCGACGAGTGGCAGGGCGAGCTTGTCTTCTACGTCACTGACAACATGAACGTGCGGTCGTGGATTTCCAAGGGACGTCCCAAGCATCCGCTTGCGAGGCACCTCGTCCGCCTCATTCAGCGTTTGGAGGCCTGCCACGGGTTCAGCACCACCGCACTGTGCATCCGCACCTACCACAACGACATCGCGGACTGGCTGTCGCGAGAGGAGGCCAAGAAGGTCCACTCCGAGCTCCTGCGCAAGGGGTGGGCCCGTATCGAACCGCCCGAGGCGTGGGGGAAGATGCTGGCGGAGGCGAAGGAGCATCTCTTGCGGCTGCCTGGGGAGGAAGGGCCCATTGCAGAGTCTGCACTCCGTCATCGGGCGCTGAGGACCCCCACAGCGGTGCCGCGCAACCTGGCCCTCAAGGGGTGCCGAGGGCTGGAGCTCGGGAGCCCGCTGGGCACCTGCGGGCGCGCCTGGGAACGGCTAGGTGGGGAGCTGACGACGAGCAACTCAACGGAGGTGGACTGGATCATGTGCACCTTGTCCCTGGACCCGAAGGGTTTCGAGGTCGCGAAGCTGGTGTCCGCGGTCGCCCGAGTAAGGCCGCAGATCGTCGTGGTCGACGCCCCGGGCAAGCTCGACCTGACCCGCGTCGTCAAAGCGCTGCGCAGGATGGGATATCGCACGTGTGACCTGGAGGTCGTCTGCACCCACTACGGCGACATGACGGCCCGGGCCCGAAGCCTGCTCGTGGCGGGCCGAGGACCAGCAGGCGCTAGCCTGGCGAGCATGCGCATGCCGCCGGCGCGCCGCTGTCCACACGGGGCGAAGCACGCGCTGAAGGACACGCTCAGCGAAGGCGACCACCACTGGCTCGACGACGAGGGGAACGTCACGTGGGACCCAGCAGCCCGGAGCGGCTCCGACGCCATGCTGCCCAAGGGCATCGGCCACATCAAGCTCGCTGACACGAAGCACCTGGCCTGCTCGATCGGTGGCCCGATCGGTGCGGTTCGCTGGCCTACAGAGGGCCCGGGCGGACCGGGAGGGACGTTGGTCCACATCCCGGGGAGCCACGACGGGCGCGTCCGAGCGCTGTCGCCCGAGGAGGTCTGGATCGTGCAAGGGGGCGACGAGGCGGCTTGGGTGGCGAGGCGGACCCAGGGCGACACCGTGGACACACTGATGCGGGAAGCCCGGGAAGCTGCGAGGTCCTTGCCGCCAGAGACGGCGAGAGCTGTCCCGGGCGCCATCGCGGACGCGACGTTGCAGACCACCCAGCGGGCAGGCGGCTGCCGCGACCCCGCGGAGTCCGCCGCCTGGGAGACGACCCGGAGGTGGCTCAGGGCATGGGCGCAGGGCGAGCTCCGCGTGAAGGCCGAGGCCGCGGAGGACGACCGACACGCGGGAGTGCTGAGCGACGATGTTCACACAGTGAGGCGCAAGAGCCAAGGCGTCCGCTTCAGAGCGATCGAGGAGGACCTCGCGCGGGGGCCCGAGCCCCCACCTGACGCCAAGGAGGTGGACCTGAATGTACTCGTCGACAAGCCCAAGAGGCGGCGGAAGCGGAGCCCCAACAGGGGCAAGAAGGTGGAGACCCAGAGGCTAGTCAAGCCGATCGCGCTGGGCCAAGCTCGGGCTGCCATCGCCTTGCCGGACCACCCGACCCTGGGGGGGGAGGACTACGGCAGGTGGATCGAGGAGCAGAAGCGCGAGGCGCTGATGCTGCGGCTGTCTGAGGGGGCCCGCGCCGGCTATGAGTCCGGCTGGCGACAGTGGCAGGGCTTCAGGGCAGCCCAGGGCGAGTCGCCTTGGCTCGAGGGGCGCGACCGCGAGGAGCGCTACGCCAACGAGGAAGCGTTGCTGGGATTCGTCATTGTGTTGGCCAAGGTGCAGAAGCGCACAGAAGGTACGATCAAACAGAAGTTGTTTGCTGTGCGTTTTGCCCACCTCGTAGTCGGCTATCCTGACCCTCTACTCCACCGCGGCCGCCTCTGGTCCACGCCCGCCGGCCTCAAGAGGGGCCAAGGGCCGAGCTGGCGGAAGCGGCCTGTGACACCGCGCATGCTCTTGTGGCTCCACGGCTTCCTGAAGGACCAGACCGACCTCCCCGCAACGGACACCGCGGTCCTGTGGGCCGCCGTGGCTGTGGCTTTCTTATTCATGTTGAGGGCGTCCGAGTACTTGATCCAGCCTGGAAAAACGTGGAGCCAGGAGCGCGTCGTGCGCGGCGTGGACATCACGGGCCGTGACAGCAACAACCAGCCCTGCGCACGCAGTGGAGGTGGTGCGCCACATCACCTCTTCGAAGACGGATCAATATAATGTGGGGTGTGTGAGGAACCAGTACGAGACGGGCACGCCGCTGTGCCCGGTGGCCGCTATCCGCCAGCTGGAGCAGCTCTACCCGCAGAGGCTGCGAGGCAGCGAGGAGGAGCTCCCACTCTTCCGCTGGGCGAGCGGTGCACCCATCCGCCGCGAGGAGGTGCATCACTACTTGACAGTAGCAGGGCTGGCCGCCGGGCTGAGGAAGGAGGAGATCGGCTCACGCAGCCTCCGCATAGGAGGCGCAACGGCGGTGCACCATGCCGTGGACGACCTGCAGCGCGTCAAGCGCTTCGGGCGCTGGGCCTCCGACAGCTTCCATGGGTACCTGTGGGAGAGCCACGAGCCCATGCGCGGCATCTCGACCGACATGGCGACAGACACGTCCGAGCTCACGGCGCCGCCGGCCCACGCGGCCGAGAGCGAGTGCCGCGCGGGCAAGGGCCCGACCCCGCGATGGCCCGGGGCTGCGCTGGCCGCGACGACGCTCGCCTCCACGGCCGGCGGGGCAGGCGGCTACGTGATCAAGGTCGACCCGGCGGAGAGCCAGAACCTACTGATCTTCGTGCTCCCGGTCAGCTTGAGGACGTGGGCAGTGGCAGCGGGGACGCTGCTAGCAGCGGCGCTGCTGGGAGCTGTTTGGCGGCACAGGTGGCAGCGAAGGAGTGGGCGGGCAGCCAGCGGGCGCAGCAGCAACCGCAGGGCCCGCAACCCCCGGGCGAGCTTGCCGTGCGCAGCGCCGATGGCAACGGCGCTCGCAACGGCAGCGGGGGAGACACAGAGCCAGGAGATGGCGGCGGTCAACGACGAGACCCAGGGGGTCATACTTCGCTGGGAGCCGCAGATGAGCACGGTGGCGATCGTCTTCCCGGTGGAGACGGCGCTGAAGGTGGCGGCCGTGATCGCAGTGCTGTTCACAGCGGGCATCGGGGTGCTTTGCTGCTGCTGCTGCTGGATGGCCAAGAAAAGCGGGAAGGTGCCGGGGCATGGAGCACAGCGGGCCGTGGTGCAGCCGACGCCCAAGGCGCCCAAGCTCCCCGAGCAGCCGCAGAAGACGTACTGCGACGCGGGAGTGATGGGCCCGGCGCATTACAACGGCATGAGGTACGTGCACGAGACCCAGGGCTTCCGCCGGGCCAATGAGGTGACGCGGGAGGTGGCCCCATCAGGGCACCGCGGGCCACCAGAATGGCCCCGAGGAGGAGAACCGAGGCCGCATCGTGACTGAGGTGCGAGGCTGCCGCCGGCCAACGGCCGAGCGGACAGCGGAGGTCCGCCGCTGGCACCCGCCGTGCGAGCGGCAGCGCGGCGAGTTCAGCCTGGCGCTCGCGATCAGTTTTGCGCTTGCGAGCAGCTGGGCGCGGAGCGGCAGCAGCTGGCGCCTGAGGGCAAGAGCGCCGCGCCGGCCTGGCAACCGGCAGCGCCGTCAAGGGGGGGCGGCGGCGGCGGCGGCTACGAGGGGGCGCCGGCGGCTGGCCCAGCCAGGGTTGCCGCACAGGGCGCATGAAGAACCACCGTGGGCGCCGGCGGCGTGCCGCCCTGCGCCTGCTGACCCACCTTGCTGGGCAGACGTGGCAGCGCGCCGCGGATGCCAGGACTGTTGAGTTCCACGCCGAGAGGACTGGCGGCTACGTGACCCACTACGGCCAGCTCGGCGTGGCGGCGCATTCACAGAAGGAGGTTGGCGGCGTGGCCCGCGACGCGTGGCCCGAGACAGGCGCCGGCGCGCCAGGCGCCAGGCGCCAGAGGAGCAGCACGGCTCCTTGGCAAAAAGGATGCACGTTCATCATCATCGTCTGAGCGCCACTTCCTCCCCTTGAGCTTCACCTCACTAGGCTCAAGTTGTTTTTAGTTTACCAGTGCTGCTTGAGGGGATATCTAGGATGTTTGGTAAAACTGATGGATCTCCCCGTTTCCAGAACTGGCGCGGGCTTCCACTTGCGGCCCCCTTGCTCATGCCCTTGCCCCCTTGCTTGCCATTTCCCCGCTTCTTCCCCTCTCTCCGCCGCTTGGCGGCTCAAGCCTTTTCAAAGGCCAAGCCGGCCCACCCCGGGGGCCTACAGGCCCCCTTCCCGCCCTGTTCTGGATTTTTTCGGCGCCACCGAGGCGCTCGGGCGCTTCGGCGGCGTGGCCCGCGACGCGTGGCCCAAGACAGGCGCCGGCGCGCCAGGCGCCAGGCGCCAGTGGAGCAGCACGGCTCCTTGGCAAAAAGGATGCACGTTCATCATCATCGTCTGAGCGCCACTTCCTCCCATTGAGCTTCACCTCGCTAGGCTCAAGTTGTTTTTAATTTACCAGTGCTGCTTGAGGGGATATCCGGCAGAACCACGCCCAACGATTGCTGCGCAGTGCGCAGACAAATCCGTAAGTTGCCCAGCTTCCAAGCGTTTCGCTTTACATCTGCGCGCGCAAACGTTGCGCTGATGGTCCGTAACACGTTCGTCTCTAGATTGGAAAGTGGCGGCATGCCAGAAAGGGGCGCCTATCGCGTCCAACGAGTGACCGAGCGAGCATACAATGAGCCTCCCCCGTCTCGTTTTCCTATCTCTGAGGTTGCCTCTCCTCTCGTCGTTCTCTGGTCGTGGCACCTGGCCCAAGCACACCGTGTGAATATTCCTTAGCCTCCGACATGGTCCCCGGGCCGCCCGACTCCCCCGGACCGCTCGACCAATCTCAGGTTCGCCAGGCGTCCAGAGGCACAGATCGACACAGGAAAACTCGCGTCATGATTCTTGTCGGATGTCTGCGGTTGACGCATCCCCTTACCGTCCCTCCGTCCGTTTCCCCCTCTGGCCCCTGGACGTCAAGCTTGCGCCTGCGAAGTTGGAGTCCGCCTCCCCAGAGTTCTCCTGGAGCGCATGTGAATAGGATTTCATGACCATTTCAGACGTGGGGACGAGGCCCCTCCCCTGGGGCGCCAGCCAGGAAGAACACACTTGAATCCAAACACCCCACTCCTCATCTCTTCCGCCCCTCCCCTCCCCCCTCCTTCAGGCCTGTGGACGTCGCCTCGGCTTGAGCGCCGTATGAGTCGCTCGCCCCCGCGGGGACGAGCGGGCGCGCCAGCGCTCGCTTCGTCGCCGCCGCAGTAGCGCAGTTTCCCTCCGCTCGGCGCAACTCCTCTCCGTTGGTTCCAGATCCCAACGCGCCGACGCACCCACATGTTCGTCATTTTTGCTTTCCTGGGGTTCCGTTTTCAGACCTGGGACCGTCGAAACATTTGACTTGGCCCGGGGGGGGGCTCGAGAGCCCCAGGGTCCAGCCGAAACAACCAAACACTGGAGGTATGGGTTCTCATCCTCCTCGAACCTCGATCGAGGGTCCAGGTTCGTTTGTCCGGTTTTCCCCAATCAGAGCTTGCCTCTGTATGGGTCCCAGCGGATTCATAAGGTTAGGTGAGGTGCGTCGGGAATTTTCCCAGGTGCCCGGGTGCCCAGGTGCCTGGGGTGCGTCGGGAATTTTCCCGGGTATCCGGGTGCCCAGGTGTTTGATAGCCTCAAAGCCTTATAATCTTATAGCCCTACAGCCCCATAGTTCAATAGCCCTGTAGCCCTATAGCCCAACAGCCCTATAGCCGTACAGGCCTATGGCCTTATAGTTTTACAGCCCTATAGCCTTATAGTTGTATAGCCGTATAGCCCTATAGCACTATATAGCCCTATAGCTCTATAGCTCTATAGCCTTATAGCCATATATAGCCATATAACCCTATAGGCCTATAGCTCTATAGCCATATAGCTCTATTTGCCTATAGCCCAATAGCCCTATAGCCCTAAAATGATTATGATAGGGTCTTTTCTCCGGTATCATCGGTGGTGCTTGAGCGTTTGCAGATTTCCGGGGGGCTCCAGAGACCTCCGTTGAGGACTTATCTCCTGCGGCCTCCGGGGACCTGTTCCCCCCCCTCCTTCAGATCCAGGGCCTCATGAAGATCAGCACAGGCTGGGGGCTTGGGCCGGGGGACCAGCAGGGATCGATCCATCTCGGTTCAAGAGTTCTTGATCAACATGGGGTCGATGGCTTGGTTGGCCAGGATTGCATATACACCGATGTTGTGCCCAGGACGGGCCTGGCAAGATACGGATAACAGCTGGTGGACTGAATCGGCTCCAGAGGTGCAAGACCCTAAAGCAGTCTGACATCGGAACGGGCATCTGAAGTACAAGGTATGGGGCTGTGAATTTCAGAGGCTCTGGTAAGTACGGCTGATGTCGCAATCAGCTTTATGATGTCTGTCCCTCCTCCTCCACGGTCTGTTTCCCTGTCAAGCTTCCCTTCCCGATCTTCATAATTATGTGTCTTTGCTCCTCTGGCCGTCGTCATCGGCGTCTGCCTCCTCCACTACCTCTCCAGGTGGTCGTCGTCGTATTCGTCGTCGTCGCTCTCCCCATCGTCATCCTCCTTTGATCACATGTATCCGTACGGGTTTCGCCCTCTCCGCCAGCCCCCCTCTCTATCGGAATGGAAGATATAAGAGCCGTGTCGGGGTGTCTGGGCGCCGTCTTGAAGACATCTTGGAATATCGTGTGGGGACGGAGAGGAATCAGCAAAACACATTCAGATGCTAGGGCCAAACTTTTGATTTTTTGTCGCATGTTTGGAGCTTTGCCTTCATGCTTTGCTTCGCAGTCCTCCCGGTACGACTGCGGGCTGCTTGCCGCCATCTTGGGCCGCCTCGCGCGGCTGGGATTCCGGGATTGTCTTTGTGATCCTTGCATGCTTGGCTGCGGGCTGCGGGCCCACCGTTGAATTTTCAAGACACGGCGGAGGGGGGGGGTAGCGAAAAGCGCTCTCAGAAAACATGTCCTGACGTGGAACATGTTTTTGTTTCTTTCTAGGGAACGGGTGGCGCTTCTGAGTTAATCTGACTCCATCCTCGCCGCCTCCCGCTTGCCGCCGTTGTCATTGCGTACCGTTGCTGGTCCTTGGAGGCTACTCGGCCGTGCCTGGTTGCAGGTCGGTGCGGGGCGGGACGGCCTCTACTCGTGGCAGAGTTCTTGAAGCGGGCCGAAGCAGATTGACGCATCCCACAAATATTACAGTGCGCCAGCTCATAACCTTGTCCTGATCTTCAAGAACATGCAGACACCAGGTAACATGCCACGGAGCTGCATGTCCCGTTCATGGTCAAGGACGCACTCCAGTTCATGATCAAATGTTTGATCATGTGCAAGGCAACGTGCGGCTTAGCCGGACGCTCCTTGAACATTCGGCACCCACTGAGATCAGCTTCGCTCAACAACATATCCGAACTGCACGCGGATTACTTTCCCCTTTGCGTTTCCCTTACCTTGTTTGCCAGTCTGGGTCCGCTCAAGGTAGGACATATAATTGTAACCGCGCACAGTCCTCCACTGCCACCCCTTGTGGCGCTGATGGAACACACGCCACCCGGTTCCTCCCCAGTAGTGTTGATATTTGGTCAAATTTCCCGTTTCGTTTGTGCCGCGCTTCCTCTGGATGTCTTGACCTCTCTGATGCATCGCCGAAGACGCCGCGCAAGTCGAGGCATTTGACGTCCCGTCCAGAGGAATAGTGTTACAACCGAAACAAATGTCCCCTGTGCGTCTAGCTATTGGTGGCGGCGCACCTCCACAGCCCCCAAGGACAGGTTTCCACGACGGCGACGGGTTGGACGTCCGACGACCAGGCGGCGCCAGATGGAGTGGCAGAAAAGCCCCTTACGAAAGAGGCTGACAGGTGGGTAATCTGGCGGCCGCACCAGGGGCAGCATCCACTTGCACCGCTGCATCGGAGCGCCTACAGCAGCGATTCCAGCAGATACGTCAGCTTACAGACCTACGAGCAGCACTGCACGAGATGACGCCCATGACGCCACTTGCTGGCATCACGAGCGCAACGCCAATAGCACCAGGGTGGCTGCGGCCAACGAACCGCCAGTCGAGGTAGGAATGAGAAATGCAAAGGCGAGGCCCCGGACGTCGGCGTGAGCTCGAGTACCAAGGTGGTCCAAAGGACCGTCCGCCAAGGAATTGACGCCAGGAGGCGAGCGCACTGTCGGGCTGCAACTCCCAGGGTGGCGGAAGCCGAGAGACCCCGAGGCGGCAGTGCGCACGATTGCGGGAAGCGGCATAGCCGCGACGCGGCCAATGTGGCGCGGGTCTCCACGTACCAGTGCGAGAAGAGTGCCAGGTTGACCCAACACGTGCCCGAATGGGCACCACGCGCAGGGCTGACACACAAAGTGGTGACAAGCGGAAGGGCACCACGGGCAAGCAGAAGTTGGGGCCGAGAACCAACCGCACGAGCCAGCGAGTGCTGGACAAGACGATGCCGGGACGGAGCGGTGGAGGGTCGACATCACCACGCGACGAGGCCAGGGGAAAACCGCGAGTTGCGCGGCATGGCAGAGGCTGGGGCGGCGGGAGAACAGCCGCCACCTGGCGAGAGGGCCGAAGCCAGGCACCGCGGGGGGGGGGGGGGGGGCGACCCGGCGGGCCGCCCGGCGGCGCGGGAGACGCGCCCCAGGGGTGAGAACAGCTACAGCAGGCCGGAGGCCGGCATTGGACAAGCGGACCGCGGCCCCAGCAGCAGTCCACGAGGCAGCGCTGCCAGCGAAGCCCACGGCCCAAGCCCCAAGGACGGGGAGCGGTGGAAGCTGGGCAGGAGAGGCGCCAGGGACGGAGCTCTGCCTGCACGACAGGCGGCCGCCGCGGGAATGCAGCGGCAGGCCAGGGGTGAAACGAATGAGAGACAGGTGGCATCCAACAAATGCGAGCCGTCGGCATTGACGTAACGGGCAGGCTTGAGTCAAGAGGTGGATCGGACACTGGGCTCTTCCCTACGCGTGGAGCCCCTCCCGCCCCGAGCCCTGACCCCAGCGTTGCAGGGCCGTTCCCACTGCGTGCCCGCGTTGGCCGCGCGTGCTAGGCTGGCAGGTTCTCTTCTTCGCGCGCCCGCGCCGCGTCAAATGGATGCACCGATGCGATGCATCCCGAGCATTTCCGCGAGTTGACCGGGCGGGAACGCGCAGGCCGCGCCACGCCGTCCAACAGGTGCACGCGGGAGGCCGCGGAGGAGTTCCACCGGTTTTCAGCCATGCGCGTTTTCAGCTTTGGATTTCGGCCCCGCGCATCGCGCCAGCCGACGCCGTTGGCCGCGGAGGCGCAAGTGCACAGGGCAGGCGCTTCGATTGCAGTGCCGACTGGCCCCGCCCCCGAAGGCGCCAGGGGCAATTGCCGCGCGACGCAGGCTAACGCGACGGCACAGCCGGGCCTTGTCGCTGCCGATGGGCGCGCAACGATGCGCGGCGCGCCACCGCCCGAGCGGCCGAGCGGGCCGAGCGCGGGGGCGCGCAGATTGGGCCGACAGGGGCGTCTCAGGCCAAACGCCCAGGCGCCGATCATCGCAGACATCAAGTTCACACAGTGCTCGATATGCCTGCAGCCGCTCCAGTCACGCGACACCCTGCGGCGCTTTCAGCACGGCCACCAACGCCGCGGCAGACGCCAGGAGAGCATTCTCCGCGCTCGCGTGCTCAACTAGCGGGGGGGGGGGGCGTGGGGGCCCCTTGCGCGGTGCGCCGCGGCCCGGGCAGCGTTGCGACATCGCGCCCCTGCGCTGGCCCTGGAGGAGAAGACGCGGAACCAATGTAAATCCTCCCGCTGCCTACGCAGATTGCCGATTTGCGTCGCCAGCTACGCGACGCGCAGTAGCCTTCCCATTCGCGGGGGGGCTCGCCGAGCGATGCCTAATCGCGAGGGGACTTGCCAGACGACATGCCACAGCGCGTGATTGTTGCGACTCTGGGGCCGACTGGCGACGATGCGCCGGCGCCAGCATCGGCGCCCGCGCCAGCGCCAGCGCTGCGCGGACCCCGCCCCCACAGTGCGGCGCTAGCGAAAGCGCGGCCTGCTTTAAGGCCGCGGGACGTGCCAGCCGCGAAGCGGTTGAAGCGAGCCCTCAGGAGACGATGACGATGATGGCGGCAGCGGTGCAGCCCCCCCCCATTTTGCTGCTGCGCTGGCCGCGCGCTCCTCCCGCCGGCGATGACACGCCAGGCGGGCCCCTCCTTCCGCCACGCGAAGCGGGCCTCGCCGCCGGTGCCGTAGGACACCGAGGCAAAGCCCAGGGTGGGCGGGCAAAAGAGGGCCCCTTTGGGCCCTGGGAGGGCTTTGAGCCCCGAAGGCTCGAGCGGGAGAGAGGAAAAGGGAAGGGCAAGCAGAGGCAGGAGCAGGGAGAGGAGAAACCCAAGCCGACTGGGGAGGGCGGGGTCCAACCGTTTAGGACAAACAACTAAGACCCCGCCCCCACAGCGCGGCGCTAGCGAAAGCGCGGCCTGCTTTAAGGCCGCGGGACGTGCCAGCCGCGAAGCGGTTGAAGCGAGCCCTCAGGAGACGATGGCGATGATGGCGGCAGCGGCGCAGCCCCCCCCATTTTGCTGCTGCGCTGGCCGCACGCTCCTCCCGCCGGCGATGACACGCCAGGCGGGTCCCTCCTTCCGCCACGCGAAGCGGGCCTCGCCGCCTTTGTTCTATAATACTGGCGCTGCTGCCAGTGCCCCCGCACACTGGCCGCCTGGGGGGTTCTACGCGCCGGCGCGCTGTGTGGGCGCCCTGATGGGCGTCGCCAAAACTGGGTGCCAGGCGTTGTGTTGCCGGCACCGTCTAGGCACTGAGTCACGCATCGCCTGGCGTGTGCGCCGGCGTGCGTGCGGGGCCCGACTGGCCCTCTGTCTGCCGACTGCCGCCAGGCAACTGATGCCGGCGTGCGCGGCTGTCCTCCGTGAGGCTAGGCCTTGGGCTCGCGCCGGTACCTTGATTGCCGGCGGAGCCCGACCTCGGGCTGAGGCCCGAGGGTGTCGTCGCTGGCGCTTGGCACGGGCCGGCACTTGGCATCCCCGTCTGCGCCGCGGCCTCCAGATCTCCCGGCTCCCCGCCTCCGCAGGTGCCCAAAGTGCACGGGGCGGGCAGGGTCCGGCCCCTGACAGAGGGGGTTCCCCGGGCCGGCGCTGGGGCGCGGGCCCGTGCCTGCGCATGAATTCGAGCGCTGCGGCCACCCGTGCCGTCAGACTGCCAGCCACTGTAGCACAGCTGGCGTCAGTATGCCCGGCGCGCCCAGGCTTGGCATGGAGAGCCGGCGTGCCAGGCTGGTTCCAGCGTGGTCCTCGTCCAGGGCTGCAAGGGGACCCACAGTATCCCAGGCACTAGTGGGGCCCTGACGGACGGGCCTGCACGCGTGCTTTTGCCGCGAGGTATTAGCCAGTGCTGAAGGCACGGGCGGGTGTACTCTGCGAGCGCGCGGCTACTCGCCGGCGGGGCAGGTGGCTGGTGGCTGCACCCAAGCACGCACGGCGTGAAGCCGGCGGCTTGGGTTGGGCGCACGCCAGGTGCGTAAGCACCGGCGGCGCCCGCTGCGGCCTCTCATGGGCTCTCACGCCTGGCGCTCTCGGCGCCGGCGGCAGCTCTGCTGGGGGCGCTGTCCTTCGCCGGGTTGGTCAACGAGGAGTTGTCCCTGGCCATCTTGCCGGAGATGCCCTTCATCGGCTCGTGCGACTCCCACAGGTAGCCGTGGAACGCGTCCGACTGCCAGCGCCCGAATCGGCGCACTCGGGAGAGGTCCTCGGTCACGTGGTACATTGCAGTTGCCCCGCCGATCCTCAGGGAATGGCTGCCGATCTCTTCCCTGGAGAGGCCGGCGGCCAGCCCCGCGACCGTCAGGAAGTGCTGCACCTCTGCCCTGCGGATCGGTGTACCTGACGCCCAGCGGAAAAGGGGCAGCCGTTCCTCGGTGCCCTTTATCCGCTGAGGATGGTGAGCCTGGAGCCGCTCCATCGCCGCGATCGGGCAGAGCGATGTGCCGGCGCGGTAGTGGTTCCTCACCGTCCCGACATTGAGCTGGTCCGTCTTGCTGCCCTTGATGTAGATCACCATCTCGTCGGCGTCCTGGAAGCTGGCCACACGCTTCCCCTCCTTCTTGGGCTCCACGTCCTCCCCGTGCAGCACGCGCTCGAAGGACCACGAGCGCCCGTCCTGGAGGAGGTACTCTGAGGCCCTCAGGAGGAAGAAAAACGCTGTCACGATGGCCGCCCAGATGACCACTGCATCCTCCTCGGGGAGCTTGGCCTCCTGCTGGAGAAAGCCGCGGAGCCATTCGAGCATGGCTGGCGTGACGGGCTTCTTCCGCTTGGTCTCGGGCCCCTGCCAGCGTTTCAGCCCTGCCAGCGTGCTCCAGAGGCGGCCTCTGTGGAGCAGGGGGTCCGAGTAGCCGGCCACCAGGTGGGCGTAGCGCACCGCGAAGAGCTTCTGCTTGATGGTCCCCTCGGTCCTCCCGACGACCCGCGCTAGGAGGACGGCGAAGTTGATGAGCGCCTCCTCGTCGGCCAGGCGCTCCTCGCGATCACGTCCTGGGAGCCAAGGGCTGAGCCCTTGCGCCTGGCGCACGGCCACCCAGAGCCGCCATCCTCCCTCGTAACCTGCCCTTGTGCCTTCACTGAGTTTCTGCAGCATGGCCTCCATCTTCTGCTGCGCGAACCAGCCGGCGTAGTTGGCTCCGCCAGGCTCAGCGCGGCCGGCGGGGGCGAGCTCCTTCCCGGGGCAGTTGGTCTTCCGAGCTACGCCCAGCGCTTGCGGCCTCACCAGGTTGGTTGCTGGCATCTCTTTGGCACGCCGAGGGCTCTTTTTGCGAGGGCTTTTCGAGCGTGTCACACTTTTGTCTAGCTTGACCTTCTCGGCGGCCGGGGCCTCGCGGGGTCCGATGAGCGTGTCCTCGTCGATCATCTTGAAGCGGACTGCCTGGGCGCGCCGGCGGTTCTTGTGCATCTCGTCGGTGAGCGCTCCTCCGGCCCTCACCTCGTCCTCTGCTGCCAGCGCCAGGGCGGGCTGATCCGGTGCCTGGGCCCAGGCGCGGAACCAGCGCTTGGTGGCCTCCCACGCAGCTTGCTCCTCTGGATCATGGCGCACCCCGGCCCGCTGCGTGCTGGTGCTGTCGAGCGCCTCTGTCACCGCGGTCAGCACTGCCTCCGCGGTCCTCGGCGGGAGCGCCCTGGCTGCGCCCTTCAGGAGTTCGTCCTCGGTGAAGCCCTGGGCTCGCAGGTGGGTCCACTCGTCGTTGGTCCCTCCCTGCACTCGCCAAACCTCTTGGGGCGTCAGGGCGCGGACCGTGCCTCCGCCCCCTCCGGTGACACGGAGGAGCGTCGCCCCGGGTCCTTGGAGCTCCGCCCCAGGCCAGCGGATGGTGCCCACCGGCCCCTCCTCGCTGTAGATCAGGTGCTTCGCTCCATCCTTCTTGAGGTGCCCGACCGGCTTGAGGAGGAGGGGGTCGCTGGTGGACTGGATGCGGGGGTCCCATGACACTTCGCCTTGTTGGTCGAGCCACAGGTGGTCCTTTCCCTTGTCCAGGAGAGGCTTGACGCTGGCAGCTCGGGAGCAGGCCGGCGGCATGTTAATGCACGCCAGGCCCACTCCCGCTTTCCGACGTCCGCCCACGAGCACCCGCCTGGTCCGCGTCGTGGCGTCCCCGTGGTGCGTGCAGACCACCTCGAACTTCGAGACCATGTAGCCCAGCTGCTTGAGTGCCTTCTCGAACCTGGCTGTGTCTACCCCGGTCGGGGCGTCCACGACCACCACTTCAGGGCTCTCCTGAGTTGCTGCGACGAGGAAAGCCTCCATCTCTCGGCCCTTGGGGTCTAGGGACAGCGACGCCATGAGCCATCCCACCTTCTGGTTCTCCTCGGGCTCCGATCCCCCGAGGCGCTTGAAGGCCTTCGTGTACGGGTTGATGAGACTCCCCACTTCTCGACCCAGCTTCCCGCGGAGCGGGAGAGCTCTCGGCAGCCCATGTCCTCGCTGAAGCGCTCGGTGTCGAAGGGCAGCCTCGGCCACGGGGCCCGTTTCCCCAGGGAGTCTGAGAAGGCGCTCCTTGGCGTCCTCCAGTATCTGGCCCCAGGCTGCGGGAGGCTCTAGGCGCTTCCACCCTGAGGTGGCCAGCGTGTCGTGAACCTTCTTGACCTCTTCGCGGGTAAGCCAGTCGGCCACTTCATTATGGTAGGTCCTCACGAAGAACGAGACGATGCGGCATCCGTGCATGGCTTCGATCCTTTCCACCAGACGAATCAGGCGGCGGGCCAGGGCGTTCTTGGGGCTTCTCTTGGTGAGCCAGGCCTTCACATTCTGGTTGTCCGTGACGTAAAACACCAACTCTCCTTCCCACTTCGAGCCCTGCTTCGTGGCCAACGCGACCACCGCCAGCAGCTCGACCACTGCTATGATCCAGCCCTCCTCGCCACTCTCGCCTCTGACCGCGTGACTCAGGGCCTCGAGCAGTGGTCCGGCGTCCGTGGCCATGTACTCCGGCGTCGGCGCGGCATCCCCTGCAGTTGCGCTCCCCCAGTCGATGGCACCGATCGAGGAGGTTGTAGCATCTCCGCCCGTCCACCGTGTGGTACGTGCTGTTCCCGGCAAGGCGAGGCGTTCGCGCACCGACAGGGCCTGCGTGAAGCCGTGAAGCTGGCCTGGAAGGTCGTGCTCCAGGCCTCAGGGACGTCGAAGAGCATCCTCAGAAACCCCACCGACGCGTCCCACTCCTCCCAGGCGAGCTCGACTTCCTCAGGCGTACCCTTCGGTTCTGCCCAGCTCGCCCCGCTGCTGAGGAGCCGGTCCAGGGCGGGGAGCTCGGGGCGGAGGGCCGGCTGTGCTGACGCCCAGAACTGGGCACAGCCTCGCAGCTCTTGGGCGACCTTCAGCGGGACCCGCCTGGATCCTCTGAGCTCCGGGAGGGCGAGCAGGCACTGAGCTTTGATGCATTTGGGTTCTGGGAGCCTAACCACCTTCGTGTCGAAGTTCATGTGGAGGCCCCAGATCGACTGCTCTGCCGCGAGTTCCCCCTCGACGTCCAGTTTCTCCTCGTTAACTGCGTCCGGGCCCCAGACTCGCTTCATGGCCCCGTCGAGCTCCTCGGCCGAGAGCCAGGGTCGGAGGCCCACCAGCGGCTCGAGGACGACCCCGTCGTCCATGAGCCACTTGGAGGCGTACCTGACGGTATCGTTGATCCTGGGCGCCGGCGGCTTCCTCCTCTCGTGCTCGCTCTTGGCCGCCCAGGCGAACGCCATGTACTCGCCCGGGCTGCCGGCCCAGCCGAAGACCAGCACGCCGTGGATCAGGATAACTCGCCCTGGCACTCCGACCTCCTTGCCCGGGAGCGTCGTCCCGAACTCTGGCACGGCAGCTGGCTCCAGGTGGTGCCACTTGAAGGCCCTGGCCACGTCGCGCTTCGCCACCACCTGCTGGACGCCCGGGTGCCTCGCCTCCCACCAGAGGCTGAGCCTCGCAAGCCCCCTGTGGAGGGGCTGCTTCGCTGGCGGGTGCTGCTCCTTCGGGGAGAAGGCGTTGGCCGCCCGCATGTCGTGGATCGGCCGGCCCTCTTTCGAGATGGTCCGATCCGGCAACATCTTGGGGGCCCTCCCGCTGGGCGACTCGACCAGCGCCGAGGCGGCGAGCACGTCCTCGACCTCGTCCGAGGCCCAGAGGACAACGCCGTAGCGGCTGTCCTTCCAGGCCTTCTCGAACATCTCCAGCGCGTGGTCCACCGCCGAGGAGTGCGACTTGGCCTGTGTGCGCGTCCGCTCCTCCGTGCGTCGCACGGGTGCCCCCCCGGTGGCCATGGCCCGGAGGTAGGCGGCGTGGTGCGGGTCCAAGGACTTCTGCACGTCTTCTTGGAGTACGCCGCCCAGCGGGTTCCCATGGACCTCCCCCCGCGCGTGCTTCAGCAACTCGGCAGCCCTCTCGATGCTGCCGGCGAGGCGGAGGAGTGAGTTGCCCCGCTTCACGACCTCTGGCACCTTCTCGGGCTGGAAGGTGGGGTGGTCCGCGCACCACTTGACGTAGGCACGCGCCTCCTCCTGTGCCCTCCCACTGCTCGGTGCCGCCGGCGCCTCCCCCAAAGGGGGTCCCCCACAGCGGCCTCCCCGCGGAGGGGGCGGCCAAGGGGGCGGCATCATCGGCGGCATCCCTGGCGGCCGGCAGACTTGCCCAGGGAGAAGCGGGCGCCACCCTGGAGGCCTCACCAGGGGCCTGACTGCGTGATCTGGGGGCACGAGCGGCCTGGCTGGATCATCTTGGCGGGGTCTGGGCTGCGATGGCTCTCCCTTGGAGGTGGCGCGCAGCTGGGCCCCCAGTGATCTCGGCTTGGGCCTGAGTGTGAGCTTCTCTCCGGACGTCCCTGCGCTGCCGGCGTCTGCTCCCCCAGTAGGGGGGTCTCCGCTGGAGGTCGTCGACCTGCCTGCGGCACGCCTGGCTGCTTCCACGACTGTCATGGCCGAGCGGCTTCTCCTCGTTGGCGCGGCCTTCTGGGGGATCGTGGCGGGGGGTCTGCTCCTCCGATGCTGGGCTGGGTCTGAGGGGGTTTCCAGTACCTCGGGCGGTGGAGGTGCACTCGGCGGTGGCTCTGCGCCTGCGGCGGGGGCGGGGCCTCCGCTGCCGCTGGCCCCAGGAGAGCTCTGGAAAGTTTCCTCCCTGCTCCGCCTGGCCGCCTCCGCTTGCCCGGGCCAGAGGCTCAGGGGATCTGGATCCTCTGGGAGGGGGGGGTCTATTCCCTCCTCGGTCCTCGCGTACGGCTTCTCCACCACCGCGTCTTCCGAGCTCTCGGCGGAGTCCGCGTCGTCGCTCGTGGGTTCCTCCTCCGCCTTCTCATACACGATTCTCTGGCGCTTCTTTGCGGGGGTGTCGTCCAGCTCCCCTGCTTTCACCATCTTGCGGGTCAGCTTCTCGAGGATGTCAACGTACTCGCTCGCGATCTCGCCTTGCTCCTCGTAGGGGGTGCCGGTCCAGCTCCGCGGTAGGTCCTCGAACATGGAGCTGATGCCCTCGATCAGGAGCTCCCGCGCTTTCCTCCTCCGATCAGGTCCTGTGGGATCGTCAGCTGGAACTCCGAGCAGGTTGTTCAAGATGCACTCCGCTTCGTGGCACTTGTTCTCCCCATCTAGGATGGCCGAGGGCAACGGGGTCTCGTCCTCCCAGGCTGGATCGAGAGGGGTGGCCGCGCCCTGCCCGCTGGGGGGTTCTGAGCTGGCCCGGCGGGGATGCCCGGCTTGCGCTTGCTCTGCCTCGCGCTTGCCGGCATCCCTCGCGCGACGGGCCCGGCGGCGCTCCTTAGCTTCTGCCAGCTGTATCTGCAGTTCCTTGATACGCTTCTCCTCCTCCTCCAGGACACCTACCTCGGCGGCTTTGGCGGCTTCGAGCTTCCTCCTTATGCTCTCTAGCTTGATGCTGTCGGCTGAGCTGCCGCCGCTGCTGGACCCTCCGGCGGGCGCCTCGCGGCTTTGTCTCTGGAGGGCTTGGGCGGCAGCCTGCTGGAAGCGCCTCCCTCCTGAGTGCGGTGGGGGGGCCCGCCTGTTCCAGACAGCGCCAAGCTCGGGGCTGCCGAAGCCCTGGGAGCTGGTGCGGTCGGCGATCCTCAGCGCGACACTGCGGTGGGACGCGGGGGTGGCCTCGCTGCGGTGCCACGGCGCCCCCTCACGCTCCTCGTCCGCGGCCCTCTTGATCCAGCGCGGCGCCCAGGCTGCCCAATTCCCGATGTCTTCTTTCCCGATCCACAGGATAAGGCGTTCCCCGGGTTCGACACGATCGTCGTCTTCTAAGGGAGGTCCCTCGGCTCCTGCGGCGTCCCCCTCGTCGGTGTAGACGAACAGGCGAAGCTCCTCGGGGCTGAGGACGTCGTCGCGCAGCCACCTGCAGGTCATGAGGACGCTCTGGAGCTCGTGCGCGTACATGGGGGCCCCCGGGATTGGTATCCATCGGTCCCCACGCTGTGGAAGAAGCACCTTGACTGGCTCATCGGCTTGCTGCTCGGCTTGCCTGGACTTCTTGACCCTCCTGGGCGGCTCCTTCTCTTCCTCTTCCTCCTCTCCTTCTCCTTCGTCTCCCCCAGGTTCGTCGTCTCCGCCATCTCCTCCAGGGCCCGGTGGTGGCGCTCCTCGGTCGGGATCCCTCTTTCTCGCCTTGTTGCGTTTCCACCCTCCTCTCTTCTTGCCTCTGTTCGCGCACTGCCATCCTCTGAGCTCCGCTGGATGGTCCTCCTCCGCCTCCTTCTCCGTGACTGGCACGTCCTGGAAGCCAAAAGGAGGGGGGGGGTCCGCCAGGTGAACCCCGTCACCGGCTCCCGCCGCCATCTTGTCTCCGGCCCTCGTCGTGACGATGGGCTCAAGCTTCTTCAGGAGCTTCGCGGGGGGGGGCCCCGCTCCCGCAGCCTTGACGACCTCGGCCCAGGCAGCGCACAGCCTCGTCGGGTACTGGCCGGCGTAGCGGGTGCGACGTAGTCCACGCTGACCGACCTGGAAGCCGAGGGTGCTCAACTCCTCCCGCAGTGCCTTGGCCAGTGGGGGAGCTCCGCTGGGGATGCGCCCGCCGCCGTGCAGGCACGGGGGCGACCGGTGTGAGATCTTGGCCACGAAATTGTCGGCTCGATCGCGTCCGTAGTACAAGGCCACGGCGCCCTCCGGGAGGTCTTCGAAGGCCTTCCCGGTGCGTGGTTCAACCCGGCTCCAGTGGAAGTTCACGGGCCCCAGCTTGCCGACGAGGTCGTTCAGCGGGCGCAGCAGCTCGGGTCCGAGCTGTGGGGTTTCCAGGGTCTTGGTATCTGCGGCGAGACCCTGGGCCTGCACGCCTGCCAGGGCTAATCGATTGGTCAGGCTCAGGATGTCTTTCTGCTCGGACTGGCTGAGCGAGAGCTTGGAGGAGTTGTAGTGGTCGATCTGGGCCTGGGTCAGGTCGTAGGGGAGAGGCCCCTCCAGGGCGACGCGTTCGTGCTGGTTGGTGCAGCGCCTCGCCAGAGAGAGCGCCCAAGGGTAAAGGCCCTTCGAGACCATCCAGAACGTCAGCTTGCGATGCCGTTTCGCAGGCTCCTCTGGGGGCCCTAGCCCCCACTCGCACATGGCGACGGAGATAATCCGTGCTCCTGTGCGCTTCTGCAGCTGCCTGATCCTGGCCCTGTCCCAGATCTTCGGGTAGCGTCCGTCGCTGGCCGTGTTCTCGAGCATCCGCTCTCGATCGTTGGCGTCGAGGCGCTCGCAGAGGTCGGCGGCGAAATCGGTCATGATGTTGCTGTCGATCTCCGCCTGGACCGTCCCGTCGCCGTCCGGATGCTCAAACGTGCGGGCCCCGCCGTTCTTGAGGCACCAAGCTGAGTGGGTCGTGCACGGGGGGGCCAACTGGTAGACGTTCGCCTCGTCGGGGCCTGGCGCTGCCCCAGCGTCGAGGAGGAGCCTCTCTCGCACTTGGGGATCGAGGATGTCGTGCTCCTCCTGGGGCCCGGTCTGGGCCAGGGGGTCCTGGAAATACTCGACGGACGGGGCCGTCTGGAGTCCAGCTTCTCGCATCGCCTTGGTCCAGTTTTCTGTCCCTGCGAAGATCTCGCGAGTGCGGATGCCCCACGCGAAGGCGGGTCTGCGCAGGAGTGGTGCGAGACCGGAGAAGTCCTCCTCCTCGAGCTCCTGGTTCCCGACGGCGCCCTCACGCGTTGGGAGCTGAGCCTGCTGCATACGTTTGCAGTGCATGCAGGGCGGGGGCCGGCTCGGGATCACGGGCCCCGCGACCTCCTCTGACTCCAGGTACATCTCCCAGCCGACTGTGAGTAGCTCGCGGACGGGTTTCCCAGCTAGTGTCCAGGTCTTGAGGATCTCCCCAAATGCCCGGCCTCGCTTGTTGGGACTCTGGCCGCCGATGACCGGTGGCCTGAGCACCCGCATATGCCCTCGGTGGATCATGACGTGGACTTCCTTCTCGCTGGTCTGCGTCGGCAGGACGGAGTCGATCTCGAGCTGGTTCCAGTGGTTGATCCTCCAGACCCGGACGGTGGTCGTGTTGAGGGCACTCAGGGGGAGACCGAGATGCACCTGAAGTCCTTGTCGTGGTGCGGGTGCTGGACATCGTGGCAGTGCATCCGGAGCTCGGCTTCACGTGGCGAGACGAAGGGAGGTGCGTCCCCCAATGCGGCGGAGGCGGTGGTGGCTCCATCCCACAACTCGCGGCGGAGCTGAGCAGCCAGGGCCTTCACGGCCGGCGCATCAGGCTCCTTATCTTCCCAGAGCAGGGCGGCCGCGATGTGGAGCACCAGACACTGCCTGAGCTCTGCGTCGCCTTCCTTGAGGCCGAGCCGGGTTCTCATCTCCTCGTCGGGCTGAAGCTCGTCCTGGAAGTCGAGATAGTCCCATTCTTGGTCTTGCACCGTGAGCTTCCCGCGGCCAACCCCAGCCTCCTCGTCCCAGGAGGCCCCTCCAATGCTGAGGTCCTGGGTGCTGCTCCTCCCCGCCTTTGATCCCAGCTTGTCGAGGGCCCGACCGGCTTCCTCGGCGAGGGTTGGCCCCCCGTCCCGAGTCGCCTCTAGCAGTACCTCCTCCAAGCTCAGGGAGATGCCCTCTGAGCTGGCGCGTGCGAGCCTGGCCAGGGCGTGTGAATGCAGGTAGTCGCTGATGTCGCCCAGCGTCGCGATGGTCCCGCTCTCCAAGACCTTCTCGATGATGTTCCATCTTTCGAGAGCAGCTGGATGAGTCGTCTCACTGGTCCCCTCCACCGCGGGCGCGTTGGCGTGGGCGTCCAGCAACCAGTCCTCCTCGGGGCCCTGGACGGCCTGCCTGAGCTCCTCCTCGAGGGCGGTGGTCTGAATCTCGTCGAAGGCAGCTGGGGGGGACCAAACAGCCGGCGAGCCTCCCGCTCGGCTGCTTCCCGCAGAGGCCCCGGGACCTTCTCCGGCGCCTCCCCCAGCCCTTTTGCTGTCCGCCTCGGCCTTGGCCTGGGCCCTGAGCTGAGCTACCCGCCCGTCGACCGAGGCGGGGTCGACCTTAGCGCCAGACTTCAGGCCGCCGCGCCTGATGAGCTGCGCCTGCACGGTCCAGTCCAAGCTGCCAAGCCCCTTGATGGCCTCGTGGGAGTGGGCGCAGGTCCCTGCCGCCTTGGGGCAGCCAGCCCATGTGCAGGCGTCCCAGCAGATGACCTTCCCGTTCTTGTCCCGGGGGGCATGCTTGACTGAGCGCCCGATCTCGCTGGACGTCAGCGCCTTCCCTGCTGGGCACGCCCGGGCGGCGGGCCGCTTCTTGGCAGCAGCCTTCTTGACGGCGGCCCCTGCCTTTCCTGTGCCTGGGCCAGCTCCTGCGGGCGCCTCCTGATCTGCTGGGGCGTGTTCGTCAGCCTTCCCAGCCTTGGGGGTCCTCGAGGGGCCGGCGTGGAGGTTCTGATGGAGGAACCTCTGCAGCCGCCGGGCCTGGCGAGGGACGCACACCACCTGGTAGTACCCGTCCGGTGCGTCGAGGTCGTACACGTTCGGAAAGGTCAGCCACGCACTCCCAGACGGCCCTGTAGGGGCGAGGGCGATGGTTTTGATGTCCTCCCGGCGCGGGTTGGTGAGCCCCAGGATGCGGCACACCTCCCTTCGCTTCTCCCGAAGCTGCTCGCACCAGGTTGCAGCAAGCTCTTCCCAAAGGCTGTACACATAGTCAGCTGGGAAGGCCACGTCGTCCTCCTCGTAGGCAAGGCGCAGGGTCTCCAGGGCTCGGCGTCGCTCGGGCTCGTGCATCCGCCCGTAGACTAGCCCGAAGACGGTGATGGCGTTCTCGGCCTGCCTCACCCACTGAGAGAAGACGACCGGGTGCCGGGGGCGCGGCTCGAGCTTGCACGTGGTGGACATGGTGTAGGCGTCGAACACCTCTGCTTTGCAAAGGGGAAAATCGGCCACGGAGATCGACCACTCGGCCAGATCCTTGTGGTCCCGCCCCCCCCAACAGAAGGCGGCGATGCCGTACGCCATCCTGTTCGTCACCGTCGTCGGCCAGTTCACCGCCTGCATCACGTGCTTCGCGTGCTCGCAGGCGCGCTTGAGGCCATGGAACAACTCCCGCCCGGTCAGGGTACCGCAGACCTCTACGTCGAGGGTGTCGCAACCCCGCGCCAGGTACACGTCCAGCTCCTCGGCGCGTCCGATGGCGCCGAGGGTGCCCCGCTGCGCTACCTTAACTTCCTCGCCGGACCTGCGGAGGCTGTCCACCGCCTGCAGCAGCCGCATGTTGTCCAGGTGCTGCTGTTCTTGACCGTTCTGGAGGACTTGCGCGTAGGTGGAGAAAGCGGCTGAGGGTTCACCTTCTCCGGCTCCTGCGGCGTACCTACGATCGGGTTGCCCCGGGGTTTTAACCAGTCTCCCGTGGCCGTAAGCGCTCCGGTTAGTGAACATCTGCCCGAGATTCGGTACAAGGCCGGGCATCAAACCTGGCGGGGACAAGCGAGTCGCTCCCGGTCCGCGCACGCCAGGCGGGGTAGCCGGCGGCGGCAATGGCGGAGCGCTCGTGGCGGCGTCCAGCCCAGGGGGAACTCCAGGTTGGCTGGGCTCTTGGCTGGCGTCGGGCTTGCGCTCGGTGTCTAGCTTCAAGAGGCCACTAGCGAGGGGAGGGTTCACCCCTTCATCTTTTTCAGCTCGAACCCGCTCCAACTTTCTTTCCCACCTGTCGATGTGCGCCTGGTACTTGGCCCGCTCCTCGGTCCCGCTGCTGCGCATGAGACGCCTGGTGTACTTGATGAGATGCCCCAAGACCACGGTGATGTCCTCGTCGTATCCTGCCGCCACGCTCTGTAGCGCCGAGGCGTCGTCCGATCCTTCTTCGTGAGCGGCGAGGTACAGCCCCAGCATGGCCTCCCCGGTGTTCTCCTCTTCGTGGTCCCTCCCGGCCGGACTGCGGGAAGAGCGCCGAGGGACTGAGGAGGCCAGATCACCCTCCTCGCCCAGGCCCCACCCGACGCCGAATGGGGGCTTGGGGGAACTGCTGCGATCAAGCCTCGCCCAATGCTTCTTGAGTTGCGTGTCCAGCTCGTCGGAGGTGGGCTGCGGTACTCCGGGGGCATCACCTGAGGTGCCCGCTGGATGCCGGTGCACGAGCAAGTCCCCGCGGGCCCGAAGCTGAGCCCACTGAGGGCGGCCGATGCGCTTGGTCTTCCCGCCGACGGGGACCCCGTTCCAAGGACGCAGCTTCTCCCACATGGTGCTGCTCACGACGACGCCGTGCACCCCGATCCCCATTTCCTCGGCCCCGAGTGGTGGGTGGTACAAGAGCTCCTCCAGGTAGCCTGCGGGGAGCCTTCCCTGGTCGCTGGCGACGGGAGCGTACTCGATCCCCGCGGTCTTGAGGGTGAAGCAGACGTTCTCCTGGCCTTCCGCCGAGTAGTCTTTGCAGTGCGGCTCCTCCACGTCTACTACAGTCGTGCTGCCATCTCCGGTGGGCCCTCCCCCTGGGCGGGACTTCCCCAAGAAGATAACCCACTGCGGGCCGGCGGCCCAGTGGACTCGCACGCGCAGTACGAGAGGGTCACCTTGCTCGGTCTCCTCGTCGGGGGCAGGGCTGGCGTCTCGCGGGAGGGGCACCCTCGGAGAAGGCGGCGCTTCAAACCTGACACCAACAGGTGGACCTCGCGGCGAAGCTGAGGCCTCCCGTCGGTGTTGCCCAGGGGCTGCTTGTCCGCGATAGCCCTCTGGTCCCCGTGCCCCGTCTGCGGGGGGAGCTGCGTTGACTGGGATGCCCTGCTCGCGCGCCCGTGGGCTGCGACTGCGAACCGTCCGACGCCGCGAGCCCAGGCTCGAGAGGAATCCGCGGCCCTGGACGGCTGCGGCTGCCTGCACTGCTCGACCTGCTTCTCCACCCAGATGAAGAAGACATAGTGGTACGCCCTCTGCGTTGCCAACTGCCTGGCGGTAGCAAGTCACCTGCGAACATTTATCACGGTACCGAGATGCTCGGTAAACCTGGGCATGATGTGCGCAGAGATGGGCGAACGAATTCCGCCCGTCACTGGGTGGCGGGAGGTCTGAAGCTTGCCCGTCTTCGAAGAGCAGGGTGGTCGGCTCGGCCCCCGCGGCGCCCCTGCAACCGTCGGGTGCCAAGGGGCGGGCGCCGCCACGTAGAACGATACCCACCCGAACAGCTTCACATGGCTTGTCCTCGGCCTCCACCTCCGACTCTGACTCCTGATCCAAAACTTCTGCGATGCTCCCTGCAACGCCTGGCTCCGCAGCGCCTGTCTTGCGACGGCGGCGTCGCCGGCGGCAAAAGGAGCAACCGCAGGAGAGGATGCAGTAAAGGAACACGATAACTTTCCAGATGCCCCTCCCCAGGTCAGCGACGGTCCGCCAGAGCAGGAAGACGCCCCGGCAAGAGGTGAATCTGGCGTGGGAGCCGATGTCCACGATCGCCTCGGAATCCAAGGCAGCGTATTCTTTACAATAAACTTCTCCAGGCTGATCTCTACAAACCAGGTTGCGGCACAGGTGAATGGAACGGCCTTCGAGCGACTCCAGCTTCTGACGGAGTGCGCGTGAGCTGGCCCCCTTCACGCCCAGGTAGTCTATCCAGAGGCCCTTCCGGTCGATCCGCTTGGGCTCCGAAAGGTCGATCTTCAACCGGGCCACGTGGTCGTCGATCTTGATCAGCACGTCGTTAGGTCGCCTCCCAGTCCCACGACCCTTCACCTTCTTGCTGTAGTACTCCGTGGTCGTGGCTGGTCCGGTCTCTGGCCCCATCCAATTGATCTGGGTAAGGGCAGGCGGAGCCGGCGGCAGGTACCTTTCGGCAGCTGCATCGCCAGGCTCTCGCCGGCGGCACTTGGTGCACCGCGCCAGTAGACCGATCAGCCAGAGGGCGGCTGCGCAGGGGGCCAGTAGGGTACGACAGATGTGAGTGAGGAAAGCCAGCACCGCCAGGAAAGCCAAGAAGATGAACGTCCATGCCACGGCAGGCCAAGCGGCTCCGAAAACCGTCAGGCCCAGCTTCTCGAGAGCATAGAAGAACCATCCACCATCCTTGGTCAGCCAGCCTGTCTCAGCATGGGTGGAGAAGGCGCTCCCAAGGCTGCCAAGCTTCTCGTAGGCGACCCCGCCCATGCCACTCAGGCGCCAGGCCCAGGTGCCCTCACGTAGTGGCTTCAATCCCAGCGCCCAGACACCCCAGCCGCCCACCCAAGACTCCTCGCTGCCCGGGTCCTTGGTGGGGTCGCTGCCATTGTCGACTCCTCCGGCGGCCTGGGCTGGGGGCGGGGGCGGCGCTCCCGGCGGCCCACTGTCGGGCGGCGCCTGGGGGCTGCCTGCATCCCCACCCTCCTCCTCGTGCTCGCCGATCTCCATGCCGTACTCGGAGTCGTCGTAGTACGGCACGGTGTACCCGAACGGGGCCTCCTGGGCCGCAGCCGGGTGGCCCCAACTGGCGCGGGCGACAGCGGAGCTGAGGGGCCCGCGCCAGTCGCAGGCGGCTGCGCTGGTGACCAGCGCGGCCAGCCCGCGGGCCGCGCCTGCCAGCGCCGGGCGCCGGGCAGCCATGGCACGCGCGCTTCCGGGCGCCGCGGGCGCCCAGACCTCCTGAGGTCGGCTCCAGGGCTTTGAGCCCCGAAGGCTTGAGCGGGAGAGAGGAAAAGGGAAGGGCAAGCAGAGGCAGGAGCAGGGAGAGGAGAAACCCAAGCCGACTGGGGAGGGCGGGGTCCAACCGTTTAGGACAAACAACTAAACCCCCGTCAACAACCCTTTGCTAGACAGGTTGGAGCAACAGCAGCAGGATAGGAACAGAGGCGCAGGCGCTGGCCGGCGGCGGGTTCGCCCGACGCGCGAGGGGGCGCCGCGCCGTGTCGATTCGCCCCGGGGCGCGCGCAGCAGCGCCAGTTCGAACCGCGAAACAGTGCGCATTGTCAATAGCGGAGTCGCTTCTCGCGGCCCATCGCCCGATGCATTCACAGGCGCCGACCCCAACGTTCAGATGGCGTTGGATCTGGAACCATCCACTGCCGACGAGCACAACGATTGGCTCTTTGACTGGGAAGCCACGACTGGACACGCCCCGCGCGGAGCGCGGGCGGTCGAACAAAAGCAGAGACGCCGCGCAGGTGCCGAGCCCATGGGGGCCAGTGGCCCGAACGGCCAGGACGCGTTCATCAAAGGGCCCATGGAAACTAGATTACCGTCCATTACCGGATAGCGGGCCCTCGATCCCGGCGGGCATCGGCACCGGCGTCAACGTCGCCAGCCAGGACGTCGCCGGCGAGTTCGAGGAGTTGGGGGGGCAGCGCGGTTTTCCACAGCGGGGGCGCGCACCCCAGGATGCATTATATGTCAGCAGAGCGGGGGTAGGGTCGATGATCCGCCGTCGAACGGGCAAGTTCCCGATTGCGCGCGACTGCTTGAGGAAGCGACCTTTGGAGACGTTCGCCGCCGAGGTCGCCGAGGGCATCTGCGCCGCCGTCCCAGCGCTACCCAGGCTTGCCAGCCTCCAACGGAAGCGCGCCTTCTTGGCGCTCGAAGATGGGGAGGAGGAGATCACCTTCCCCAAACGAGGCCCAGTGCAAGGTGCTGGTGGGCCCAGGGGCCAGGATTCTCCGACTGGAGAAGAGCATCAGCAGGCACTTCGCCATTCCGCGCCCCGAGTTTCTCGGCTCGGCAACCGCCGCGCACCGAGGCCCTTCTTCGCCAAAGGCGTCGCGCGTCAACATCCCCAGCCAAGCCGGCGACGCCGGGGCTGGGCAGTGCAAGATGACCGAGGTCGCATGCAATTACGCGGACGCGGGAACGCAGTCCTGTTTGACACGCGGAGGCGCAGGCGCGCACCAACAGGTTCACGCAGCTGAGAGACGCCAGCCCGTCTCCCGACCTCCTTCTGCTTGACCTGGCCCAACGGCCTGGCGCAAGCGCCAAGCTCGGCGAGGCCGTCATAGATTTCGCGAACAGACAGCTCGACTGCCATCGTGCCAGACAGGCCAGCCACGTCGATCCCTATGTGAATCCATGAAAGACCTCGTGATTGAGCAGGTTGAGGTGGCCGCTCATGCCTGGCAGCCGGCACCGCGCTTCGCCATGGGTGCCGATGGCAGTCAGAGCGGAGACGCGAGTGCGCGGGGCCGGACAAGAAAATTCACTGCGCCCAGACCTCCCTGAACCTTCACATCACGCACCTCACGACCGACCGGGTCGTTGAGGAGAACGACGCGGACCACCCTAATCGCTTCGCGGCTGCCCGCCACGCCGGCCGAGGTTCAGCTTGAGAGGCCGGGCTCCGCCTCCGAGGCTTACGCATGCGATTGAATAGCGCATGCTGAAGTTATGTCGCCGGGCGGCTCGCAGCATGTAGGTGTTATGATAGTTGGAGACTGCGTTCTACTATGGGTCTCTACCCCGGCCGATTGGCACGCGCATGCGCCGGGGAAGCGGATGGGGGCACTGGGGGCGGGGGCGCAATCTTCTCACCGTGGATGAAGGGGCTCAAGATGCATATCAGAATTCTGGGTCGCCCAGGTTACATGTGGGAGTTGCAGCATATTAGCGGTATCATATGGGGAGCTGCGCTTACTTGCCATACGTTTGCGACTATGCCGCTGCGGACTGAAGCATCACCGCAGGCAGGGGCTCACAGCGCAGAGGCTCTCACTCGCAAGTAGTGGCTACGTGCAGCCGAATACCTCCTACAGCTCGGAGGCGCACTTGCGCTGGCGCTACCCGACGGAAACTGGATCGGCACGGCCCTGACGAACAATGCGCTGCATGGCGAAATTAAGTCATGGCAGCGCTCACCCAACATCTGCTCGAGCAGATTGGCAGAACAAGCCCCGCAACCAAGCAGCGGAAGCGCTATTAAATGCACACGCGCGTACACTCCCTAATTTCGCACGATCTGCACAGTTTGATGGTAGGAACCCCAAGCACTGGGACTGAGTTATTCGTGGACTAACGCACGTCCTTGACACGAAGAATATTTTTCAATACGTACTGGCCAGCCTCCTGGTTGCGATTGGTACTCAATAGTCCTACTCGGGACGACGAACATACTCGCCAACTCCAACTGGAACGATCCAGAGCCAGCGCCACTCGCGGGGAAATCAAAGCGGGAACGCCTAATGACAGACAGAACAGTCATTGAGCTGCTCCGTTTCCCCTCTTTCAGCTGCCACTGTTATCTGCTTTTTCGCATCTTGAACCGGCGCGCCCGATTGAAGTTCGCATCCAAAGACGCGACAGGCAAAAGACAGACAAAGAAGCAGGTATCAAACCGAGGACGATCCCAAGGCAGTGAAGAGGAAAACGACCTGTGCGTCGAAAGCCTCGGGTTTGGACTGCATCTCACGTTGCAGTGCCCACGCACCCCGTGGCGCCGAATCAGATTCCGACGCCAAGTCTATCTTCCTTGCGATGTCCACGGAAACGCTAGCTGCGCATGCGCATGACGACGTTTTCAACGCCATCTCGATATTATGCCATGGGCAACACAACTGTGTCCGCATGTTGGAGCTCTGCGGCGGAATCGGAGACATCTCTCGGCTTGCCTTCGAGCGTCGTCTTTCGTCGGGTGGAAATATTGGCAAGCGCGCCGGCGTGAACCTTGGCGGTAGAATGGTGCAGCAGGTAATATCACATTACTCATGTACGTGCAGAGTAGGTCTAGTGATATTACAGCCCGCCTGCCGTGCCACAGGCTTGCCATCCCACTTAAAACGCCGTGGCCAACTGCAGCGCCTGGAGGGAACGCCAAAAAGAGCATTGCCACGCGTAGCTTGTCGCGCTGCCGCTGCAACAGAAACATAATAAGCTACATCGGTTTCGGAAGCGGGAGCAGCCGACGGGCATCTGGATCGATGAAATATTTGTCTGGCTACACAGTCCACGATTGGTCAGAAGCGCGACAGATCAATTCGCTACGGGGCTGCGAGATTCGCACGGAGTGTACATCAGGAAATATACCCGACTTCTGGGCAATCACCCAGACCGCCTAGCACCCATCCATGGTGTCAGATGCCACAGTCGCCCTGGACATGCGCTGCGCAGGTATGTAGCAAGGAACTCGCCGCGACTCAGCAATGCATCTCCCGCGCCCTGCCATTTCCATTCGTCGATGCGGTCCGCATTGCGAAGAAACTATTTGAGTCGCCTGCCGATCCTTTTAGTGAGCGGGGGCGAACCCAGCTCGTCTCATGAGCAGTGCTGGATTCGACCTGGATGCCGAAGACCTTCCCCGCGCACCGTCTTGTGCCATCATGCGACCTCCATCGGACGGTCTTGGATGCCTTGCGCGTGCGAAAAATATTAGAAAAGGATCGCGAATCGGTCGATGGCTCGATATTGACCCTATAGACTGGGGATGCGAGAGCAGGAAGACGAGCTACGGGTCGAATGTGGCAGGGCACTTGAAAACTCCGGGTAACGGCAGATTTGCAGAACCATTCGGATTGCCAGTCCGCCTCAACAACCGGCGGGGGCGCCTGACCCACCGGCACCATGAGAGGCACCGCCATAGGCACCAGCGCTGACACGTCCATCACGCAGGCGGTCTGCACCTTCGAACAGGGAGTATCCAGCCCCGGGCCACATCCTAGCGCCGATGCCACCCGTGGAGTTGGGAGTCATGATATGACGCCCGGGGTTCATGCGGACGCAGGAGCAGCGGGGCGCTCCGACGACCGCGCGCGAGGGGGGTGGCGACGCGGACGCACGCAACGCGGGGAACCGCCACCACCGCCAGCACTTGCGGCTGACGCTGCCGCGGAAACGCGCATGCCTAAGCTGCCCGGCTTGGCCCGCTTCGGCGTCCGAGCTTGCCTGCAGAGCCTGAGAAGTTCCGAGCTGGGTTCTGTTGCGAAAGAGCTTCTACAGCTACGCCTACAGTAGTATCGTGCTAAGGAGCCGAAAATGAAATTGATGCTGTCCAAGGTTGGCCTTGACGCTGTCGGACTCAACCTCGTTGAAGGCGTGCGCGACTCTTGTCGCGAATGCCGCGCATCGGACAAGCCAGGCAACGAATTGATTCCATCGGTCGCGCCACCTGCAAGCTGCAACGAAGAATGCTAAAGCGACCTTCTTTATTACGGCGCACATTGTTTGCCAGATAGTCCCGCGCATCAGGTTCGCGGTTGGCGTGGACACCCCCGACAAAGTTGTGAATTTGGCACTCGATGCGCACCGCTACACTGGGTTATTCGATAACGACACAGCCAAGGACATCCTCAACACACAAAGGCACCGAACTACGCATCCGATCGCGGGGCCAACATGCCGCGACCACAGCGTCGGGAAGCGGGATTGTCACACATGCCATGCACACGGGGGACGAGCACTTGAAACGACAGAGCGCATCATTAAATTTCCTGGTCTACTGCGCGAAGATTTTTTTGTGACGAACGCCAGTGCGTTTATTGGTTTTACGGCGTGGCCGACTGCCGGCATGTCTATTAGATTTGCCACCCTTGGAAGCCACAGTTCAAGCTGCCGCAGTTGCCAAAACGAACAGTCACTGCGTGACGAGACGCCACCGGGCCACGTGCTCTACCGCGATGGCGACCTGGTAGACTACCATCGACTTTCTAAGCGAAGGATAGCTGATCAGGTTGGAATGGCCATACCCTGTCGCGCGCAATGATCCCGGACGGGGCCTAGCTATCGCGCGGATCAGCAATCTTGAAACAGTTGTTCAGTATCAAGGCACACGTTACATCTTGTACATTGAAGTGACGATGGTCCGAGAATTTGGTTCTAACATGCAGCGCCTCGTGCCGTGCTTGCTTTGGTCGCGAGTCTGCCTGCAGGGGGGCCTGCGATGACTTTTGGATGCGTACCGACTATGCAAGGGGACGTGCTAATGACTGCTGCTGGTAAGCTCTCACCAAAGGTGCGCCTTGCACTCCAGCACCTGATTCTTCATCATTTCAGGATGGACAGCGCAGTCACAGTCCGGCTTGCCAAGAGCGCCCACCGACTGCCAGCTGTCGCCTACTCTTGCAGCTGCACCCTAGTCTACGACGACAGCGGCGCAACGCCCGGTTTCCATTATTTCGCGTCGAATGGCGCCGCCCTGGACATCTACACAATCATTCTGTCTACGCGCGCACGGGTGATACAGCGTCTGAAGTCTGCAAAACCTATGGCTGATTTCGATGAGGACCTTTCGAAGTTCGAGGAAAACGCGGACGGTTCTGTCTCTGGCGGAGACTCTTAGCCGGCGGAGACGCCTACCGAAGAGCCTACTCCACCAACGGCGCGCTTACCCACGCTTCAAGAATAATCAGAGGCCGGCCTAGAGGTCCTTGAGGCCGGGTGCGCAGAATTGCCCGAAGAACGCGAGCTCCTCGAGACTATGTCCCTAGCATCGCTGCGCACTAGACCGACGACTACGATCTCAGACCAGTCGGTCATGATGACCGTCGTCAATGGCGACCCAGGCACCTATCCTTGCGGAGACGTGCGTTACCACACACACACACACACCAGACGTATATTACGCCCCCTGTGCCCCGCACTACGATGACGAGGATGCGATCGACAGTAACAACCACGGCCTGTGCGTAAAGCTAAGCTTGACTACGGCTGACATTGCCGGCGTCGTGCGCATTGGACAGCAGCGCATTTTACTGCGCGGCGATCGCCTCGCTACTGCGCGGGCATGCGTCTCTGCTGCTTCTCAACGCGCGGCAGCGGCGAAAGACGACGACCTGCTGACCGAAGCTGGGATCCAAGCCCATCCGACACAGGCAGTAGACTGAAATAAAGATTTGGTTCAAGAAAAAGCGTTTCAATCGGGCCTCCCTCACTGGCGCCTCAAACACCATGGCTTCCCGATGTGCTTATGCATTGAAGTTCGCCAAGAACGAACTGGGGGGAATTGTCAAGGCGATTTGCCTCCACTTGGTACTTCGGGGATTCCTAGATCCGGGGGCATTCGACGTCGAAACATTTCCAGGAACGGCGCGAAGGGCGAGCCAGCACCTGCCGGCATGCGAGGAGGCACGCCGTCCCGATTGTTTGATTGCTTCTATGGGCATAGCCAAGGCCTTCCGGGGAAAAAAAAATGAAAAAAGAAAGCCAATGTTTGCCGAAGCTGCGGGGGAGCTGGAACGCGCCGCGCGCTCCGCCCTGCCGCCGGCCGTTCTTCTGCACTTCGGGCCTTTCCTGGATTCGAGATGCACTGTGAAAGTAAGCGTTGCTTGTGGCGCCGTAAACTGGGCGCAGGGACCAAGGACGCCCCGCGCGCATTCTCTTTGAAGTTGCGCAACTTCGCGCGCAGCTTCGGACTGCGATCTACGTCTTACGACGAAGAGCTCGAAACGGCGGGGGCGTTGCTGACGGCCGCGCGCGTAGACGATATAAACATGAATGGTAAGGAAGAGGCGATCGATCGCAACGTGAAGTGCTTTGTACACAAGCTCGGCACCTGCAAGCTCAACAAGCACATGAACACCGCTTCTGCCATCAGATATCAAAAACTGATAACTGCGACGCCACTCTGGATCTGGACGAGCCGGACGAGCACGTCAGACAATCTCGCCCCGTCCAACACCCGGAAGTCACGGGTGAGGAGGCCGAGGGAATTGCGATGAAAAGCGCAGACATATTTGCATGCTTCCGCGGAGAATAAGCATATGCCTCCATAGCCCAAGTCTGGCTGATGGCCCACGTCGTCTCAGTGGAACGGGCGCAGGAACCGACAAATCTACAGGCACGACGGCTCAGCGCGATACCGCGCGTGTTTCAAGCACAACCTCAGGATATAGTAGACCTGCTATGAGGCCCACTGGAGAGCTCGATCTTCGCGGGGACTCAGGCTTCCGACGTTTTGCTGGAGACGCGGAAGACGAGGCCACAGGATGTGGCATCAGAGGTGCCAGCATTCTCCGGCGCGGAAAAACACACGGTGGCGAACCTGTCGCACATCTGATAGACGCCTACTGCAAGTCGCACCGACTGCTGGTTAAATCAAGCTATTCTGCGGAAGCGCTGGCAGCTGCCCGCAACCGAGTAGAGCGCCACCCGACCATCGCCGCGCTGCGCGAACTCACGGCGGGAGCGCTGACACCAACACAAGTCGATGCGATGTTTGAAATTCGTGGTCCGTATTTTCAGGTTACTCTTGCTATTGTTGCTTTGTCTGTGTTTGAAAGCCCCTTTCTGGTGAGGGTCTTGAGAAGCTCGCTGAGCGTGCGCTATTGTCTTTCCATAACTCGATTGGGCAGATGGCGCACGGGGGCGTTAAACGCAGCATGCAGCGGTGCGACGCGGGGGATACGACTGCTGATGGACGCGCCCAAGGCATTATAGAACGCGACCTTCTGTTGCCTGTATTGGCGGGCGCGCAGTCTTTTGAGCGCGAGCTGTAGGCGCGCTCGCCATACAGGGCCCAGACCTAAAAGGCTGAGCCTCGCTCTCAGTAGGCCGGCGGACTACCCGTTCTCTGCGTGGGGGCGCGGCAATGCGAATGGGCTAACTGTTTTCAAACAATCTTTTATGTCGCAGTGTGCGGGGTCGTGGGCCGTCTGTACTCTCCTTATCTTTGTGTGTGCTCATAGCTTTTTCGGTCCGAGCTGGTTTGGGCTCCAGCGAGCCCGTCGCCTGCAGGACCGAGGCACCAGCCTGCTTCCGTGCCCCCGCTGCGGGGCGCGCGGGGGCTGCCATCACGGCGCGCGGGGTGCTCGCCGTGCTGTTCTTCCTGGTGGTGCAGGAGCTGCACTACCTGATCCCCGAGAGCGGGGTCTTCGAGCGCGGCTTCGGCGGCGCCACCATCGAGGCCTACGGCGAGGAGGTGATCGAGGGCACGGCCACCACCAGGTGGACGATGGCGCCGTGGGCACGGTGGAACAGGATCTATGTGAAGAGCCCCTCTAAGCCACAGGGGGTGGCGATGCTGCTGGTGACGAAGGCGGGCGCGAAGCACCCGGGCCTGTGGGCAGCAGCGGACCCCACCCATCGCATTGTGATGATCGACGTGAGGGACAAGAAGCGGGTGCTGACGAAGCCGACGGCGAACGTGGAGTGGACGGAGCACCCGGGCGTCTCGGCTCGGGCCCGCGACGCGGTCATCACCGCGGCGGAGAGGGCGATCGCCAGGCTCGAGGTCGACGCCGAGGACGGGAAGCTGAAGGTGAGCAAGCCCCCGCAGAAGTCGAAGAAGAAGAAGAGTGCGAGGGGTGGCTTCGTCGCGTGGCTGACGGGCGGAGTGGGGAACATCTTCACGACGCTGTGGGCCAAGCGGAGCTGGGGGTCGTGGAGTGCGATCTCCTTCTTGTGCTGGCGTGCGTGGCGTTTCTTCCGCCTGGGCTCGATCTTCCGAGCGGCCTATGATGGGGCCCGAGCCGTCTACGAGACCGTCGAGGACGTGCAGCACGTGTACGACGCCATCTACGAGTACTACGAGAGCGGGGACCTCGAGTATGTCCTCGTGGCCATCGGCGGGACCCTGGTGACAGGGTATCTACTCTGGGCATGGTCCTACGGTGACGCGAGCGACTCCGACTCCGACAGGGGCTCCGCGGTCAGTGACGACGAGGAGGACAGGGTCTTGGGGACGCAGGTCGCCGACTCCGACGATGAGCCGTCCCCGCGACGCCTGTTCGCGGAGTTGTCCAATCAGCAGCAGGCACTGCAGAGGGCGATGACCGACCTGACGGGGGCAGTTGCGACCCAGTCTCTCGGTGCCAGGGCTTCGCCTCCGCGTTCCAGCGGTTCAGATCGCACGTCGGACCCAGGACCCTCCAGCCCTGAGGGGCAGTCCGTGAGCGAGGGCGAGGGGCAGCCCACCACATCCCAGATCGACGACTTCATCTCGAAGTTGAACGAGCATGTGGAGACGGTGCAGACGGATTCTACACGGGCGACTGCTGGCACTGGGTCCCCGGCGAAGTCTCTCGACAGCGCGGGTTCATGGGAGCAGGTCGGGGGTGTAGACGAGGAGCTGCAGGATCGTATCCAGTTGCTGAAGGAGGAGAGCCGCAACCCGCGCGACGGCCTGCTGGCCACCCTCGAGAAGTTCAAGCATGTGCGCATGACGCCTGTGGGCGGCGTGAAGACGAGGGTCGCGCCGACGGTGCTGCACAAGCTGTACCGTTCGGGGCGCACGGCCAAGATCGAGCTGGGCGAGTGGTTGAGGTCGAAGGAGCTGCAGCGGGCGAGCATCAGCTCGGAGGTGATGATGTTGGCCATGGTGCTGGACCGCATGATGGCGGAGGGCGCCTACGACCAGCTCATCAACAGCCCCGCGGCGGAGCTCACTTGCCTCCGCCTCTACGCGATCTGGAAGGCCTACGAGAATGTGAAGTGCCTCAGTGACTGGCAGCGACCGAAGGGGCAGCAGAGCGGGAGCAAGTGGCGCTCCAAGGTCGACTGGGCCTTGGCCGACGAGTACCTCAAGGTGGACGGCGACACGGAGCTGGCGAACCTGAAGGCCGACGACGAGGTGACGGAGAAGCTGAAGAGGAGGGCAGCCATCGCGAAGCACCTGCAGGGCGCCAAGGACAGCGGCGCGGTGGGTGCTGATCACGAATAGGTTGCGGCCGGGGCTCCCGTGGCAAGTCCTGGCCAAGTGCACGCTCAAAGCGTAAGGCCACACTCGAGGTGGATTCGGGTGCTGTTGTGGTGCCTTGGCGCCCTGCAGACACCTGGGAGCTCGCGGGCCTTCGAGGTAGCGGGCTGGTGCCTGGTCGCGTCCCCCTGGCTGCACGGCTTCTCGGGCGCGGCCAACTTCTTCAGGTCGGACGACGGTGTCTCCGAGGCCGACCTCTACTTCAACGACACCTTTTTCTCGCGTCGGGGTGCAGGTCACCTGGTGGACCTTGTCCCTTATGATGGTGGACGAGAGGGAGCGGGACCCGCTGCGAACGCTTCCCATCCTGCCGTGCCCGCTTTCTGCCCGGCCTACTTCCCAGGGCTTGGACGAGAGGCAGCTGCAGCTGACACTCGCTCGAGTCCAGAGGGCGTCGGCGGCCATTCGGGGTCTGGCGGCGGGGCATCTGGGTCAGGAGACCCTGATCTTGAGGCGGCGGAGGGATTGGCGGGAGTGGAGGACTGCGACCCCATTACAGACGGCCATCGTCAACGATCTTTGGGACAGGCACGCTCAATCCGAGTGCTGGGGTACCATCAACGACGGCAGGGCGGTGATCAGCCGCCTGGGGGGGGAAGGAGCGCTGGACTATCAGAGTACACGGACAAGGACGAGATCGAGGACGACGAGGAAGCACCTGAGCAAGGGGGACATGTGCCCGCTGGTGGCCTCGGAGGTCTCGGTGCCGCCGCCGAACACGAAGGGCCTGAACATCGAGAGGCTTTCGGAGACGGCGGGGGCTTACCTCAGCAATGTGGGCAGCGAGATGATCAAGGAAGTGGGTCAGGTCGACTGGGGCCGCTACGAGAACACGCGCAGCTACACCGACCCGGGCTGGAGACGGGGCAGAAATCGACTCGAGCTCGCCCTCCGAATGCTTCGCTCGGGGATGATAGGCTACGTGAAGAACATACGCGAGAGGGTTGGCGTGTTCACCGTGGTCAAGAACCTGAGCGAGCAGGGGACGGGGGTGGAGAAGAGTCGCCTGGTCTGGGACTGCAGGCGGGTCAATCTCCTGTTCCAGGACCCGCCGTGGGTTCCCCTGGGGTCCCCCGCATCCCTGGCGCTGTTGGAGCTGGACGAGTCAATCCTACATGGGCGACGGCTATACTCCTTCCAGGGCGATATTCCCGACTGGTTCTACCGGCTACGATGGCCGGCTTCCTTGGCGGAGTACTTTGTGCTGCCAGAGGTGACCCCTCAGCAGATCTACGACTACGCATGCAAGCAGGGGATCTCTATACCGAAGCCCGAGCCCGACGACATTGGACTTGGAGCCATGTCCCCCGTCATGGGGTCCAGCTGGGCCGTCTTCTTGGCCCACAGCTGCCTGTCGGACGCCCTGGAGAGTTTGCCCGACATCAACCTCGGGCAGATCACATATGGGAGGCCGACCCCGTCCTTCGAGAAGGTGCAGCTGATGCTATTGCTGTACATCGACGACTACATCGGGCTGAAGCTATGTTCGGAGAACGGGGAGGAGCTGGAGCTGGACAGGGAGAAGGTGAAGGCCCACCTCGTGGGTCAGGGCCTCCCAGTGCACAAGGAGGACTGGGGGGAGGGCCTGACGAGGGGTCTTGGGCTAGCCATTGGCCCAAGGCCATACAGGCTACGCGTCGTCCAGGACAAGATGAGAGACATGGTGCTGGCGACCGAAGCGGTGGTCATCATGGGTCGTGTACCCCCGGCTGCTCTCAGCAGTTTGCTGGGCCTGTGGACGTGGGCGATCATGACCAACAGGGCGGCCTTCTGCATCTTGGACGCCGCCTACCGCTGGATGCACGGGTTCTGCGAGGAGGATGCGATGAGATGGCAGAAGCTGGACATCCAGGTACTGAGCGAGCTGCAGGCGCTCTCGGCGCTGCACGTCTTTATGGAGGCGGACCTGGAGGCCCCCTGGCTGGAGAGGGTCTACATGACGGATGCGTCGGAGGAGGGTTTCGCAGCGGTTGTGACGAAGGCCGATGTGGAGGAAATCAGGACAGAGCTCAGTCGGGGGTCGCTGCAGTCATGGACGATTCAGGCGGCACGAGCTTACACGGAGGTGGAGCAGGAGGTCGAGGCCGAGGGCGACGAGGACGACGCGCCAATGTCACCAGAGATGGGGAGACCGGGCTGTCTGGAGCTGTTCGCGGGCAGCGAGAGGCTCCTACAGGCGATCCTCGGTCGGACTCTCTCGTGGGGAGAGGCATGGGATGTGGCCCGTGGCCGCGAGTACGATCTCCTCAATGTTTCCAACCTCGAACGTCTCTTCCGACGGCTACGATGGCGGTGGTGGTGGTGGATACACATGGCCCCTCCCTGTTCTACCTTCTCGCGGGCGAGGCGACCTCCCCTGAGATCGCTCGACTGTCCCTGGGGCCTGCCAGGTCTGAGTCCAGGCGACGCGGAGAAGGCGCAGGAGGGATCTACGCTGTGTATGCTGGCGGTGCAGGCGGCGCTCTTCTGCATCAGGGAAGGGATCTACTTCGTGATCGAGAACCCCGAGTCCAGCCTGATGTGGGTCTTCCCGCCCATGCTCGAGCTGCTCGCGAGGTCCGAGGTCATCAGGATCAGCCTGGACTACTGCCAGTACGGGGAGGAGTGGAAGAAGCCGACCACCCTGGTCACCAACTGCAGGGCCCTCTGTGTGATGGAGCGTCGATGTCAGGGCACGCGGGGACGCTGCTCGAGGACAGGGCTGGTGCATCGCGAGTTGCGGGGCAGCGGCCCGGGCGGTACCAAGTGGACGAAGATCGCCTGCCCGTGCCCCGTCCTCTTCTGCGAGACCTACGCTCAGGTGGTGAGGAGCGTCGAGCCCTCTTGGGAGAGGGTCCCGGACGGTGCGCAGGTGAGGCTGCGTCATGGACTGCCTCGAGTCGTGAGGGCCCGAGCGCAACATCTTCCACCACAGGAGAGCTGGCTCGACGAGCAGAGGTGGAGGGTCTTGTTCCAGGGGCGCTGGCAGAGGGAGGGGCACAACAATGTGTTGGAGCTGAGGACGATAGTGGGGCTGCTACGACACCTGTCGAGGACTTCGAGGGCCTGGAGATCTCGAGTACTCATCATGACGGACTCGTTGGTGAGCCTCGGGGTGCTGACCAAGGGGAGAAGCTCGGCACGGGCTCTACTACATCTGGCGAGAATGGCGGGAGTTGTACAGCTGGTGTGCCGACTGCGTCCATATTATCGTTGGGTACCCTCCGAGGTCAACGTCGCCGACGGACCGTCTCGACAGGTCGACCTGGGAGCGGCGGAGGAGACGAAGGCGGGCCACAGCACGAGGTACACACCCAAGCGGCTGCTCCACTGGCTTCGGGGGCTGCGACGGCGAGGAGCCGCTGGACACTCCCATTGGTGATCCTCTTCGTCTCGACGCAGCGGGCGGCGGCGGCCCCGCGGGGGCCGAAGCCACCCCCGCTCAAGCAGAGAGGAGCCCTTGCCTGGGAGAGGGCCGCCGAGGGCCCGCTGAAGTACAACAACCGGCTGGTGATCCACGCTGTCGACGACAACACCAACATCCAGTACCAGCGAGCGGTCAAGGATTTCTTAGTGGAGGTGAAGCGCTCCGGCCAGCCGTTCAGCACGGTGGCGGAGCGCGACAGGGCGTTGGCGGACTACATCGCCGACATGTGCTATGTGCAGCAGGCCAGCTTCATGAAAGCGGGCTACCTTTTCAACGGGTTCATGCACATCTTCGAGGACCACAGGAACTTCCTCCCAGTCGCAGCCCGCGCACTCAAGAGCTGGGAGCGCATGGGCTTCGGCGGGGAGGGCGAGCCTATCCCGATGGAGGCGATGGGGACCATCATCAAGGCGTTCTTCGAGCGCGGCATGATCATTGAGGGCGCGGCCGCGCTCGTGCAGCTTGACGGATGGTTGAGGGAGCAAGACTGGTGTCAGCTGCGGAAGAACGACGTGAGCATCGACAGGGACGGGCGGGTCGCACTACTCCTTGGAAGGCGAGAGCGCGGCGAGAAAGTGAAGACCGGTTCCGACCAGGGTGTCGAGCTCAAGATGAAGGTTGCCAAGGCCATCATGGAGGTTCTTGTCTCGGTCATCTCGGACCAAGAGCTCGTGCTGCCCGTGAGCCAGGGCAGTTTCAGGCGTTCGTGGGCCAAGCTGCTGGGCGAGCTGGGTTTGGAGCACATGGGACCTCCGCATGGCATCCGCCACGCCGCGGCGGCCGACTTTGTCGCGGCGGGCGGAGGACTGGAGGAGGCCCGCAGACGTGGGCGTTGGAAGACCCCATCAGCTCTGAGCCGCTACACCAAGGTCCACACGCTCATCAGACGCCGTTCACAATTGCCATCGACGACGATGGAGACGGGCCGCAGCTTTTGGCGTCAGCCGGCCAAGCAGCTGAAGGAGGCAATCATGAACTCACCCGTGTCCGACACCCCGCTGGCGAAGCTACTGGTGGAGAAGCTCGCGCGGGTCAGAGACGAGTGCAGGTTTTTGACGAGGGCCAGCTGAGCAGGTCTGAGCCATTCGGCAAGCCGTCCAGCGCTCATCGTGCACGCGCCCGACGCAGGACCTAAGCGTTGGCGCCGCTCTTGCCTCTTTCCTTCGCCTCGCTCTCACAGTCAGTAATGGGGGGAACTTGTGGGCTAGCCATAAGGGGGTAAGTCTGGGTCTTTTAAGTTGTATCCTTGTTTCCCTCCCTCCCTCCCTATTGGTTTGCTGATTTTGGAAGCAGGCTGAGGGCCCATTGGGCCAGATGCTTGCGTTGCGGCGTGGACGGGTAATCACGATTAACTTTAGTTCTGGGCGTGCCCCGTGATGCAGATTGCGGGCCTACTCGAGCAACGGCCCGAGTCGGCGCACGCCTGGCATCTCTCGAGATTCGTGTTTGCAAGATCATCGGGCGAGGCCCGCCCACTGGTGTGAAAAGTTTCGCTCTCTCATTCGGCACTCCTGTCGGAGGCCTCCGCCCGACCCCCTCTTGTGGCTGGCCCCTCCCCGTAGCTGTACAAACATAAATAACTGTTTTCAAACAATCTTTTATGTCGCAGTGTGCGGGGTCGTGGGCCGTCTGTACTCTCCTTATCTTTGTGTGTGCTCATAGCTTTTTCGGTCCCGCCCCCCCTGCCCTTGTGAAGGGTAATCACGATTGACTTTAGTTCTGGGCGTGCCCCGTGATGCAGATTGCGGGCCTACTCGAGCAACGGCCCGAGTCGGCGCGCGCCTGGCATCTCTCGAGATTCGCGTTTGCAAGATCATCGGGCGAGGCCCGCCCACTGGTGTGAAAAGTTTCGCTCTCTCATTCGGCACTCCTGTCGGAGGCCTCCGCCCGACCCCCTCTTGTGGCTGGCCCCTCCCCGTAGCTGTACAAACATAAATGTGTGTTTTCGCCCCTCTCAGTTTTCTGCGCTTTGTGTTTGTTTGTTTTGTTTCATTTCCCTGTGCGCGGGCGCGCGCCTCACTCAGTCTGCTGCGCAATAAATGCACAGATTCGACTCTGGCACCTGGCCGCGTCGGGCACGGCATTGCCGTGGCCGCAAGTCTTGTCAAGCGTGAGCCCCATGGTTTCATTGTAGCTAGGAGTCGAACTTATCCCTTTCAGGCCATGTGCATTCTGTTCCGCTAAATGTAGCTCGGCGCTCGCCACCGCTCGCCCCCCCCCTTCTCGATTCTGAATGTAGGTCAGAGGGCTGGGCAGCATGCGACGCGAGCGCAGCGGGCGCCCGCGCTGCCGTCTGATGTTCAAGCGACGGGCGCTCGATCTGCCCAGGTCGCTAGTTTAGCTACCGATCCGTCATCGCATTGAAAACGGTACATCGTCCTAGACAACGTTGCTTTCTTCTACTTCTTGCATCTCATCTACTATACCTCGCTATTTGTGTCAGGGGCCATACGGGAGTCCTCCTGAGCGATCTTGGGGCCATCTTGGCCGTCGCGAAGGCCGTCTTAGCCGTCTTGGAGGCAGGGTTGGGGCTGCATGTTCTCGGGCGCCGGGGCAGCCGTTCCCCAGGGTCGCGGGGCCGCATCCCGGGAACGCGCGGGGGGTCAGAGGGGGGCGAGGAGACGGAGGGGAACGGACGATGAGGAGAAGGATGAGTCAGCCTCTTGGGATTTTGTTGGCCTCCCGGAAGCTTTCTGGTTGCCTCTGGGTTGGCCTCCCGGAAGCTTCCTGGTTGCCTCTGGGAGACCTCTCGGAGGTTTCCACGGGGCCCTTGGGGGCTTCTTTGGGGGTCGGATGTTAGGATTAGGTCGTCGACGTTCGGGCTGGGGCCGCAGAGGAGTTGGGTTCCAGAGCTAGAGGGCGGCGTGGCCAGGGGGTGTCCGATTTTAGACCCTTCTAACTTTTTGAAAGGGCGAAGGGGGCGGGGTCCGGGCCGACAGATCGGGGAGGGGTGGAGGGCGGAGGGGGTCCCGGGATAACGGTGCGGAGGGCGGGCGGACTGGGGGATCCGCGCGGGCCATGCGCGCCGCGTGGTCCAACCGTGCCAGGTGCGCCACGCCGCGTTCGGGGCGCGCGCAGAGTGCGCCAGGTGCGCACGCGCACGTCATAACAAGCATCGGGAAACATCTTCGTCGAAAACCGATGCGCAATCGCTGCGGCCAGGCCATCATGGCGTCGCGCGGGCCCGCGCGCAGCACGGAATATGCTGGCACACCCACCGTGTTTTTTTTACAAATCAATGGACTGCGATGTCGGGGTGGCCGCGCGTGTTCATATTTAGCCGCAAGTTGTGTTTCGTTTTTTTTTTTTTTTTTTCGACGGGGATGGTGGAGTTGCGCGCCGCAGGCAGGAGGGCCCCTTCACCGCATTTCCGCATGTAAAAATGCCCGCGGGGCCCACAAGCACGACCCAGCATGTCGCCCCAAAGTGCATTGCGAAGGCGTCGCGGCCTGCGCCGCCGACCCTGAAGGGAGGCGACGACGGCCGCGACGGCGGCGGCGGCAACGACGCTGACGTGCGCCAGTGTCCTCAGCGATGGTTTTTGGGGTCCGGAAGTCTCTCGGGGGCCACTGCCATTGGGGTCCGTAGCCATTTCTGTTCAAGTTGCCAGTTGGGCTCAAGTTGGGCTCCGCCGTGCAAGGCATCAGGCAATCTCTACGCGACCGGCTTGTGACCAACACCATGGACAGGGCTGGGAAGAAGGACGGAAGGAAGGCCGAGTCGCCCATTGGCCAGTCGCCGAAAGAAAAGAAGTTGAAATCGGTCGACGAGAAGGAGGAGATCGAGGATGGCGGGATGGAGGAAGAGGAGGACATGGAGATGAAGGACACGATGGAAAAGCTGATGAACATGATGAAGAGCATGAAAAAGAGCATGAATGATACGAAGAAAGAGGTGGAGGAAGCGAAGGGCATGGCAAAGCAAGCGAAGCTAGCAGCAAGCATGGCTGAGCAGGCGGTGGAGGTGGTAAGGGAGGAGGTGGATATCATCCGGGAGAGCGCCGTAAGAAAGGAGGACGTGCCAGGCATCGCCAAGGAAATCGCGATGGGCGAGGGGGTGGGCCAGGGAGGGAGCACCGGGACGACACCGAGGGCAATGAGGTGGATCCGCGCGAGTTCGACGGGCGCGAAGGGGGCGGGCAAAGGCGAAGCTACGTTACGCGCACGTTCGCGCACGGTCTACTTCGGAAACTTCCCGAAAGACACAAGGGCAAGCACCATCGCGAAGCACATTGGGAAGTGGGCGGTGGAAGCCGAGGAAGAAGTGGAAGACGCGTACGTTTTCGGCAAGTTCGCTGAAAGGGGCGCGGTACGTTTCAAATCCGAGGACAGGGATAACACGGGGAAGTTGCAACATGAGGTGATGGGGGTACAGATTTTTGCTAACCCAGATTCCTTGCGCGACACGGACCCCGAGGAGACCAGCGCGGTTCGGAAGGCAGCGCGGGTGATCATCGAAGACGGCGGGACGGGTCCGCAGCACGTAAAGAAGTTCATCGACACACATTTCCGCAAAGGCATTGCGCGGCTCAAGGACCCCCACGTCGCCGAGTGGGACGACAAAGAGAAGAAGATGATCTTGATCGGTGACGCGCAGACGTTCCAGGGCAAGCTCGACGAGCTCATGAAGGCCGAATAGGAAACGCCACTGCAGCAAGGCAAATGCAGTGGAACAGGTGGGAGGAGGGGAACATATGCGAATGTGCACGGCGACTTGCCGCGCAATTTTCTGAGGCCGCCGGCAGGGGCCGCCGAGGCGAATTCAATGCAATCAGTGCTTGGACAAGACAGTGGATTTCACTTCAGTGTCGCGCGCTGGAACGCTCGCGGCATGGTGGAAGGCGCCATAGAAGACATGTTCGAGTTATCTCCTCAGGATTTTCAGTGGGGCGCAGTTTTGATACAGGAGGGACCTCATGTACATTCTGATTCGTATGTTATTTCACAAAAGTGGCATGCAGCACATAGCGGGCGTGCTTGCAGTGGAAGCGCAGCGTGACGATCGCAATGCACAGGAAATGGGTGACGTCAGGAGCTGGCTTGATTTTCTTTGTTTTTTGGGGGCCGCGCTGCGTGCCTTGAATCGGAGACTGGTAGCATGAAGTTCCGCCTTGTGACTTGTCATTTCCTCATGAAGACCGCCCAGATGATGAATATGACGAAGTTCTTGAGATCCTGGCGAATGCGGAGGAAGAAGGGCGGAGGAAGGGCTGCGCCAACATAGTCGGAACGGACGCCAATGCTGTCATTGGGTTTCCAAATGGCACGGATTCCCCAGATATCATAGGGCCCAGCGGCCACGGCAGAATCTGTTGGAGAGGCCACATGCTCACGGAATGGCTACACGGGGCGAAGCTTGCAGCGGCCACCACGTTCATCGACAAACTTTTTGACCAAGCATGGACGCATCAGCTGTGGAGCAACAGGGAACGACGACAAATATATGTCTTGGTTGACGAAATTGCCGCAATAGGAGTCCAAAGCTGGGGTATCGCACATTCTCTGGGCGGCAAGGCGGACCACAGGGCGTTTTCGACAACTTTGAAGGTTACGGAGCGGCCGAAGAAAAGGAATACAAAGAAACTGCAAGTGGGATGGAAGCCGCGCCGGGGGCCAGGCGGCAACCCGAACGAGTTTCACGACTGTCTTGACGGCGTCCTTGCTGAGCACGACTTCAACCTGGACCCAGCCCCCAAGGCGGCGGAGGCGGCTGCGGAGGCCGGGGAGCGCAACCACTTGGCAAGGTCCAGACCAAAACGTGGTCCGGAAGTCGAGCGCTTATTTGGCGCGCGCCGGGATGAGACGGACCCACACAGACGGCGTTCCCTATCGAAGCAGCCCTGGAGGGCATTGCGACGACAACGACGTAAAACACAAGACTTGGAATTGGAGCAACTTGTCGTCAGAGGGGCTGGTCTGGGAGCATTTCGACGGCTTGAGCAGGAGCACAAGGGCATCGAACAAATTCCTTCGACCCAAGACCACAGCGGTAGCACGCAGACAGACCAGGCATCAATCAGCGAGGTTTTTGCGCAGTTTTATGAAAACTTGCATCGAGATACCACTGTCACCATCGAGCCCCCATTGAAGGAAGCTGCCATCGAAGGCGCGACGGAAGCAGAACTTCGACAAGCGCTGAGGAAACTGAAGGGCGGCAAAACTAGGGCAGACGATGGGCTGGTAGCAGAGATGCTGAAGACAGGGCATGCACGTTTTGGTTTGTCATCGCAGAATTCTTCTCGCAAGTACTAAATGGGGCCCTGGGGCCGCCAGAAGAATGGGAGCTTACCAAATTTCGCGTGTTGCTCAAGAAGGGGGGGCCGCCCCTGCCAACAAACTACAGACCTATAGCAATATTGCCCGTGATGGCGAAGTTGTTCAGCACAGTGTTGTACAACGGGCTTGCGGCGGCGATCGGTTCGAAGTTATCCAAAGAGCAGTTCGGTTTCAGACCAAAGCGTGGTTGCGCAGACGCAATGCATATAGTGAGAGAGGTGATTGAAGAATCACTTGAATGGGGAGAGGCATTTTGGGTCGCTATTCTCGTCGTTGGAAGCTTTTGATCGCGTGCACCACTCAGCATTATTTTCTACCTTGCTGGATTCGGGTATTTCGATTTCAACAGTTTGTGCATTGAGACGGCTGCATCACGGAGTCATAGGATATGTTTCTTTATGGGATGGGGCAGAGGGCAGACCATTTGATGCGCGGCGGAGTGCGAAGCAGGGAGACCCATTATCTCCGGCATTATTTAATCTGGTGTTGGACAAGGTCCTTTCCGAAGTGAGCAGCACGTGGAATCGCAGGGGGCATGGCGCGTTGGTGGGGCGAAGCATCAACGGCAAGTGCCTCACGCACGTAGCTTTTGCAGATGACCAGACGCTCATAGCCAGAGGCTGGATCTCCATGAAAAGAATGATTATAATGCTCCGGGGCGCTCTGGCGAAGGTGGGCTTGGACTTGCACCCCGCCAAGTGCAAGGTCCAGACGAACCGGACCGAGTTCACACGCAGGGGCGCCGTCGTGCTGACGGGGGGTTTTTCCATGGAAATGTTGGAGCCGGGCGAACATGTCGAATTCATGGGCACCAGCGCTTCTCTCGAGGACCCGACGGGCCAGGAAGTGGAACGTCGCATCGCTTGCGGGTGGCGTAAGTTCTGGGCAATGAAGAGCTTGTTTCTGAGCCGGTTATATTCTTTGAGGAAAATAATGCGTCTAATTAATTCCATTGTCACAGAATGCGCTCTGCGGGGATGCGGGTCGCGGGCGCCGGGGCAGAGGAGCTCGGGAAGCTGAGCGTGGCTCAGAATATGATGCTGCGGAGAATCGTTGGCTGCGGCCGCGCCGACGGGGAGCCGCGGGTTGACCGGGCCCAAAGAGCCGCCCGGCGAGTGCGCCGCTTCGCCGAAAGTACTGGTCTCAAAGAGTAGGCGCCGGAACACTTCCGAAGGAAATGGCTCTGGACAGGGCGCGTGGCCCGGGCGAGCGCCATCGATTGGTTGAATGGTGCCACAACGTGGAGAGATTCTTCTTGGCAGGCTGCTGCTGGCGAGCGGGGCTCGCCTCGCCCGACGCGTCCGCCAAGTCGCAGGTGGGTGCGATTTGAAGAATCGGTGATAAGATTTTGCCGAGGCCCCGGGCTGGGGGAGTGGCAACTTCTTGCTGGGGACGCAGATCATTGGGCAAGTATAACGGCTGAATTTCTTTCATATTCGGTGAAGTCGCACTTCCACTCCCGAGGGTTTCGCGTAGGGCCCTGCCCCTCGCGGGCCACCTTGACAGGACTTCACTTCGCTTCGCTCCACTTCTCTCGGGGACCACAGGGGGAATGTGAAATTTTCGTGGGTGCCTCCTGGGGGCCTCTAGGGGGCCTCCTGGGGGCTTCTTCGGGCTTCCTGGGGACCTTGTGGGCCTCCCGGGGCCTTTTGGCAACCTCTTGGGGTTTCCTGGGGGCTCCGTGGGGCCGAGTCTGAGCCGTCCTGGGGGTCTTTTGGGCCGTCTTGGAAGCGTTTTGGTTTGTGTCGGGGTCCTCGTGGGCAGTTTTTGGGGCCCTCTCGGGGGCCTCTCGGGCCGTCTCGAGGCCATCTTGGGGGCCGCTCGCGCCGTTTTGGAGCGGCGGGAAGTGGGGCATGCGAGGGCGCCTTTCCAATTTGGTTCAGTTTTATAGAGAATGGTAGATCAATGGATAAAGCCTCTCGGGGCCCTTCCGGGAGTGCTCTTGGAGGCGTCTTCGGACATCTTCGAGGCCCCCCAGGCGCTCTACAGGGCAAGGGCGAGAGATAGCGAGCGTTCGTCCGTGGCCGCTCGGGCTCAAGCGGCCGGCCGCAAACATATGACTGCGCCTCATCGCGAGGCATGCTACTTGCCGTCGACACCGAAAACATCTTTCGCTTGAGATGGCCCGTCGCTCCCGCGACGATTTCCTCCGACTGGGGCTATCGTTGCTACGGTGCAACAGAGCTGGAGCTGCGCTTCGCCTGAGGCGAAGCTTCTGGTCGGGCCTCCCGGCCTCCTTCAAACTTGGTGGCGGAGCTGGCCCATAGTGGTCTGCTCTGGCTCTACCCCTCGCCATACACGGCTCTATCTGGTGGATGACTGACATGGCCCATGGCAGAACATCCGGGTTCAGTGGGTCTGCGCGGAGGAATGTACATGATGACGCACAACCGCAAGGACACTTGCAATGCTACCTCTGCTCTCGCGGAGGCCTCTGACTTGAGCCCCACATCCCTGCCCTACTACACTCCTGAAGTCCACCCACCTACTCCACTTGGATTTTTTTGGGGAATATACTATGCATGGCAACGCGCGACACGATGTCGCGCCGCCGCCACCCCCACGCAGGCTCACAACAAAACGCGGCAGACCCCAGCCACCAACATCCGACCACGACCTACGGAGCCATTGGATTGGCATCGCTATCTTTGGTCTCATGTGGGTCGCTATCGGGCGCGCTGCGGGACACATGCGCGGCGGAGACGACGCAAGAACAACCGGCCCCCACCGGGGCCCGGCCGGTCAGGTACCTTTCCGCGAATTCGCGTGAGAGGCACATGCTTGGATCAACGTGACCACAGGCAATGCGACTCCCTTCCATCAAGCTGCAGCGCTGCAGCGTGGCTTGGGAGGTCTTGCACGGACTATAGCCATAAGAGTTCCCCCCGCAGTCATCAATTTTTGCGTTGGCATTGGCGGCCGTCATGCCGGTCGGCGCCACCTGCATCACGTTCCTCCTCAGCACGAATTTTGAGAATTTAGCGGAGGAGCACCATTTTAACTCGGGAACGGATCTCATCGACTTTCGAGTCCATGCGGGGGAACGGATCGACCAGACATTGGCGCGCTTCGAGATAGCCCGCTACGAGGCTGAAGCGGCTGGCTTTAACATCCCCAACTTCCCAGTCCTAGCAGTTGTTCTGTTCGGAGTCTCAGGAGGGGGGGCGTCGCGCGCACAACAACTCCTACAGCCACTCAACCACCAAGTGCCGAGGAAACAACAGCAATTTGATTCTCTACTTGAGCGCGCGAGGTCATAGGTTCACACTGCTGAGCGACCCCCTGGCAATATTGGTGGTATCTTAGCCGCGGGCACCGTGCCGAAACCTTTTCATGCTGAAGCTAATGCAGGGCAGCCTGCAACAAACGTCTGGGCTGACGATCCGCAACCAACGGGAACCATTACATTATTAACCCAAAACGGTGGTCAGGCTACGGGGTCGCAAGACTCCTGTGCCAGATACCAGGGGCCGTCGGCAACGGCGGCCCCCCTGCGCAAGCCATTACTTTTGTAGTCTCAGCGGGGCAACCCGCCGAGCTTGATATCGACTCCGGAACCGATGCCGACGCGTCATCAGACGACGGAACGACTGCCCAAGACTATTCCGACATGCCCACGTTTTTTACGGAAGAACAACAGGCTCAATGGCTGTCTCTGGGACGTCAGAAGCATGAACGCAGATGGAGACGGCCCATGAAGAACCCAAGTCGCAAGGTACGACGTATCATTCGACGGGCACTCAGGGGGAAAGGTGAGGGTCGAGGTAAGGGCAAGGGCAAACGACGGCGATTGCATGGCAGAGGTATGCAAGCATTCCTGGTATCTTACTGGACCACAGGATGAATAATTCTTCCTGGGTGCAGGCAGGGGCCGTAGGCACGCCTCAGGAAAAGGGGCGTCGGGGCAACCCGAAGGATGTCAACGGTAGAACAATGGAACGTAACATCTGCCACGGTACAAATAATTTCCGCCGTGAATGCCCCCAAGGCGATGGGAGAGGCAGGGGTCCGTCAATACATCTGGCTCAATCCGATTCGGACATGCAGTATGTCGACTGGGAGACGCTATTGGCCGACCCTGCTGACAATCCCACCGCAGTTGTTAATTTCACGGTTGCCAGATATCGAGTGCCAGCATGTCCCTCGAGAGATGCGCCGATGATCTCTTCGAGGAGATTTATGTTGGCCACGACGAGATAAACCTGGCAGACTGATCATCATAACTGACAAAGCGTTTTACGCCTCCTGCTCTGGGAGCGGCTGGGCGGTTTTCCCTCTGAGGCGGGTTTCCCCGCGAGCGTTCTCTCCTCGGCGGGGCCCCCGGGGCCCGGGTGTCAGGGGGGCGAGGCCGCTGGGCGCCGCTGGAGCGCGCGCGCGAGCGCCCGCGTGACTTACTGCGGACGCGACCGCGACGCTGCATGCGTCGGTCCTCAGCTTCCCACTCGTCTTCGCCATCATCTGAGCGATTCTCGCGCGTCTCCAGACTTGACGACTTAGCTGATCGCTCATGGCGGCTCGGAGACCGCCCGTGAGCCACGAACGTGAAATGATGATCTTCATTATGTCCAAGTTCAAACTGGATGCGCTCTGAAAGGTCGCCAGGATCTCGCGGGTTCCCCCGCCAAGGATCACCATCATATGGTTCTATGTTTGTTGGGTTACCAATGACCTGATGATGAAGCATGATGTTTGTTTCCTCTTCTGTCGCTGGAATTGTAGCTTCAGAATCCGCTGGTGTCCCCGCTATATTCTGATCTACGTCGGCGGGTATAGGAAATCCTCAACAAATTCGATATGCGCAGGCTGCCCCGTGGGCTTGCTCGCCAGCGCGCACCTCCCAACACGATGTGGCTCGGCCAAGGCTGGGCCGAGCATGACATCCGCCATTGGTATTCACTCGGAAATGTTGAGCGGAATGGCGAAGGCAAGATCGCCCGCACCAGCGCGGGCAAGGGCGCCAAGCCACCGGAGAGCCTCCAAAAACGGATGAAAAGAGGGCCGCCATCAATGACCAGAAAGAATATCGGGGTCTCTTCACGTTTGTCCTTGCAAATATTTTGCCGCCCGCAGAACTAAGTGTCCGACGAGGCGTCCATCGAGGAGCCCTAACCTTGGAAGAACCCCATGGGTCTGGTCCCATGGTGATGATCTGGGTCGCAGTGTGGATCCGACCAATCATGCACCTGCTGAATTTTTCACTGAAGCTGATTTCCAGCCGATTGCTGAGAGAGATATCGTTCTCATCGATCGAAACTGGCAGCACCTCGCTCCGAAGCACCTTCTTAAAGTATACAATCGAGAATACCATGCGGGGCAACCCGCTTCTTCTTCACATGAAGGTGCTGCCCATCCAGAAGGTGATGAAGGGGCTGGTCGCGTGGTCCTTGCCAAAGCAGTGGGTCCCACTGAGGCCGCCCATTCCGGGTCCGACCTCGGCTTGCACCTCTGATGCGGAGGATGCCCGCGATGTTGGCGCACAAATAGATGATCATGGTATGATAACAGAAGATATGGATCTCACCCCGGGCAGGAAAACCGCCTGCCATCGCAGAGGGGCGCGTTGGATAAAACCCTTGTTGTAAGAAAGCTTAGATGCTATATATGATCTGCGCTGCAAACGCAAGGCCAAGATCACGAACGCGGCATTCAAAAGGCCAGCTCCGCCGACTGCCCCTGGCGCTGAGGGGCCTGCCGCGCAAACTCCAGCGAGGGCGCCCGGGGCGGAACGGCCAGAATAACATCGCCCCAAATTTGGCCAGGAAGGAAGGTAGCTCTATCCCCATCTTCGCACTCTTCAAGCTCGCACAGGTCGCTTGAACCTGACCAGCTAGCGCAGCCGATCCTGGCAGCAATAAGTCTCAGCGCTCTGCTGGGAAACCCGCCGAGAGACATCGCCCCAGAGGACCAGCAGCGGCCGCTGCAGGGGCAGTGTTTCAAGGCGACAGCACGCCTACGCCAAAGGATCCTGCATGCCTGCGCGGCCCGCCTGGCTGGACTCATGGGGCAGGCTGGGCGCCATCATTGGATGGATCATCCAAAGGGGCCTCTTCATCAAAGAACGGCGCTAAGTTCAAGGCGTTGGAAACTACTCCAAAGGCATCAGGAACGGCCCCCAAGATCACTCTGTGCCAGTACTTCGACATCCGTGGGAAGGGTAAGGCATCTGGGAGCGCCAGCTCATTGGCAGCGCCAGCGGCGCCTGCAGCGCCTGAGCCAGAGAGGGTGCATGGCATTCCCGAAGTGCCTGAGGAATGCAGGCGGTATGGGGAGAACCTGGGCACTGCCAGCCAGACGAAGATCAACCCAGCGTACAGGCCCTGCACTGACGACGGGTCTGACCTCTATGTAGTGGCGCAGTACAACGCCAAGTGCACTGCTGCATATGCTGACAACGAGGCTCGCTCGCGCCAGATTATCTGCAACGTCTGACGGGAGGAACCTGCCCTCAGTTACCAATCCGAGAAGATGTATCTGAGGGGGGTCCTTAAATATGCGAACATCAATACAGCGGTACTGAACGAGCAGGACAAGCGTGAGTGCTCAGAATGGCTCACCACCGCCACGCGTCACAAGCCACTCCATCGCGACCAGCTCCCCGATGGTTTTGTCACAACTGTCACCGCCCACGACGAGTACGACGGCTGAGCGGGGCTTAAAGGTGCATTCAACAACTGGCCGCGTGAAGGCCATGGGAAATTTCATCGGCGCCACCTGGAAACTGTCAAGAGGTGCCTACGCAACCGCCATTGGGCCTATCAGGCACTGGCGGTGCAGGACCTCCGCGGAATGCGTGGCGATTCAGGCATGCAGAAGAACAGGCTCCAGGTAAAGAAGCTCAGATTCACTGGGGGGTTCATCCGACGTATTTCTTGCGCCCGAGCAATGGGCATGACTGCCCTGGCATACGATGTCCCGAGTCCTTGTATACAGGGTAATTGACTTGACAGCACCAGGGGCACCCTGCTGTTTTATACATTGCACAAAATGGGTTCCGATCCCGAACATACTCCATGTTGGGATGTCATGCCGCGCCGATGATACTGGCAACGGAACATGGAGGTAGCAGGATCCAGTCAGGCTTGCGCATAGATTCTGGAGTACTGGTTATGGTGAGTCTCAAGAACCTACTTCGTGGCAGTATCTCAATTTGGCGTCCCGCCAGCGGTATTTGTAGGCAGGCCGGGAAGGTAGGACCCCGCCAAGCCACATCGTTCAGCTCATAGGCATCCTGCCTAACAGGATTCAATGTAGACATGATCGAGCTGGAGAGGCGTGGATCCATCCTCTATACATCGAGGACAACGAGCGCGGTGACCTGCGTGCGCGTAATTTTCTCCCACAGAGGCATTACGAAATTGCATGCGATGCATCGGCGCTAAGGAATTGGATGATCTCGCAGACTCCTTATAACTTGAAGGTCCCTGCGCCGACGCCCATGCAAGGGGTCGAAGTCACCGCCATCTTTACGATGTAAGAGGGATGCCAAGCGGGGGCACCTGCAGGGGGTTCAGATAGATCATGGATTCAGGCCCAGAGGGCGGACCTGTCTGGCACGACATCCAAGGGGGTCACGCCGAACGACGGGTTGCATGCAAACGACACGCGGCGCGCCCAGGCGCAGCCGTTCAACCTGCGTCGTTCGCACCCATGAGCAGGGCTACGACCCTATCTGGAACGCTACAGAGTGCTGGGAGTACCGGTAGTCTGCAGGCAAGGCTCCAGAGCATCAGAATGGACCCTCAGCTCTATCAGGCCTTGCAAGCCACATCGCTATTTGCATCGCCACGTCCAATTGCGGGGCAACCTTCTGTTTCTGACCATGAAGCTTCCCAGAGGGCTGAGGGCGCGGCAGGTCAGCAGCAGTGGATGCACAGGCAGATGCGAGAGGCCATGCAGAGCATGCGTCGGGATGGCATTGACTCCCCGAGCGCCGGCAGGACACCCCCATGGGGGTATTCCGGATCCGAACCCATCACCGGATCATCCCAATCGATACGGGTATGTCCCAGCATTCTTCAGCCACCCGACGTACGATCCAACGGCTGCTGAACGACCAACTGCACCACCGATGGACGCACCGATGTTCCCTGACTGTTACGCTCAGGAGACGGGCATATCCCGCGTGGGTTCTCAGCCGGACAACCCGTGCGTTCGGGCAACAGTTGGCGATTTTTACCAGTCCCAGCTGACGCGCGGTGCCGGGCACGAGCCCGGGGTACCAGGCCAAGTACCTCATTGCGGATATTTGGCGGCGCCCATGGACCCTGATGCAACACCATGGCCCTGGGTTAATGGTGCCATTGTCCATGGGGGCCCTGCCATTGTCCATTGTCCATGGGAGAGCTGCGTCCCGAGATTTCAGCCATCCACGATGCGCAGCAGGCAAATTTCACCGTGCAGTTGGCTCGCCAACGCCGTAAGCAGGAGCGACAGGCACACCGCATGATGGGCCGTGCGGGGCAATCCGCTACTCCTGTTCTTGCGGGGATGCCCGCTTTCAACCTGGCATCGCTTGCAGCCGCGGGATCCCTTCCTGCAGTGCAGCAGCCAACGGCCCCACCGATCCAGCGCGAGATTGGTGGGTCCACACTGGAGCGAGAAACGCGCATCATGTCATCGGCAACACCAATCATCAGCGACGGTGATTTTAGTGAGTGTGTCATTTGCCTGGATAACTCCGTGCGCCACGACAAGGTGTGGAGGCTGCAGCGTGGCCGCATTCTCCACGCACAATATTGGGATCGAGTTACTCATGCACATGTGGGCCGACAGCTGGCCGGCACGCTGGAAGGTGCCGCGAGTGAGGCGCCCTGTGCTATTTTTCCGGGGTGTTGGCCTCATCGCAGCCGAGTTTCATTGCGCCCTCGCTGGAGATCAGGATGCAGAAAATCGCAATGAAGAGATACTCCGCGGGGCCAATGAGATCAGAGACCTTCGTGAAGAGCTCAACCGCATCACGGCGATGATGGCAAGCAGCACAGCTGCCGCACCTACACCTGCAGGGCAACTTGCGTCATCATCAGATGTGGTACAGGCAGCAGCAGCTACCACGCCTGCCACAGATGCGCCTATGCCCCGAGTAGCCGAATCAGTAAATCATGCAGGGGCACCTGCTGCAGCAACGCCAGCGGGGTTACCTGCCAATGATCAGCGGCTGGGGCGCATAGAAAGGGCCACTGAAAGGAGCTCGCAGTGGCTCCACACACCATTCGGCAGCATGCCCTATGGGCGTCCGCTGCGAAACCCGCGTAGAGCTGAAAGCCCAGTGAGCGTGCGCAGCGGCACCAGCGCCATAACAGAACGCGATATGCTGCGCGCGCTGCTGATGGTTAATCCAGATGGGCAGATAGCTATGCGCGTTGACGAAGACACTTTCGATACCGTGCCTCTCTCGTCACAGCGTCCCCATATGTGCGACGAGCGTCGGCCTGGACCTTCGAGAAACATCCCATCACAGAAGAAGAGGCATGAGGGTACATGAACGTCTTCACGTCCTTGACAAGGAACCAGTGGGTGCTGGAACAGAGACGCCGTAACGAGCACGACCTATGGGCATCCCAGGAGCACAACCTATGGGCATGTTCCTACACCGTCCGATCAGGACTTCGCTCTGCGCAATTTGTAGGCGATGGTTTATCAGGCCATGTACGAGGAGGGCAGCAAGTGGATGCCGCCCGACTCTGCTGCAGGGGCATCTGTTGGAGCGAATGCATGGGGCACTTGCAGGAGCAGATGACGCAGCTGAGAAACTTGATATCTTCACTTCGAGCAGTGGATCAGCAGCGCATGGCACGGGCATTTGGACGCTCCCATCGCTTGAAAATGAGTGACGGGGGCAGGTGCGCGCCGCGGCCACTCGCGTTTGCCCAGACAGGCCGGACACCAAGGTTACTGCATACTTTTTCCCAGGCGCCGGCTGTGCGCGCCAGGGGCACTGGCGAGCCCAGATGCGAGGCCGCCAGAGACAGCGGCGGGCCCGGCTGTGTGGCCACCGTAGCAAATGAACGCTCAGCACTTTTTTCAAAAAAAAAAAAAAAAAAAAAAATCATTATCTTGCACTCGTCGTCGAAGACATCCGAACAGCTTTCGCTGAACTCCGAGCTCGCGGATTCATGTGTGACCGCATCACGCATACAGAAGTAATGGCCTCTACAGGTACACAGATTTTGGGTGGATTACTCTCAGGGGATTGCCAACTACTGCGGGTGGCAACGCCCGCTGACTGGCATGTTCGGTTGCCTGGAAAGCGGGCGGGGCCACATTGTCAACGTATCCAAAATTTGATGACCAAGGCTCGGGCGTGACGCATGTCGATCGTACTTGTGGGGCTTCCATGTTATTTCTGGAAGCAAGGTCCCATGCGCGATACGATTGAAGATTTAGGCTTGCAGGTCATGCGCATGCGACTTTGCCACTTCGGTTTAAAGTTTGACCGTTCAAGCAAAATGCCTAGCGGATCCCACCTGTTGGTGGCGACCCTACACGCGCATCCCGATTGACTTGTGGAAGTGCACGTGCCGAACTGCAGGGGAACCCGCACAACGTATTGAGCACGAATTGGATCGGCATGGCCAATGCGCTCAGAAAGCAGAATTGCGAAACAGAACACTCGCCATCATGACTGCAAGGCTAATTGATCAAATCGGTTTGCAAAGATCACAGAAATCATACTTGTGCTGTTACAAGCGCCGTACGCTTTAGTGTCCACACAAGAGTGGATACAGGAGCTCGAACTTACGTTCAATCTCTTAAGAATGGCCCTGAATAGGACCGCGTTGCGAGGAGGGTGACGATGAATCTTGACGACAATACCGTTATACAAGATATTACGATTCAGGACCAACCCATCGGGTGCAATTACAATGCGGCATTACCGAATGGTGTGACAAACATTCGTATGCGATTGTGCTGGGAGCCTCCGGCGCCGGCCCTTATTGGACGAGGACCAGCGACCACGGCCATGGCGGGTTGCTTTCGTCGATGACGATCATCCCCCCCCCCCCCCCTCGATTGAGCGCGGCCGCGTGCCCCCCCCTATTCCCGAGTTTCCGACATTCACTTCGCCTGACGCAGAACAACAGACATTTGCACCGACAGATGCCCAGATCAAGCAAAAAGAAACGCAAAAAGCCAGCGCAGAAGCAGGCATCAAGCCACGCAAGATTCCCGAAGTAGTCGAAATCGGCAAGGATGATTGCGGCGGCGACCTGAAATGGCTCGGATGCGGCGCTCACTACACCGACGTCCCCCTCGATTCCGACACCGATAGTGATGACGAAGAGGGAACCTTTATCACGTTACCTGCGGGGCTACCTGCGGATGCACATGCCGATGTGATCTCCATGATCCCGACCTTGCGTTACGGACGACACAACATTGTAGACATGTTGAAATTGTGGAGGAAGCGGGGATATCGCAGTTAGCCTTCAGCCGAGGTTTATCCTCAGGAGGAAACCTAGACAAACGTTGATATTCTGACCCTGGAAACACGGACGTCCAGGATGCATTGGTGCATTACTTCGACGTGTGTTTCGTCTACGTTTTTATAATACAACCCAATTGCAGAACGATTGGACTACCTTCCTACTTCAGTTCCAAAGTCAACTATGACACGCGGCATGAACATCGTAAAGAAGACCTTCCACACATCAAGTTATGTGGGAGGGCTGCCATGCGTCAAGACGACCTCGGGCGGTTTTATCTACGCGAGCAAACGGCGGGTACTTGGGTGGACAAAATACCACCGTGGACAACAGCGGCCACAGGCGAGGGCACTTGCAAAATAAATACGGGCCTGTGCACTACTGGTCCACATGACTCCCATGGGGTACTAGGACGGAAACCTATTGAGATAATGATTGGGCACCGTCTCTTACACGCACATTTTGAACGGAAAGGTGCACTGGCCATCATCAACACGCCCCCGCGCGCAATGAAGAATGATCCCGGGCTGCACAACATATTTCGAAGATGCCATCTCGTTTTGTCGACGCAGTATCTATTCCTAGTCAACCGCGATCCTGTCCATAGCCATCCTGATTATTCCATTGTTCTCGTTGCCAACGCACGAGGATCTGACTTGGATGATCAAGCAATCCCTCGACATCCCGACGGTTCGATCACGCGGCCGCCCTCGGGAGGATTAGGATGTCTTGCATGCGCGGACAATGTAAACGCGCATCCCCCCCCCCCCCCCCCCCCGCACGCGACAGAGACTCCAAACAGTGCAGGTGGTGCGGCAAGGATGATAACCACTGGGAATATCCTAGCTGCAAGAAGAACTACGGTCATACCAAAACTGGTCACCTACGGACACCTGGCAAATGCAAGTTTGCCAAACCATGGAAGCTGCCCGACAACCACGGACAGGGCCGTCTGGCCCCTGCCGAAGCGGCGCCACCACCCCCCGAGGCACAGGCCGCACCACCACTCTCGCGGCTACGAGCACCAAGACCTGGCTCCAGGGCTGGCCCCACAGCTGGCGCCCGCAGCCACGATATTACAGCAGGCAGACACGCTGCTGAACCTGCTGCGGGGCAACCCGCCTCGAGAGGAGCCGGTGGCTCGGATGATCACATGCGACTGCCACAGATCAGAGACAGACGTGGCCGACAGCAGGGGGGATATCCATCTCCTCCACCACCTGCGGGCAACCCTGCTGCGCGCCCGCGACTCCCAGACTGGTCAGGGTTTGATGTCCAAGTCAGTTTACATAATCTCCGAAGCCTTGACCCAAGCGTGGTAACACGCGAGTTGCGGAAACTACACTTGCGATGGCCCCATGCTGAAGAGCCTAACACGAGACTCATCTGACCCAAAGCTGGTCTGGACAACGTCAGACTTAACCTGGTCAAAGGCGTCTGTGACACATGCCAGGGGTGCAGGGCTTGGGATATGCCGGGGCATGCGGTTATGCCGTCTACTGCGCGGTTTGGCAAGTTTAACGCAGACGTCGTATGCGACTTGATGTTCTACAAACAGGAACATTATATACTTCGCATCATTGATTCTTAGGCTTACGCCACACCGCCGACCCCTTGTTTATGCCAATCTGGGGGTAGTAGAAGCTGCGAAGGGGTGAAAAGGCGAGTGATATTTGTTTGGTGTCTGTTCGCCGCCACCCAGAGGGTCTCGGGCAGTTCCGCGGGTGGGCCCGAGCGGGCGGCGACGCCGCGAGTTTTGGAGCCACTTGGGGGCCGTTTCGGAGCCTCTGGGGTGCTTCTTGGGGGTTCCTTGGGGCGTCTGGGCGGCCTCGTGAGGGCCTCTGGGGGCCTCTTGGGGCACTCTTGGGGCCCCCTGGGGCTCCTGGGGGCAGAAAGCTAGAGTTTCAACATGTTTGGTCGCCCTCTTGGGCCCCTCTTGGTGCCGTCTTGGAGCCCTCTTGGGCCGTCTTGGGGACCTCTTGGGCCGTGTTGGGGCCGTCTTGGGCCGTCTGGAGGCCGTCTTGGGGGCCTCTTGGGCCATCTTGGGGCTGTCTTTGGGGCCTCTTTGGCCGTCTTGGAGCGTCGGGAAGCCGAAAAGGCGGAACAGCACAAAACATCGAAAAACATTATGGACAATCAACAATTTTAGACTCTTGGGGCCCTCTTGGGAGGCTTGTTTGGGACCTCGGGGGCCGTCTTGGAGACCTCTTGGCCCGTCTTGGGGCCATCTTGGGCGTCTTGGAGCGGTCGTTTGGCGTCTCGGGGCCTTCGCGGGCCGTCTTGGAGGCTTCTTGGGGGCTTCTTGGCCCGTCTTGAGGCCCTCTTGGGCCCGGAAAAGCCCCGTGAACCGCTCGTCCCGGCCGCGCTGCGCTCGCCCCGGCCGCGCTGCGCTCGTCCCGGACCCCCCCCCCTCCAAATCGACCGGACCGGGCTCCCGGGGGAGGGGTTTGGGGAGGGGGAAGCATCTCGCACGCCGATGATCCCCAAGGGGTCGGCGGATTTTGTTCATTCGATGTGCTACTGGAATGGAGGTACCATATAAATCAATGACAAGTATCTTAGATGCGCATCATCAGTGCTGGATGCAGTTCAGACCTGCCATGGTACTCTACTCCGATGGGGAGGGCGCTCTCAATAACGACGCTGCTAAGGCGGTCCTCAAGGCAAAAGGCACTGAGATGAGGACACGCGCGCGTGGACAACACGCTACGACAATTAATGCCAGATTCCGCCATTTACTTCACGCCATGGAAACTGCAGTCAAAAGGTTATACATACTTCTTGTATTCACACGACTGCTGCATGAAGCTCTGTTTGCCGCCAATGTGTTCACCTTCTGCAACGAGGTGTCTCCACGCAGCGCGATGTTTGGACGGCAAACCACAATGCTTCCTGACTTGTCTGTTCTGGACCATGAGCAGCCGACAGAGACAGCTGATCATTCTCGAGAACAGGTGATCCGCCGGGCATGCACTGAAGCTATCACAGAAGCTCCTGCAGTAACCACGACCAATCTTGCATTACGTATTCAGACAACCATATAGTAGTGAGCATTACTACGACGACGGAGTCTTTGTCGACTATCATCGCCCCACAGCTACGAAGGACGACTGGGGAGGCTGGAATGGCCTTTTCCTGGTTGTACGAAACGATCCCGGCAGGGGTCAAGTCATTCTTCCAGTGGGAAGCCGCGATGTACAAGTCCATTACGGCGACGCACGACATTCATTATACATCGAAGCTTTGATAGCCCGAGAGATTGGTTCGGATGGGAGACCTGCTATGACGTCTGGCTATGTCCCGACCAAACAGGTATCACTTCAGATGACAAGTGCGAGCCGACTATCTCCTAACGTACACTTAGCCTTACAACACATCATTAGGAACTTCTTTCGCATCGAGAATGTGGTTTGGACACATTATGACAACGACGTGAACCCAGGCTTTCAATACTATACAGCCGAAGGTACTGCCATGAACATATATATATATATATGCATAACTGACATAACTGGGTCAGCACATTCGAGGATCATTCAGTACCTAAAGTCCACTAAACCTCAATCTGGCTTCAACCAAGTCGCGGCGAAGTTCGAGGAACTGGCTGACGCACCGTCTCCAGACAACAACGCCAGATAAGCCTCAGAAGCCGATCCACCACAGGAGGATGGACGGCCCTCTACGATCTATGAGGAATCACAAGCGGACCTTGAGGCACATATTATGGGGGTGCGGTACACAGAGCTACATGAATACAGGGAGCCATTGGAGGCAACTCCGTTAGATGACCTTTACACAGTACCCACACATATGGTCACTGACAACAGTGCGCTGGTCACGGTAGCTGAAGAACAGCGGGGGCACCTGCCTACGTGGGGTTACCCACGCGACTCCGACATCGAGGAGACATACCATGCCCCACTATGCCCCACGGACGAAGACCATAGTTAGGGATTGGACTCGGGCGAAAACGGTCAGTATATGGAACTCTGCTTTGCGGCAGACATGTCAAAGGTGGTCCTATCCGAACAACGGCACGGGATTTTTGATCTCGACCGTGTGACCACCATGCGAGTCTATGTCACTGCCGCCGCAAACCGAGCTGCGGTCGTCTAGGAGGACGACCTCCTCGCGAAGGCCGACATTCAGGCGAACCCAGGCAAGGTATCGAAGGCCAAGACATAGTTTGACAACGAGTGTTTCAATATGCAAGATATATCGAAAGCGTCAAGCGTCATGATTTCGAGGCACGCACACAAGTGGAAGTTCGTAAATAACGAGAAGGGCGAGATGGAGCGCATCATCAGATTACGCTGGGTACTTCGTGGTTTCATGTGCCTCGACGCTTTCGACGCGTGGACATTTTCAGGAACAGCGCGGCGGCCGAGTCATGGATTGCTCGCAAGCGCGGCAGCGCGCGAGAAGCAATGGGCCATTGCTTCCCTTGACATCAACATGGCCTTCCTGGAAGGGTTGACCTACCAGGGGATTGCTGAGCCAACCGGTGGAAAGGAAACTGCGTGGCGCTGCTTGCAGTGCCTCAAGCCAGGCACCGGCGCCAAGGATGCACCCAGAGTCTTCTCACTGACGCTCAGAAGGGCCACGAGAGGCTTGGGTTTCTGACCCGCGTTCTCCGACGAGGAGCGACAAGCAGCGACCTTCTCGCAGCCGAACATGTTGATGACAGCAATATGGCCAGCGCTGAGGACACCGTCGACAGGTGCGCCAAGTGCGTCGAGGACACATTTGGCAAGTGTAAACTCAACGAACACACATGCACCAATTGTGCTGCGAGGTGCACAAGGGATGTGGGCGGCTCACGGGGTCAGGATGAATACATAAAGCCGCTCCGTCCTATACAACATCAAGAACTCACTGGCGCAGGCGCCGACGTCAAAGCATCAAAGAAAGTTGCTGACGTGTTTGTCAGCCTCGGGGGCGCGTTGGGTTAGGCACCAATCACGCAGGTGTTCATGATGGCATTTGTGGTCTCTCTGCAACGTGTGCAGGAAACAACCAATATGCAGGTGCGACGACTGAGCGCGATTGCCGGGAAGCTGCAGGCCTGCCCTAGGAACATCGCCGATCGACCGATGCTCCAACGGACGAAGCTGACCTGCAGAGCGACTCCGGCTGTCGACGCCTGAGCGGAGACGCCGACGACGTCGAGGTCGAGGAAGATCGCTAAAGAAAATGAAGAGATGACCATGGTCTTTCTTTTCATGAATGACAGAAAGGAATGATATTATTCAAAGACAGTTGCTAAGATAATTAGATATTCGTTTTGTCACTAGTTCCTTCTCGTTCCTTTTCAAAAATGTAAGGTTACATTATTCATCAATCACAATGTCAGTTGCTTTTCTTTGCTTGGCTGATGAATTAAACTTAAAGCTTTGAAAAAAAAAGGTGTTTTTGTTCTTGGAAATGCTTTCTCTGCTTCGGTATGCGGCAAACCTGAATCCTTTCATCGTGTTTAAACGCGATAATAGAAAGAAGGTATTCTCCGCATATCCTCAGGATGTAGCAGATGAAATCAGTTTTTTGCAAGAGATAATCCTGGCAGGACACGACAATAACATAGAAATAAGTATCTCATGTGATAAAGCTGCCAGGATTGGGAAGAAAATGCCAACAACGAAAAAACAATCGATTGCAAACACGTTGATGCCAATAACAATTTAGACATGTTCCTACATGTCATGGGAGGAACGCAGTTCTTCAATCATGATTTGAAACGTCATGCTCCTTACCAGACCGGCCATACAACATCGTCAGAGGCCGCCTGAGGAGCAATCGCTTGCACAGTGATGTGCTCGCAACGCAACTTGCGCGCAAGGGCACTGGTTTGCGGGTTCACCTTCTTTACGAACCCGCCTGTTGCTGCGTTCCGTATAGATAGTGTTTGCTATATAGGGGCGGCGGGTTCACGCTTCGCCACCCTACACCCCGACTCTAAAGTGAGCTGGGACAAGGGCGAGAGATAGCGAGCGTTTGTCCGTGGCCGCTTGGGCTCAAGCGGCTGGCCGCCAACACGTGACTGCGTTTCATTGCGAGGCATGCTATTTGCCATCGAGACTGAAAACACCTTTCGGTTGAGAGGGCCCGTCGCTCCCGCGACGACCTCCTCCGACTGGGACTATCGTTGTTACGGTACAACAGAGCTGGAGCTGCGTTTCGCCGAAGGCGAAGCTTCTGGTCGGGCCTCCGGGGTTTCCTTCAAACTTGGGCAGCATGGAGGGCGTGAGAGCGTTTTTGATTTGTCATTTGGCGATTGGGGACCCTCATGGACCGTTTCGGTACTTTCTGAAGCGGGACCCCCAAAAGGGGATGGGTATCTGACCCCCCCCCCGGACACCCTCCCCGGGATCAAAGATGGGTTTCCGTTCGACTCGATTACGACATTGTTAAATTTTTCTTCCGCTGACAAACATGAGAAGGCGGGCGCAGGGAAAGGGGGCGACGGAAACGACGACTCGAACAGGCAAGCCTCTCACACACTCCGACAGGGTCGGCTGATGTTGCGTTGCTGGTTTGACAGGCGTTGTGTGGGGGGGTGTTGTCATTGGTCCTGGTTGGTTGTCAGTCGCCTGGGGGGAAGGGTGCTTATTAATAGGCGAAGTAGTAAATCCGTACAAAAAGGGGGGAGAAAAGGGGGTTGGAACAGAAATCCTTTAAACCACTCACGCCCTAAAGGGCTGGTGGGAATCATACTTCACATCCTATTCCTCAGTTTCGTGACCCTCCTCCTCCTCCTCCTCCTCCTCCTCCTGCTCCTCCTCCTCCTCCTCCTCCTCCTCCTCCTCCGCTGAGGCCCTTCTCCCCCTTGCCCTCTTCGCCCTGCAACCGCTCGTCGCCGTTATCATTACATTCCCTTCGTTCGTTTGCTTCTCAGGAGGAGAGGCAGGGGGAGGGAGCGGGCGCGGGCATCAAAATTGTTGGTCCTTCGTTTGGATGGGCGCATGATGTCTTATGCTTCGCAATCTTCGGAGGAAGAGCTTGGCGCGCCTGCGCCTTGACTGCCTTGACTCGGTCGCTATTTGAACCGTCGCCCTCTCTCAGGAAGGGCAGTCGGAGGGGCTGGTATCAGAAGAGCACCTGAAAAGAGTCCACCTCACAGAATGAAGGGACGAGGGAAGGACGGCGAGGTGGAGGAAGTGGAGGGGCGATGAGAAGGAGGGAGGAAGATAAGGGGGAATGGACAGGGGCCTCGGACTCGCAGCAAATTCACTGATAGACCCAGAAGAGCCCATCCGACGGCATACGCTGTCAGGATGTGTTGTGCCGCCAATTGTCCATGACGGCGTCGCCCATATCCTCTTCGTCGGCTTCGTCGTTGGCAACGTCGTCGTCAGCGTCGTCATCGCTTGTTTCGGTCGTCTTCTTGCTCCTCGTCTGCCTCCCGAACTCTGTGACCGTGGGCTCTCGGCGATGGCGCACTTAGTGTCCCTCTGGGGGGAGCGTCGTGGGAGGACGGCGCGAGCTAGACGAACGCACCGCAGAGCTCCAGGGTACCATAGGTCTTTTGTAATTTCAGGTGCCATTGGTGCCCTTTCCCGGAAATCAGCGAACGGGTCGGAATATGAATCCTGGTCTTGGGGAAGGGATCCAGAGTTACATATGGTTGTTGGTTCAGAACAAGTTGAGATTCGGCCCCTTTCGACATCGGGCGTCGTGAAGAGAGATCATGGCGGTTATCGGCGGCCGTTGTCATCCCCCCATGGATCGATGAAGCTTGAACAATCCAGCATAGAGAGAAGATTTTCCATTATTCGCTGGATCGATTAGTACTCAGGACGCCATTTTGCTTGTACGACGCTGGATGTCTGCGATCCTCTAGACTGGAGGCGGAGCCCAGGTTTGAGCATGTTGGTTTCCTCACTTGACCCCCTGGGGCCGCGAGAGAATGACCCATTCAGGGGTTCTCATCAGATTTGCCTGCGCCGTTCTCACTCAGCCCGCCCCCCCACGTGCCACCGTGCGCCACCTGAGACTCACCGCGCAGCGGCCGCGCTGGCGCACGTCTCGCGACGGCCGAGCTCAAAAAAGCCGATGGGCGTAGTAAGGAGTGAGTGTTGGACGCAGCACGTGCAATGGGAGCTTTTAGTTCCTACGGGTGCCCACGACAACAATTGCGGCCGCTGGTTTCCTTCCCTCTCTTCTCCCCCCTTGCCAGTTTCCTTGGCTGATGAGGTCCGTGTGGGTATTGTACGCAACCGAGCGCGGGTCCGTGAGCGCAGGGCCGCTAAAGCGGCCGCCGAATGCGCACAGCGTTTGCTCGAAGTGGTTCATTGGAACCGAGACGGAAATCTGTGCCGTTCTTTTCGACCAAACTCGATCACAATAAGGTTGTTCCGGTCCAAATGGCCACTGGTTGCGCCAGCAATAAACGGCCACGGGTTGCGCCGGTACAAATGGCCGCGGGCTGCGTCGGTTCAATGTGTTTCGAGCGTTGGCAGTATTCAATCTCAGGTGAACGTATGCATGGCTGCCTGAGTTGAGTCCCATGCTCTCTCCAGGAAGCCGCTGCGTTCGGATTCCGCCTGCAAGGCAGAGCTTCCTGATCCTGCCCTCGGCTCGCCTCGTCCTCTCTGCTCCGTCCTTCTTGTCCTCTTGCTGTTTGGGACTTTGTGCGCAGCCTGGGATCGGTCCCAGCCATGATTCGCATGAAGCGTATTGGGAGTGGGGATTGTTTTTAGCCCTCAATTTGATTGTCCTGCAAGATGTTCCCTCCCGCTCCGTCCCGCACTTATGGCCAGACGCCCCAGTCAGACAATCAGGAGTACAACGACATACGAGGGTCGCTGTTTCCGCTGGTTTTGTCAAAACATTCCTCCTTCCCTTCGCTAACTAATTGGCGTAGGTGCTGCACTGTCCGCCTTCTTGTCCTTGTCGCCTGTCTACGCGTGCGAACATTATGCAGAATCAGAGGTGACTGGGTGTGATCGCAGTGAAACGGGGAGCCCCCACACCAGAAAATCGGTTTCGGCGTCGTATTCGGGTCGTGCGTGCGGGCGAGGCGAAGCTGCGTGGGCGGGCGAGAGGAATGAACCCTCCTCTGGCTAGGACGCCTTCGGGGTTGTCAGGCGGTAGCCCCGAGTGTCTCGCTGATGTCCAGCCCGTGTCCTGTCGGTGCCCCGTAGGCGTGCCGCAGTGAGATCGAGAGGAAGATCGATAGTAAGATCGATAGCGAGATCGATAGTAAGATCGATAGTAAGATTGATCGAGTGAGGTCGATGCGGGAAGGATAGTGAGATCGACAGTGAGATCGATAGTGATATCGATAGTGAGGTCGAGTGAGGTCGATAGTGAGATGGATAGTGAGATCGCTTGTGAGATCGATCGTGAGTTCGATAGTGAGACCGATCGTGATATTGATAGTGAGACCTATCGTGATATCGATCGCGAGATTGATGGTGAGATGGATAGTGAGATCGATTGTAAAATCGATAGTGAGATGGATAGTGCTATCTGTAGAGAGAGCGATCGTGAGATCGATAGTGGCATTGATAATGATATCGATAATGCGATCTATAGTGGCAGGGATATTGAGATCGAAATTGATATCGATAGTGAGATCGATACGAGAAGGATAGTGAGATCGACAGTGAGATCGATAGTGAGATCGATAGTGAGGTCGAGTGAGGTCGATAGTGAGAGGGATAGTGAGATCGATCGTGAGATCGATAGTGAGACCGATCGTGATATTGATAGTGAGACGTATCGTGAGATCGATCGCGAGATTGATGGCGAGATGGATAGTGAGATCGATTGTAAGATCGATAGTGAGATGGATAGTGCTATCTATAGAGAGAGTGGTCGTGAGATCGATAGTGGCATTGATAATGATATCGACAATGCGATCTACAGTGGCAGCGATAGTGAGATCGAAATTGATATCGATAGTGAAATCGATACGAGAAGGGTAGTGAGACCGACAGTGAAAGGGATAGTGAGATCGATTACGGGAGACTTTGGTTCCTCCGCCAGGCCTCCTTCTCGTCCGAAGAGTGGTCGTGCAAGTATGATTGTTTGGCCAGAAAGCTGGTTGTTTTATTATCTGACAACCGTGGCTACGATTAATCAGGTCCGCAATCCAATAGCATATCCTCCCATTTTCCCCGCCATATTCCATCCATCCTTCACCCTCCTCCCCCCCGTTCTCCTCCTCCTCCCGTGGGGGTCTGCGCATGCTTGCGTCTTTGAGTATGATGTTGCCCCTGCTCTGTTCTTCACTCTGGTGTCTTCCCTCTCCTTCTCCCTCTTCCTCGGTTTCGATTCTCCGGCCGCACAACCCACGGGGAGGAGGAGAAGGAGGAGAAGGAGGAGTTGGAAGAGGAAGAGGAGGAAGAGGAGGAGGAGGAGGAGGTGCAGGGGGCTCTCGGCCCCCCATGCCGATCCCCGCCGCGGGGCCCTGGGCCCCGTGAGCGAGCCATGGGCCAGAAGGGCAGCGCGGCTACTGGCAAGGACGCTTCCCGCGCGCCCCGCCGCCGCCCCCCGCCTAAGAGCCTTCAGCATGAAGGAACACGTATCATGGAGGTTATTATGTGTGTTCATGCTCTCGTCAAGAAACGGTTCAAAAGTCAAGACAGTTCGGGGACTCGACGTGAATCGTGCTGGAGGTGTTCTCCAGCTTTCAGCGTTGGGGGGAGGGCGCTTTCAAGCCACCTGGGGGCCGTTAGCTGCAAGACGGCCCGTGGGCGAACGCTGGTTTGGGGGGAGGGGGCTAAGGACGGCGACGATGACTTCCCCGCCCGCCGCGTCGACGGCACAGGAAATGGCGATTCAAAAGCATCGAGTTGTAGTTTTGGGGAAGCCCCGCCGCCGACGTGGCTCGGGTTCATCCCCTCGTCTTCACCGTGGAAGAGAGGAGGAGGGAGGGGGGGACGCGTTGACGAGAGGGGGGGATCTGAAAAAGCGGGCCCTTACCAGAAGGGACCGCAGGCTCCCACGAATGCAGGAGGGCTTCTGCGACGCCTTGTGCCCTCGAAGGAGGCCACTCCCATGTGCGCGCTGGGGAAGGGAGGATGGGGATTTCCAAGTGCGCTAACAATTTAAAGGGTTGTACGGGGTTCCAGGGGGTTCTCTCTTCGTCGTCGGCGTGGGGGAGGGGGAAGAGAGGGAGGAGGGGCGCAGATGGTACGCCCGCCTCTTTCCTCTCCTTGTCGAGGTAGGAGGCGCAGGTCCCGATCTTTTCGCTCTCGTGTCTTTGATGGGGTCGAGCGCAGGGAATGAAAAGAGGAGGGGATGGGACCCAGCGGGAGGAGACGATGGTAAAGCCCGCAATAGGGCGGGACGCGCTAGTCTGAGCCCCCTCTGGGCCCGAAGTCGTCGAAACCATGAAATTGGTGACCCCCACGCTTCAAATGACGTTTGCATGTATTGTTATCCTACGACTGTCCATCGTGGTCGTGATGTGCGAAGAGCACAGGCAAGGAGGCGATAAGATGGGGAGGTGGAGGAGGAGAGGAGAGGACGCGGGGTGTTGCCTTTTCAAATCGAGATACCCACATCACAGGATGGTTGGGAGCAGTCACGCAGCACACATCAGCAACACAAATGGCATATCACACGCCAGCAACAAGAGTCACAGCACACACAGCAGACGTTGCTGGTGTGTGTTGCTTTGTGTAACGCCTGATGATGATGATGATGATGATGATGATGATGCTGATGCTGATGCTGATGCTGATGCTGATGCTGCTGATGCTGATGCTGATGCTGATGCTGATGCTGATGCTGCTGCTGATAATCATGATGATGATGATGATGATGATGATGATGATGATGATGATGATGATGATGATGATGATGATGATGATGATGATGATGATGATGATGATGATGATGATGATGATTATGCTGATGCTGATGCTGATGCTGATGCTGATGCTGATGCTGATGATGATGGTGATCACAGATGGCTCAAGTGGCTCGGCCTTTCCCTTCAACCCCCTGGTCCCTCCTTCCAAGCCCTCCCTCGTGATCGTGTCATGGAGCCCGCCAGTGCCGCCTTCGAGGCGGGGGCCGTGGGCGCCGCGGACGGCTCCGCCGAGTCCGCTCTGGCTGGGTGCTCCTGGGCCGCCGTGGAGCTGCCGCCTGGCCTCGGCGGGGGCCGCCCCTCGCGCGCGGCCCAACGCCGCGGCCAGCGCCGCCGGACGGCGGAGTTCGCCCGCGCTGCTGCCGCGGGCACCGCGGCTGGATACGGTGCGGCTGCAGCTGCTGCTACGGCTGCCGACCAGGCCGCCGACGGCCTCGCTGAGGCTGCTCTGGCGGCTGCCCTGGCGGCGGCTGCTGCGCAGTCCCAAGCGGCGGGCGCCCTCTCGGTGGCTCTCGCGGCCGCCGTAGCGGCGTCGCTGGCCGCTTCTTCGGCTGCTGCTGCCATGGCCACGCGCGAGGCGGAGGCCGGGCGCGCGGTAGCAACCGATGCGCGGTCAGGCAGGAGGCCGAGCGCGTGGCGATGGCCTTGCGCAAGGCAGAGGCGGCACGTGCGGTGGCGGCCAGGCGCGCAGAGGATGTTGCGCGCTCGATTGATGAGGCCGAGAGCGTGGCCGACGTGGAGGGGGCCGACGAGTCCGACGACGAGTACGAGGACGCGGAGATGGGCTCCAGCTACGTTGGCGGTAGCCACGTCGACAGTTCCAGCACCGAGGAAGGCGGGGAGGGCGTCAAGGGCGTGGTTTCTGGTGCGGGTTCCATTGCCTCCGTGCTGATGGACATCACGGACATCGTCATGGAGCTGCGGGCCGACGTGCTGTCTGACAGGGCAGTTCTTCTTGGCGGTGCTCTTGGCTCCAGCTGCGTTGGCAGCCGCTCCATCGACAGTTTCAGCACTGAGGACGGCGGGGACAGCATCCGGGGCGGCGATTGTGGTGCAGGCTCCCTTGCTTCCATATTGTTGGACCTCAAGGACAATGTCATGGACCTGAGGGCGGACGAGCTGTCTGGCAGGGCAGCTCTTCCTAGCGGTGCTCCTGGTGCTCTCCCTCCGGCCGAGACTTCGGCAGCTTCGGGTCCCTCGACCTGCTTCGGCAGCGCCGTCGTTTTCGACATCGCATCCGAGGCCGATGCACCTGGAGAGTGCGGCGAGACGCGCTTTGAGGTGGACTTCGACCAGCTCGTCCTTCTGGACGAACTCCGTGTCGATCGGGATGCGCTCGCCCTCCTGGCCGTCGAGCTCCAGGAGGCCAGGCGCGCCGCAGGTAGGGCCTGCGCCTTCCCTCCTCCTCCCGCGACATCGTTGGCGAGGAGTCGGAGATTGAGGTGTTGGCCCGGCTCCCTGTCCCGAGGCAAGCGTCGTGCCGCAGGACTTCGACGCGAAGCAGGAGTGGACGCCAAGAACAGAACCATCGACGGACACGTGGTGCAGGTGATCCTCGCAGGCCACGGCATCGAGAGCAACCAGAAGGAGGGTGAGAGCGTCGTCAACCCCGGCACGGAGTGCGCGGTCGGCACCATGAACTTTCCCCCCTCGGACCTCCCCTTTTGGGATGGCGACACCAACGCCGATCGAGTCGGCGGCTCGGCGGGGACAGGCAGCGCCGAGCAGGACGAGGCCCCCAAGGATTCTCACGCCGTGGACGTCGGCGCTCAGGAGGGAGGTTTGTCTCGCGGTGGCCTGAAGCAGGATGGGGGTTTCATCGCGTTCGAGAGCATGCCGGCGCCTCCTGGTAGGGATCCAGGGCAGGCGGAGCGAAGCCGTGAGTGCATAGTTGTCTTGATGGAGATCCGCGGTTGGCAGCTGGAGGGCACGACGATCACGGCCACTATTGATGAGCTTGGGGTGGCGGCTAGCCGCTAGCCGAATGCAGCGCGAGGGAGCGACGCAGGGGTGCCGCGCCACCGTTCGCCAAGGGGTGGCGCACGCCATGGCCTTGCAATCCATCATGCTTCGCTTGGGGGGCGCTTGAGGTGGCGCTGACGGGCGCGAGAGGTGAATTTTCCGAGCTGCCTGGACGGCGAGCGGGTTCGTGCGACGTTTGTCCCAACAGTTCCTCCCCCCTCCCTTGCGCGTTGTATATTTCAGTGACTTTTTTCGGGCCCTGGTCCTCTCACCCCCCCATCCCCCGCACCTCCAGCAGGCGACGGATGGGGTGCGTGCGGGGGCGGTCCCTACTCTACCGCTCTATCGTCCGGGTCCCGCGGGCCAGCGGGCGATCGCGGTGAACGCGCTGTGCGCATGGTTCAGCTCGGGGGCGTCTTCTCTCAAGACTTTGAGGTGGTCTTTGAGGAGTCCCAGGCGATTCCTGGGCGTGCTGGCCGCTATGTTCGTGTCGTACGAGGCCCTGACGCTGCTTGGGGTGATCGAGCACATGAAGAAGGCGCGGGCGGCTCTCGTGAGTTACCTGGACGCCTTCGCGGAGAGCTCGGGCGTCGTGCGCGGGCGGGCAAGCCACCTCTTCGAGTGGAAGGGGTGGGTTCAGCAGCTGATGCCCTTGCAGCGTTGGCTGGCCTTGATCCGGGCTGCGCGCGAGTGGTCCGACCGCGCGGGGCCGGGGGAGTCCTCGATCAGACCAACGTCGGTCTCGAGCGTGGACGCGGCCGTCGGTCGCGCTGCGCCCAGGCCGCCGCCCGCGCCGTCACCCTCGCAGCCTTCTGCTGTGGACGCGGCCTTGGCGGCCCAGCTGAGCGACCTCTCGGAGTCCCAGAAGGCGACGTAGCACCCCGCAGTCGCGGATAAGAGTGAGGGGGCGGGCGCGGGCGACGCGGGCGTCGTCGAGCAAGCGGACCTCGTGGCCCCTACCTTCCCTGTCGATGGCGCTCTCCTCCTCCTCCTCCTCCTCCTCCTCCTCCTCCTCCTCCTCCTCCTCCTCCTCCCTCCTCCTCCTCCTCCTCTTCCTCGTCCTCATCGTCATCGTCATCGTCATCGTCATCCTCCTCCTCCTCCACCTCGTCCTCCTCCTCCTCCTCCTCCTCTTCTTCCTCGTCCTCCCTCTCCCCCCCTCGTCCTGTCATCATCGTCCTCCCATTTCGTCCTCCCCCTCATCGGCCTCCATCATCGTCCTCCCATTGTCGTCCATCATCTTCATCCTCCCCCTCCTTCCCCGCCTCGTCCTCCTCCTCCCCCTCCTCCCCCTCCTCGTCCTCCTGCTCCTCCTCCTCCTTTTCTTTCTCCACATTATCCTTGCATCCTCTCTTGTTCCGCGTCCTCCTCGTCCCCTGTTTTTTCCTCCTGCCTCCCCCTCCTTTCCCGAGATGACTGCAACGCAAACCTTTCTTTTCCAATTTATGCTCCCCGGCTTCTCTGATCAAGGCAACTCGCCAGGGCAAAGTTGCTGGGCGGGCGGGTGTGGATGCGCGGAACTTGACGCGGTCTTTGCGGGCTCAGACGGCATGCGAAAATCCGCCGCCGCATTTGTGCGGCATTGGTTTGTTCAGTGAACGTGGTTTGGTTCGCGGGTGGGTCGCTGGCTCGCCATCTCCACCTGGGAGGAATGCAAAAGCAGCCCGCCGCAGGCGCCCAAAACATTAGTTTGTACACTGAACGTGGTTTGGGTCGCGGGTGGGCCGCGGGTTCTCCACCGGGAAGGAATGCAAAAGATGCCCGCCGCAGGCGCCGAAAAATGTTGTTTGTACCCTGAACGTGGTCGCGGGTGGGCCGCGGGCGCTTCACCTGGAACGAATGCAAAAGATGCCCGCCGCAGGCGCCGAAAAATGTGGTCTGTACCCTGAGCGCGGTTTGGGTCGCGGGTTGGTCGCGAGTTGGTCACGGGGGGGGTCGCGGGCTCTCCACCTGGAAGGAATGCAAAAAAGCCAGCCGCAGGCGCCGAAAATTGTGGTTTGTACCTTGAACGTGGTTTGGGTCGCGGGTGGGTCGCGGGTGGGTCGCGGGGTGGGTCGCGGGGTGGGTCGCGGGTGGGTCGCGGGTGGGTCGCGGGTGGGTCGCCGGTGGGTCGCCGGTGGGTCGCGGGGTGGGCCGCGGGGTGGGTCGCGGGGTGGGTCGCGGGGTGGGTCGCGGGGTGGGTCGCGGGTGGGTCGCGGGTGGGTCGCGGGTGGGTCGCGGGGTGGGTCGTGGGTTGGATCGCGGGTGGGTCGCGGGGCGGGTTGCGGGTGGGACGACGACAACAACAAACAACAACAAACAACAACGAGAATCCGCACCGCGGAGTTCCCTTTCAGCCACGCACCCAGGGACAGTGAATGACCGTTCGGCCCCCTCATTTTGATGATGGAAGAGATCAGCGAGATGATCAACGGCGGAGCGGACCCGGGAGTTGCGGCGAGACGTGTTAGAGTCGCCCGTCGAGTCGCGGGATCGCGCAGCGGAGGAGGCCAATCGCCAGGTGATCGAGCGCACGATTGCCCGCCTGGACACGTCCGAGGCCCGCTCGCAGGGGGGGCCCTCCAGCCGAGGGGGGTGTCGGAGATCGGGTAGCTGCTATCGAGGGTTCAGGCGCTGCGTCGTCGGGCGGCGCGACAGTGGGCTCGCTGGCCAAGACGCCCGGGCCGATCTCGATGGAAACGCCGGAAAAGAGAGCGGCGCCCAGCACCCCAGAGGCGTCGGAGCTGGCCAGCAAGCGGATGCGGTTCAAGGTTCAGCTGCCGCAGCAGGCGTTCATGGAGCAGTTGGATGATTATCAAGGAGCGCGTTTCTTTATGTTCGGCGATGACGGGCGTCGCCGAGGGGGGTGCGAGGGGGGGGGGCCGGCGCAACGCCCCCCCCGCCGCGTGGCTCCGGCACCGCGACCGCGCCCGCGCGCGCGACGCGACGAGCGACGAGCGACAAAGGACGCCTACGACGACGACGCGAGCAGCATGTAGGTGGCGATGTGCCCCACTGCGCCTGTGTACACCGCAGCGCTCTCGTGCACCGCGGCGCGCGCGTATACCACAGCGCCCGCGTGCACCGCAACAACCGCGTGCAACGCAGCGCCTGCGTGCACCGAGGTGCCTGCGTACACTTCAGCGCCGGCGTGCATGTGCACACCGCAGCTACCACGTGCAACGCAGCGCCTGCGCACGCCACGATGCTCGCGTGCACCGCAGCGCCGGTGCACGCCACAGCGCGCGTCTACACTTCGACATCCGCGTGCAACGCAGCGTTGGTGCACCACTGCGACTGCGTGCGTAGGACAGGTATAAGGAGCATGCACGCGGGGATCTGCTGCAGACAACTAGAGAAGCCATGCCAGAAAAGTGCGGATAGTCGAATGCGATTTCCTTTCCTCCTCCCTCTTCCTCCACCTCCACCGCCTCCTCCTCCTCCCCCCCCTTGCCCCCAGTCGTGCGGGTTGGCGCTGCAGCGCGCGCGCGCATCTCAGCCCGCTCCGCACTCGGTTTTCGGACGGCCAATTTCAGTTGGAGCTTCCCGGGTGCAGATTGGCTGGCTCGGGAGGGCTCGTAGATTCCAGCGGCGCTCCGTTGTCCATGCGTGGAATCCACAAGCGCTCCATTTTGTCATTAGGGTTCGTTATAACATTCTATATGCAACAGTGGGGTTGCGTTGCGCGCGGTTGCTGCGGTGCACGAGGGCGCCGCGGTGCACGCGGGCGCTGCAATGCGCGCAGGCATTGCGGTGTACACTGGCGCTGTGTTGCACGCGGCTGATGTGGCGCACGCAAGCGCCGCGGTGTGCGCGAGCTGCTGTGCCCGCGGGGACGGCGGCGCAAACTGACGCTGCGTCGCGCGCGGCTGCCGCGGCGTGCATAGGCGGCGCGGCGTACGCAGGCGCTGCGGTGCACGCAGGCACTGCGGTGTGCACTGGCGTTGCGGTGCAAATCGCCATCTACATGCTGGCGCTGCCCATCCTCCGTCATTCTTAGGCATTCCCAGACGCTGCCGGCGCGAAACGCGACGACGTCGACCCCCTTCCACCCCCCCTAGATGATTGCCGCCATCGGCCTGGAATATGCAAGCTTCAGCCGTGCCCGGGCGCGCGACGACCATGAGCGACGAGCCGCGAGCGACGACGACGACGACGACGACGACGACGACAACGGCGATTGCGGACCAGGCTCCTATGCGGATTCCTACGCGGACGCCAGCGCGGATCCCAGAACGCACGGCAGCAGTGCCCGGAGCGCATTACGTCGTGGGGGGAGGGGGGGGCGAGGGCCACGACGCCCGCCATGCCCCAAGCAGCAACGGGCTCAAGAGATCCCCGCCGACGAGTGGAATGGCCGGATGTCCGAGGGGTATCGTCAGCGGATCTCCGTGGGGGCGATGTCGGATATCTACTCGTCAGGGAGGACGGCGGAGGCGTGGGCTCGAGACTTCGCGCGGGACCTTGGGTTGACAGAGTGCAACGCGGCTCGGGAGATGATTGCGGCATTCGCGGCGGTGGACACGATGCTGATGATGGACCGCCAGAAGGGGGTGCTCAATCTGGTGAGCTTCGAGCGGCCGGCGCGCAAGGGGCGCGCCATCGTGCGAGCGCGCCGCGACGCGCAGAGCCGCGACGAGCGGGGCCGCCCCAAGGACGCCAAGGGTTGGAAGTCGAAGGTGGGCTGGGAGGCGGCTCGGCGGCCGGCCCTCAGCTGGCGGGCAAGAGTGCGACTCGGGTGATGAGTGCCGAGGAGGAGGTGAAGAAGGCCATGGGCCGGGACGCGCAGCTGCTGCAGGCGCGGGTCGACCTGGGCGGGGGTTCGGCGGCCCCGCCGCAACGACCAAGGAGCTTTAGTCGGGGCCGCTCAGCTTCGTGTTTGCTGGCCTTTGCAGCTGGCGGGGTGATGGAGCGCTGCGCCGGCGTCTGTTGTTGCCTCTATTTTTTCTGCAGCAGCTGACGAGTGACCTTTTTCGTCGGTTGCCACGTGAGCCGGCGCGCGACGAACTGGGTTTCCGATGTCTCGGTGGCGCGACGTCTTGTCCGAGGTGGCGCTGTTCTCGCGCCCAGAGCGCCCGAGCTCGACGCGTCGCGGGGTCTCGTCGCGATGGAAGGAGTAGGTGGAGACCTTTGGGCGGGCCAGCCGCTCTCTCTCTTGGCGCTGCGTCAACTCTACCGCGGGAGCTTGGCCACCTGGGCGGGGACCTCCCGGCGGTCGGCGGGTGCATGGGGAGGTTCGTCGCCAGCAGCCACAGCCGACGACGCCGGGTCAAGGGGCCGCGATACTGCGGCTGCGCCCTGCCATTTCGGCGGCGCGCAGTCAGTCCCGGTCAACCTCCATGCAGAGGTTGGCCGAACTTCGGAGGAGGGGCGCTGGCGGGGGTGCGCGGCTGCAAGACAGCGGCGAGACGTTACCCGCCCAGTGGGATCGGGTCGCCCTACCTCCCCCGGGGACCAGACTTGCGAGCGCGAGGTCTGCGCCGCTTCGTCCGGCACTGAAGTTGAAGAAGTTTTGGGCGGAGATGCTGAAGAAGGATGGCGACGCCTGCGCGCTGGCGTGCGAGGTGCGCAACTACGCGGATCCTAACTTCAGGAAGAGGAAGGAGATGCTGCAGCTATCACGAAGGACGGCCCCGGCGGGTATGCTGCGTCGCGCGCCCGAGAAGGCAGACGAGGTCGGGCTGTTCTGGGTGGCGAAGAAGGCCGAGCTGATCAACGGGGAGCCGGAAGTGACGCTCCGCCTGGCGTTCGACCAGAGGCGCTCCAACACGCGGTGGCGGGCTCCACCGTGGCGTGCTATGGGCGGCGCGAGTGCGATGTCCTTCCTGGATATGTCGGAGGAGATGAAGGGGGATAGGGTGGCCATGCGCATTGGCACGGGCGACCTGCCCGATTTCTGTTACACGCTGGAATTGAAAGGAAATCGCCCCCTACTTCGCGCTGCCGGGCGTTTCGGCGGACGAGCTGGACGCGGGCCTGCCCGATGGCTCGCGGTTGCCTGGGAGTGGCGCCTACGTCGGGGTGAAGGTTGCTCTCGTGGGATTCTCGTGGGCGTGCTGGATGGCTCAGACGACGATGGGCGACGTCTTCAACGCGGGGCCGCAGGCTGGGCAGCCGTCGCCGTCGGAGGCCCAGCGTCTCGCCGAGGGCGGCCACCTGCCCCGGCACAGCCGGGAAGTGCCAGCGGCTCACTGCGAGTACATCGATGACTTCGGCATCATCGGACTGCTACCCTGTGCTGCCAGACCTGAAGGGGGTTGCGACGGTGGAGGAGATCTGGCTGGGGGCCAGGACCTGGTGATGGCTGCGGGCTTCAAGGCTCGCAAGGACGCATGCTCCTCGGAAGCTCGCATGATCGGGGGCTACTTCGAGGGTGCCCGGATGGCCCCGAACCAGGACAAGATGTGGCTCGCGGTCCGAGGCATCCAGGAGATCCTGACCAGCCAGTGGGAGTTGCCCGACGTGATCGCGCGGATCGTGGACATCATGTCCTGGGGGTTCTTGATCTGCCGATGGGGCGTTGAGCATTTTTTCGGAGGTCTACTCGCGGCGCATGGAGTTTAGCGGTGGGCCCAGGCGCGAGGCGCCGCGGGAGGTGCTGAGAGAGTGGGCAGCCGCTGCGGCTCTCGCCCCTCGCGGTCGCCATCGACCCGTCGATGCCCTGGGACCCCGCCGCGACAATGTTCAATGCCAGTCTGCACGGAGGGGGCACCATTGCCACCTCGAGTACGGCGGAGGAGCAGCGTCGAGAAGTTCGGCGCGCGGCGCGAGGCCCGCTCGAACAGAATGACCCTCACGGGCATTCCATGCGAGCCCGCTCGCGCGGAAGGGGCCTCCCTTGTGGCCCCTAGGGGGCCCCATTTAAAAGTTTGAATTTCAACGGCTATCGGGATCAGCGAGCCCGCTCGCACGGAATGACCCTCAGGGGCATTCCATGCGAGCCCGCTCGCGCGGAAGGGACCTCCCCTGTGGCCCCTCGGGGGTCCCACTTACATGTTGGAATCCCAAAGGCTATCGGAATCAGCGAGCCCGCTCGAACGGAATGACCCCAGGGGCATTCCATGCGAGCCCGCTCGCGCGGAAGGGATCTTCCCCTTGTGGCCCCTAGAGGGTCCCACCTAAAAGTTGGAATCCCAACGGCTATCGGAATCAGCGAGCCCGCTCGAACGGAATGACAGGGCCTTCCATGTGAGCCCGCTCGCGCGGAAGGGACTTCCCCTGTGGCCCCTAGGGGGTGCCATTTAAAAGTTGGAATTCCAACGGTTATCGGCACCAGCCAGCCCGATCGAACGGAATGACCCTCAGGGGCATTCCATGCGAGCCCGCTCGCGCGGAAGGGACCTCCCTTGTGGCCCCTAGGGCCCCCCCCCACCTAAGAGTTGGAATTCCAGCGGCTATCGGGATCAGCGAGCCCGCTCGCACGGAATGACCTTCAGGGGCATTCCATGCGAGCCCGCTCGCGCGGAAGGGACCTCCATTGTGGCCCCTAAAGGGGGTCCCACCCAAAAGTTGGAATTCCAACTGCTATCGGGGTCAGCCAGCCCGCTCGCACGGAATGACCCTCAGGGCATTCCGTGCGAGCAAGAGGAGGAGGAGAAGGAGGAAGGGGGAGGGGGATTTCAACCGCGGTGCCTTCAGGAGGATCTGGTTGAAATGGATGTTTGTCGAGGAAGACGTGGAGGAGGACGAGGAGGAGACGGAAAAGGCGCCGGAGGAGGACACGGAAGAGGGGTGGGAGGAGGAGGAGGGGGGGAAGGAGGAGGAGGAGGAGGAGGAGGAGGAGGAGGAGGGGGAGGAGGAGGAGGATGGGGGAGGAGTGGGAGGAACAGGAGGAGGAGGAGGAGGAGGAGGAGGAGGAGGAGGAGGAGGAGGAGGAGGAGGAGGCTGGACTATGAAAGTGATGCCGTGCCCACCCAGGTGCCGCGAGTGTACACTCACTTTAAAAAGTAGTAGTAGTCCAGTGCTGTATACTAATGTATGTATACCGCTCGACATTGTCAGTAGCCGACCCTCTGGGGGTGAAGTCGTCTTTTCCAAATTGTATAATTTATTTCCTTTATCCCTCTTATAGTGTACGCCCACTTTGAAAAGGCAGTAACCCATACTGCACTGCACGATGGGGGAGGGAGAGGGTTGCACTGGGAGGGGATTACCACTACTCATGGCTGCCAATCTCACCTGACCTGATAGCCCCTGTACGGCATGGTGCAGCTCTGTGGCTGCACAGAGCCGAGGTTTCACACTGCTGCTGCTGGCTGCTGGCTCTGCTGCCGCCGCCGCTCTCACTCCCCATCTCCCTCTTTTTGCCGTCCACCCTCAGTGATCGGGCTTCCACTCTCTGCCCTAAAGCCGCGAACGAACGAACGAGGAGGAGGAGGAGGAGGAGGAGGAGGAGGACGACGAGGACGAGGACGAGGAGGAGGAGGGGGAGGAGGGGGGGCAGGAGGAGCAGGACGAGTGGGGAGGAAAGAGGGGGAGGGAGGAGGAGGAGGAGGAGGAGGAGGAGGAGGAGGAGGAGGGGGAGGGGGAGGGGGAGGTAGAGGAGGAGCAGCAGCAGCGTCAGCAGGAGCAACATCATTATGATAGTGTACATATCCCATACAAAATTAGTCCGACGGAAGGACCCCACATGAGAATCTTCTTGGCGAATCTGGAAAAAGCCCTCACCGTCGTCCTCGTGGTTGGTGAGGCGTCCTGGCTGTCTCTTCTGCGTATATTTCTTTTTGCCCTGGCGCGGGCCCTCCCCCCGCTCCCTACGTTGCCCCCGACCTCGCCCTCCTGTTTTGGCTCCGGACATTCAGAAGGTGGCCCGGGAGTGGTGTTCTGGGAACACGAAGAACACGAAGTGGCTTACAGTTGGCTCCGGGCATTCAAAATGTGGCCCGGGAATGGTGTTCTGGCAGCGCGAAGAACACAAAGTGGTCTACAGTTGGCTCCAGGCATTCAAAATGTGGCCTGGGAATGGTGTTCTGGCAGCGCGAGAGCCCAAAAGTGGCGACAGTTGCAGGAATCAGATCACCCGCTCGGATTAGTAACATGATCCGCGGGCCCCATAGGGAGGGGGCTCCCGCTTGAGACTTCCTCGCAATTCACTCACACATGTGGCCTGGGAATGGTATTCTGGCAGCGCGAGAGCTCAAAAGTGGCGACAGTTACAGGAATCAGATGACCCGCTCGGATTAGTAACATGATCCGCGGGCCCCATAGGGAGGGGCTCCCGCTTGAGACGTCCTCGCAATTCTAGACGCTTCGCGTATCCCCACCAGCCCGTCCAGAAATGAGTCCCAGGGGAGTGGAGGTTATGAGGGAAGCGGGGGAGCATGCAGAAGAACAAAGGGCGGGGTGAGCCGCCATATACCCCAAGAGGGGGAGGATGTAGGAGGAGCCGTCGTCGTCGGAGTAGGAGGAGGAAGAGGAGGAGCAGGAGGAGGAGCAGGAGGAGGAGGAGGAGGAATAGAAGGAGGAGGAGATGGAGGACTGCGAGGACGAGGAGGACGAGAAGGAGGAAAAGGAGAGGAGGAGGAGGAGGAGGAGGAGGAGGAGGGGGAGGGGGAGGAGGGAGGAGGAAGAAAAAGAGGAGAGGAGGAGGAGGAGGACAATTGCGAGCTTGGGGGCCTCTTGGGCCGTCCTTGGGGCCTCTTGGCGGTCCCGGGGGCCTCTTGCGTATCTCGGGGAGCCTCTTGTGGCCTCTTGGGGGTCTCTTGGGGGCCTCTTGGAGGCCTCTTGGGGGCCTCTTGGGGCCTCTTGGGGCCCTCTTGGGGCGCTCTTGGGGCGCTCTTGGGAGCCTTCGAGGCGCTCTTGGGGCCATCTTGGAGGAGATCTATCAAAGAAGGGGGGGTCCCCAATTAGCGCTGCTCCTCTAGAGTGCCTCGAGTCGCCTCTTGGGCCCCCCAAGAGGCCAAAATCCGTCCAAAACCTATGTAAAATCAATGTTTTTTGTTTTCTCGCCTTTTCGCTCTTGGACCCGTCTTGGGAGCCTCTTGGGCCTCTTGGGGGTCTCTTGGGGGCCTCTTGGAGGCCTCTTGGGCGCCTCTTGGGGCCTCTTGGGGCGCTCTCGGGGCGCTCTTGGGGCGCTCTTGGGAGCCTTCGGGGCGCTCTTGGGGCCATCTTGGAGGAGATCGATCAGAGAAGAGGGGGTCCCCAATTAGCGTTGCCCCTCTAGAGTGCCTCGAGTCGCCTCTTGGGCGCCCCAAGAGGCCAAAATCCTTCCAAAACCTAGGTAAAATCAATGTTTGTTGCTTTCTCGCCTTTTCGCTCTTGGAGCCGTCTTGGGTCATCTTGGACTCTCTTGGGGCCTCTTGGGGGTCTCTTGGCAACGTCTTGGAGGCTTCTTGGGGGCCTCTTGGGGTCTCTTGGGGCCCTCTTGAGGCGCTCTTGGGGCGCTCTTGGGAGCCTTCGGGGCGCTCTTTGGGCCATCTTGGAGGAGATCTATCAAAGAAGGGGGGGGTGCTTATTAGCCCCGCCCCTCCAGAGTGCCTCGAGTCGCCTCTTGGGCCCCCCCAAGATGCCAAAATCCTTCCAAAACCTAGGTAAAATCAATGTTTTGTGTTTTCTCGCCTGTTCGCTCTTGGAGCTGTCTTGGGCCATCTTGGACGCTCTGACACCTCGCGACCGGCCCCGTCCAGGTCAGTGGGGAGGGGTAAGGGGAGGGGTAAACCCCTCCCCGAAGGGGAAGAAGGGGGTTGGCAGAGGAAACTCCCTAGACCACCTACGCCCTAAAGGGCTGGTGGGACTCACTCACAGACGAGGCCCAAGGCGAGTGAGTGAGTGAGTGAGTGAGTGACTGACTGACCTGGTGAAGATGATGATCATCACACTCTCTCACGGGCACACTCATCATCATCATATGTGAGTTCATGAGCGTGTGAGTGAGTGAGTGCTGATGAGTCAGTGAGTGAGTGCTGATGAGTCAGTGAGTGAGTGAGTGAATGAGTGAGCTAGTGAGTGAGTGAGTGAACGCACGAAGACAGAAGAGGAGAGGGGGTGAGGTGAGGAGGTTCCTGCGCGGGGTGTCCAGAGAAACAAGAACCCCACTTTGGATGTGGGGAACAAAAACCCCACTTTGGGTGTGGGAAAAGGAATGAGTGATGATGATGATGGTGGGTTCCTGTTCCTGCGCGGGGTGTCCAGAGAGAACAAGAACCCCACTTTGGATGTGGGGAATTAGGTTTTCATGTGGGTCCATCCGTTGGAGTAATTGTATTAACCAGAATCAAGTAGGAAATGCGTTGATCCCAGTCTCCGGCAAACTTGTGGAATTGTGAATTCGTCTCTTCAATTCGTATGCACTAGGACACGTTTTGATCCCAGCCTCCATCATACTGCTTTATCATTCATCATTCCATGTGGCATGCAATATCGGAGTGAGGGGGACGAGAAGTCTTAAACGATCCTTGCGCGCGCGTGGCTGGAGAAGGGAGGGCGACGCTGGAAGGGCACGCTGGGGGGGCACGCTGGGAGGGCACGCTGGGATGGTACGCCGGGAGGGCACGCTGGATATGCCACGCTGGGAGGCCATGCTGGGAGACCACGCTGGGAGGCCACGCTTGGAGGCCACGCTCGGATGGCACGCTGGGGGGGCGCACTGCGAAGGCGCCGAGAGGGCGCGCTGAGAGGGCACGCTGAAAGGGCACACTGGGGAGGCAGACTGCCTGAAGAACCGGCTGGTCGTAGCTTCGCTTCCCCCTTCCCGCTCCGTTTCCCCCTCCTCATCCTCTCCCTCCTGGTCCCCTCATTCGTATCCGCAATGGCGGGGTGGTTATTACTGATATGATTATGGGATACGCACTGGCTGGCCCCTGCCTCCCGAATAATGCGTTCATGCTTTATGTGTTTGCTTCAATCTGCATTCAACAGGAAAAGCGCTTGGTCCCAGCCCTCCATCATACTTATATAAAGTGTTGATGGATTTTCCAATGGACATTCATTCGGGAGTTGGGGATGCCCAGATCCCAGAAGATATGGCGCGCCGTCATTCGAACCGCTACCTTGGGGAGCGTGGAGAATCCCGCGTCGCAGGAAGGCAGGCGGGGGCCGAGCGATTCGGCATCTAAGGAGCCCCCAAGCAATATCGAGGGACTATCGAAGGAGTCCGCAAGGAATCTCTAGGGAATCTCTAAGGACTGTACAAATGATCTCGAAAGGAATGTCGAAACAGTCTCGACGGAATCCCGAAGCAATCTCTAAGGAATGTCTAAGGAGCTTCCAACTCGGTTGGAATTGGTACCATTTAGTTGGCATTGGTACCAGAACGGTCGGCATGCGTCCAAATCGGCTGTAATTTGTCTCACTTTCGGTCAGACCCCCCCCGAGGCGTCCACACCGCGTTTTTTGCTGCCCATCTGTGCGCACCCCGTCCCGTACACAAGCACTTCGCATTCTCCCCTTGTGGTGGGGAGGTGGGTGTGCGGGCTGCCCTCTCTGACACAGCGGTTACCGCGTCAGGGGTGGTGGGGACTTAAACCAAGAAGCCGTCCTTATCGTCCTCTTGCGTCGGAGTCCAGTTTATTCCTGGCAGGCGTCAAGAATTCTGGGGGGTTACATAATGCGCCCCCCCCCCACTCCGCTCCCCCCCAGCACGGCGACCAGGGACGTCAGCGCCGTGTGCGGAAGGGGAAGAGATGGAGGGCAATCTTATGTCAGGTGATGTGCCTGAAGGTCTGGCACTCACATCGCTCTCCGGACCTTTTGTCCAGCAGATCGGGTGGGTAATCGGAGAAGAGGCAGATGTTGGAAAGAGCGCGCTCGCGGCATGCTTCTCACTAGAAGGGGAGCCCCAGCTTCAAGCTGCCCCCCCCCCTCCCTTGGAAAAGGGGGGCTTCCAAAGCTATCCCCCCTCCCTCGGCCCCTTTTGCGCAAACTGTTTAGCTGGGGGGGGCCCTAGCTAAAGGGAGGTGGGAAGCTACCTCCCTCATTCCCTCTTTTCGAGGCCCGGGGTCAGCCTGGGCTCCCCCTTTCAAAGGGGGGGCGCTTTCGAAACAACCCCCCCTTTCCTTTTGCTTGGAGAGGGTAGCTGGGGGGTCCCTTGCTAAAGGGCGGGCGCTTGGAAGCTACCCCCCACTCCTTTTCGGAGCCCTGGGTAAGCCCAGGCTCACCTTTCCAAAGGGGGGGCTTCCAAAGCTACCCCCCCTCCCCTCCTGTTGGCTTTTCCAGCTGGAGGGCCCTGGCTGGAGGGGGGCTTCGAAGCTACTTCTCTTCTTTCGTTTTCGGCGCCCCGTTGGTCTTCGGCGTACTTGTAGCTGTCGGCGTCTCTGTGGTTTTCGGCGAGTCTTTGGTTTTCGGCTACCCTTGGCATTTGGCGCCCCGTTGGTTTTCGGCGCGCCTTTGGTTTTCGGCGCTCCTTCGGTTCTCGGGGCTCCTGTGGTTTTCGGGGTTCCTTTGATTTTCGACACTCACTTTGGTTTTCTGCGCACCCTTTGGTTTTCGGTGCATCGTTGGTTTTCGGCGCCCTCTGGGGTTCCAGCGCCCCTTGGATTTTCAACGCCCTCTTGGTTTTCGGCGCTCTTTTGATTATTGGCGCTGCTTTAGTTTTCGGCGCCTTTTTGGCTTTCGGCACCCCTTTGATTTTGGGCGCTCTTCGGCTTTCGGCGCCCCTTTGGTTTTCGGCGCTCCTTTTGGTTCTCGGCGCCCTTGGGCGTTCGGCGCTCCTTTTGTTTTCGGCGCCCCATTGGTTTTCGGAGTGCCTTTGGTTTTCGGTGTCCTTTGCCCTTTTGCTTACTGGCGCATCTTCGGTTTTCGGCGCCCTTGTTTGTGTTCGGCGCCTTTTTTGGTTTTCGTCCTTCTTCTTGTTTTCTGCGCCCCCTTGGTTTTTGGCGCCCCGTTGGTTTTCGGCGCCCTTTCGATTTTCGGCGCTCCTTTGGTTCTCGGCGCCCTTGTGGGTTTCGGCCCCTCTGGTGGCTTTCAGCGCTCCTTTGGTGTCCAGCGTCGTTTTGGTTTTCGGTGCCCTTTTAGTTTTCGGCGCCCCTTTGGTTTTCGGCATTGGTTTGCGACCCTTAGGTTGTCGGCGCCCTGCGCCCTATTGGTTTTCAGCGCCCCTTTGGTTTCCGGCGTCCTTTTCAAGTTTGGCGACCTTTTGGTTTTTGGCGCCTTTTTTTGTTTCGGTTTTTGATGGTTTGCGGCGCCCTTTTGGTTTTCGGCGCTGCTCTGGTTTTCGGCGCTCTTTTGGTTTTCGGTGCCTCTTTAGTTTTCGGCGCCCCGCTGGTTTTTTCAGCTTTCATTGTTTTCGGCGCCCTTTTGGTTTTCGGCGTTCGTTCGGAGTTCGGCGCTTTTTGAGTTTCGGCGCCCCTTTGCTTTTCGGCGCTTTTTGGTTTCCCGTTTCCTTTGGTTTTCGGCGCTTCTTTGGTTTTTGGCGTTCCCTTGGTTTTCGATCTTATTTAGGTTGTCGGCGCACATTCGGTTTTCGGTGCCCTTTCGGTTTTCGGCGTTCCTTCGGTCTTCGGCGCGCCTCTGGTGGCTCTTTGGTTTTCGGCGCTCTGGTGGTTTGGCGTGTTTTTTCCTATAACCAAAGTGGGTAGGGGCTTCCAAGCCCCCCCCCCTTAGCCCCAAATGGGAGGAGGGTGGGGAACTTCCGGCAAGTGGGAGTCAAAGGGGAGGGTAGCTAAGCCCCCCTTTCATTTGGAAAGGGAAGGGGGTGGTAGCTTCCGGAGCGCGAAAGGGGGAAAGGGAGGGCGGGGTAGATTCCGCGGGGCGGGAAAAAAGTATGGGTGGGGGCCTTCGGCAGGGGAGGTCCAAGAGGCGGGAGGGCAGCTAAGCCTCCCCCCATTGGGCAGGGAGCGGGGGGGTAGCTTCCGGAACGCGAAAGAGAGGGGGAAGCTTCCGACGGGCAGAAAAAGGGAGGTGGGGAGTTTCCAGCATGTGAAGTCCAACGGGGGGTTAGTTCAGGGGGGACCCCACTTTCGGAGTGTATCACGGGCGCGCCTTCTCAGGGGTGGTCTGTGAAAAAAAAAGCCATATGGCTTATTATTGCTTGTCTGTCAGCCTTGTGTATCCAGACCCGTGCCGCGTCCCGATCGTCATGGATTTTCCCATATCCTAAGATGGATTGTTTGTTATTGCTCGGACGCCGCCGACTCCAGAGATAACACACCTACTCATACACAGACTTACTCATACTCAGACCTACTCATACTCATATCATCTCATGGTCTGACTTACTCAACACACAACACGCAGGCCTACTCATGTTCAGACTTACTCATGCTGGGACTCCTGCATACCCAGACTTACTCTTACCCAGACTCGTTTCCAGACCTGCTCATACACTGACTTATTCATGTTCAAACCTACACATGCTCAGACCTTCTCATAGCCTGAGTTACTCAACGCACGGACTGAGACGTAATCATACTCAGACCTAGTCCTACTCAGACTCGCAAGGGGAGCCGCCAGGGGTGTTTTCACGGGCCCGTTCGCGGCCAGTTTGTGGGGATGTCACAGGCGGTTTGCTCGTTTTCATGCCCTACATCCTTAGCTTTCACAGCAGAAAGGGATGCCTCAGGCGGGGCGCTGGTTTCAGCACCCCTGAGGGGAGCCCAGGACCCTCCCATCAAACCTTCCGTCCGTCAGCAGAAACCAGAGATCAGTTGTCTGGCTGAATCCCTTTTTTATATCCTGGCAAAGTTGTGTTTTGGCTCTTCAGCATTCGCTCCCATGGGTCGCGGGGCGGAGCTTCTCCAGCGTTTACATCTACGGAGCAAGGGCGAGAAGCGCATTCTGCTACTTGGTTTGGACGCTGCCGGCAAGACTACCGTGCTCCAGAAGCTCGCCCAGTGCTCCGAGCAGTCGCCGACGGCGTCGCAGAGCGTTGTGTTCAACGTGGAGACCGTCGCGCACAGGGGCAGGAGTCTGTCCATGTGGGACGTCGGGTTCGCGGGCCGTGACAAGATCCGGCCGTTGCTGCTCCCATTCTACAAAGGAGTCTGTGGCATAATCTTCGTCGTGGATAGCAGCAGCGTCGACCGCGTGGTGCCTGCGAGGGGGGAGCTTGAGAAAATCCTGGAGGTCGATGACATCCGAGATTCTCCTTTGCTCATCTTCGCCAACAAGCAGGACATGCCCTGCTCATTGACATCGGCGGAGGTGACTTATGCGCTTGGGTTGAAGAGCTTGAACAGGCAGTGGCGCGTCCAGCCAGCGAGCGCCAAGCTGGGCACTGGCCTCCATGACGGGCTGGATTGGCTGACCTCCTTGGTGTTCTCGAAGGGCTTCCCAGTCAGCCTGCCGAAGTTCCCGCGCTCGGGGCATCCGCCGCCGGACGGCGCCCCGACGGACAGCTGCGATCCGTGCGCCGCGCCGTCGCCGGCCCGCTGGCGGAGGGCCCCAGGCACCCCACGCGCCCCGCAGCATTGCCTGGCGGGCTGGAGGAGCCCGAAGAGTGGGAGCCGCTATGTAGGCTTGGACTGACCGCCCCCCCCCCCTTGGTTTCCCCAGACAGAAAGCTCGGGGGCAACGATAGGGGGGGGGGACAGGCATGGGGGGGGGATGCATCGACCCTCAATCGCCCATTCAGTGCCGATAGGGGCCCGATAGCCCCATTCCGCACAGGAAGGAGCGGATACACTATCGGGGGCCTGTCGCCGATCCATCGGCGATGTATCGCCGATTCCAGGCCGACGCCAGTCCCCCCCCCGTGCCAGTCCCCCCCTGTCTTTGCCCCTCAAAGGCGCGAACACACTCGCACTCCCGCGGGTGACCTGCGCGCGCTGGGCCTCGGCTGCGCCTTCGCCCCCCCCCCCGCGGCGAAGAGCCATGCGGAAGGCCCTCGCGGCGAGAGCCAGAGGCCCGCGGCGGAGAGGGGGCCCCAGTGCTCGGCGCGCCGGGCTCGGGGGCACGGCCCCATCCCGCCGTCTCTGGGGTGGTGAGCCTCGTGGGTAATTAAGTGTAATCTTCCGGCCGTCCGAGGGACAGGCCACGCGGCGATCCTGCAAATGCAGAGGTCTGTTTTTCTGAAGCGGCTGTCGCACAGGGTAGCAGCCCTTCGATGCTAAAGTCTGAGGAGCGACTGTTCTTCGCATTTGCATGCTGTAGGTAATTAAGCCTCCCTTCAGGCCAGACCGTTTCCAGAATGGTCCTGGAAGGAATAATGTATTGTGTCGGGAGTGATAATGAATTTTGGGCCGCGCAGCTGGGATGCTGAGTGTGGCAGCCAGGCGTCTCGATGACGTCCAGCCGATCAATTTCGAACATCAGGGTGAACTCCCTGCCCGCTTGTTTGCGGACCAGCTTAATGCTTGTTTTTATGGCGAGGTCAGCTCTCTGCACCCCCGAGCATAGCCGCTCGGTTTTTCGTTACGGTTGCGAAAGTGACGCATGTGATTTTTGAGGAGTTGAGTGCCCGAGGAGTCCGAGCTCGTTCGCGGCCAAAAATCCGGGGGTCAGCATGATCCAGAAGAGTCCGAGGCCACGGCCTCACCCATTTGGACTCAGCCAGGCCAGGACTCTTGTCTGCAGTGGTGGTTCACTTGCGTTTCCAGGTGCTCGCCTGGCGCCCATAGCCGCGTCGTGGCCGCCCCTTTCTGGCAAATCAGACAGACTCCGGCGCAGAATCTCAGAATTGGCGCCTTCGCTCGGGACATCGCCACATAGTTGGCCCAGAGACGTTTCTTGCGTCGTTTCTTCCGAATCTGACAGACTCCAGAAAGTGGTCCCAAACCAGCGCCCTCATAAAGGACATCCCCGCAAAATTACCCTCGTCGTCGACGGCGTCACGGAAAAGCGCACCTCGCATTTTTATGTATAGGCTCCCAATCAACCGCAGAGCGGTTGGTCATTATTTCATGGCGTTGCCAATTGTTGTTGTAGTTGTTGTTGAATTCTCACTCCTGATGAATAATTATTGTTGGTCCCCCGCTCCGGTAAAATATATGTTGTTTCCATTGAAGTGCCTTTCCTGGGACTCGCACCCTGGTCTTTATCAGGGAGAGTTTTCCTCCTCAAACTGCGCCCCTGTCCCCCGAACTACAATAGCAACGGCTCCCGCCTGATACCTCCTCACAAATTATTCCCAACTCGCGCTCTCGCGCAGGATTTCCTTACAATTTATGTTCGAATCGCGCTCTCTCGTGGGACTTCCTCGCAACTTGTTCAGACGATGCGCCCTCGGCGCTCAGGAATCACGCTTTCGCTTTCGCTTTGGCTTTTCTAGCGATCTACTTTGGGAATCGCGCTATCGCTCGAGGCTTCCTCGCGAT
>CAUYUJ010007247.1:112500-120000 GCA_963575745.1 Prorocentrum cordatum | reverse complement strand
CCCTATGGGGCCACGAAACGTGTGAGGGATGTGCCGGAATGGGTGTGCGGGACGCATGCGGGCACACCCACTGAGACCTTCGGTGGAGCTCCCTATGGGGCCACGAAACGTGTGAGGGGTGGGACGACATGTGTGTGCGGGACGCATGCGGGCACACCCACTGGGACCTTCGGTGGAGCTCCCTATGGGGCCACGAAACGTGTGAGGGTGTGCCGAAATGGGTGTGCGGGACGCATGCGGGCACACCCACTGGGACCTTCGGTGGAGCTCCCTATGGGGCCACGAAACGTGTGAGGGGTGTGCCGAAATGGGTGTGCGGGGCATGTGGGCCTTCGGTGGAGCTCCCTATGGGGCCACGAAACGTGTGAGGGGTGGGCCGAAATGGGTGTGCGGGACGCATGCGGGCACACCCACTGAGACCTTCGGTGGAGCTCCCTATGGGGCCACGAAACGTGTGAGGGGTGTGCCGAAATGGGTGTGCGGGACGCATGCGGGCACACCCACTGGGACCTTCGGTGGAGTTCCCTATGGGGCCACGAAACGTGTGAAGGGTGTGCCAAAATGGGTGTGCGGGACGCATGCGGGCACACCCACTGGGACCTTCGGTGGAGCTCCCTATGGGGCCACGAAACGTGTGAGGGGTGTGCCGAAATGTGTGTGCGGGACGCATGCGGGCACACCCACTGGGACCTTCGGTGGAGCTCCCTATGGGGCCACGAAACGTGTGAGGGGTGTGCCGAAATGGGTGTGCGGGACGCATGCGGGCACACCCACTGGGACCTTCGGTGGAGCTCCCTATGGGGCCACGAAACGTGTGAGGGGTGTGCCGAAATGGGTGTGCGGGACGCATGCGGGCACACCCACTGGGACCTTCGGTGGAGCTCCCTATGGGGCCACGAAACGTGTGAGGGGTGTGCCGAAATGGGTGTGCGGGACGCATGCGGGCACACCCACTGGGACCTTCGGTGGAGCTCCCTATGGGGCCACGAAGCGTGTGAGGGGTGTGCCGAAATGAGTGTGCGGGACGCATGCGGGCACACGCACTGGGACCTTCGGTGGAGCTCCCTATGGGGTCACGAAACGTGTGAGGGGTGTGCCGACATGGGTGGTGATAATGATGATGACGACAGATGATGATGACGATGACGATGATGGGGATGATGACGATGATGATGAAGATGGGAGGAGGGAGGGGGCAGCGGGAAGGAAGGAAGGAACGCGGGGCGACGTCTCTTCAAAACGAGGACCCAACACCACAGGATGGTTGGGAAAAACACAATGCCATCCTAGACTCGTCGCGTATCCTAACCAGTCTAATTCGCTCCTGCGCGCTTAGTGCCTAACTTAGTCCGCTGCTCGTTAGCCGCGTTTCGATTTGACGCCGGGCGATTTGTCACTACGGTCGCGGAAAAAAAAAGTATCCCAACCAGCGCGGCAGCGAGGCCCGCCTCCTGTTCGTCCCTCCTCTGCTGTCTTCTTGTCGCCTGTTTCCCCTCGTCGTCTGCTTTTCTTTCCCTGGTGCGCAATTGGCTCGTAGCCCGCTTGCTGCGACCTTTGACGGCGTCCGGCTCTCCCGGCGCGCTCGCGATCAAAATCGTATCCCAAACCGCCCATCCAGAAACGATGTCCAAGCGAGTTGAGGTGATCAGGGAAGTGCGAGAGCGAAGAGGTGGACGGCCGAACCGTGCAAAGAGGGAAAAGGGGAAAAAGGAGGCTGGATGGATGGATGAGGGAGTGGGGAGAAGAATAATGACATTTATGATGATGAGGAGAAGGAGTGGGAGGAAAGAGGAACAAGAGGAGGAGGAGGAGGGCGAGCGAAAGGGCCACAGGTCTCTTGGATGCTTCTCGGAGCCTCTTGGGATATCATTTGGGCGTTTCTTGGTGGCCTCTTGGGAAGTGTTGGGGGCATCTTGGCGGTCCTGGGGGGCTCTTGGGCGTCTTGGGTGCCTCGGGGAGCCCTCTTGGAGCGTCTGGGGATCATCTGGGATCCTCGGTGGTCATCTTGAAGCCTTTTTGGGGGCCTCTTGGGGACCAGGCACCTGTGCCGCTGGGCGCCCTCGTGGTTCCCCAGGAAAACAGTCGGTTTGGCAGCCCGATCGTCACCGCAGTTCGACGGGGCTGTGGGAGAAACTCTTGCCCTCTGACTGGCCAGCCACGGTAGGGGCGGGCCCGCCGTACCACCCCTGAGACGCCCGATGGGGTCATTCGAAGGGGTCCCCCGACGTGGGGGGCGCGGGGACTTACGTCCGTGGGTGGCGGGGCCTCCGCTGCCTGAGGCCGTCGGCCCAGTGGGGGTGGTGCTGGTGGCCGTGTCTCGAGGTGGCATTTCGAATCTCGAGGCACCTCGCAACGGCGGCGCAGCTGTGACGCTTGGGGCGGGTCTGTGCCGCCGTTCATGTTGCGAGGTTTGACTGCATGTGAATTCATGCACGCAGTTTGGTCACCTCCCTTTCGGGTTGTGTCGCCCAGGTGTTCTGTCCGGCCCCCAAAAACATCATGGGGGCCTCTTGGAGGCTTCTTGGGCGCCGGCCCAACTAAAACCAACTGTACCAGAGATAACCCCAATCAGAATATGGTTTGGAAATTAGTGATATGGATGTTGAGGTCGGTTGTGATATCGATAGTGGAATTGATCGCGAGGGCGATTGTAAGGTCGATCGCGAGACCTGTAGTGAAGTCGATTCACCGAAATCGGCGGGGACCCGGGAACCCGGAACGGGGAACCCGGGAACCCAGCTTGCCACCAAAATCGGCGGGACATGTTCGCCAAATTTTCCAATTTCCGCTAGGGCCCCTTTAGTGCAAGCATTGATTGGGGAATGATTTACCCCTCCCCGAAGGGGAAGGAAGGGGCGGGAGAAGAAACACTTTAAACCACCTACGCCCAGAGGGCTGGTGCGATTGAGAAATGTTGCACGTGGTCGCTAAACAAGTAGTGGTTCTTATTCCGTTCTCAGTGTAGTTATATCTCATCTAGCTGCTGTTTCTTCATGCCCGCCGGGATACTTCTCGACTTGTCATATAATCTGGAACGACCCCCCCGTTGGCCCCCCATTGCTCTTCGTATGAGTATGCGCTCGCACGTGCCATTCGTTTACATATTTGTGAATGTACACATACAGTCACATACATATGTGCACAGGAATGCAAACATATACGCATTTAGTATGTTATGTAGTCTAGCCTTCCCCGGCCTTGGGCAGGGCAGGGCTGGGCATGCTGGGCTGACGGGGCGGGGGAACGGGGGCCGCGCGCGCGCTCGCAGCGCTGCAGGGCGGCGCGGAGAGGGGGCGCGCTTGGCGGCCGCCGCCCGCGCGGGCGCGGCCGCCCCGCAGCGATGGCGCCTAGCGTTTCGCTTGTTCTTTGCTTGCGATGCGGCTAGGCCGGAGCGCCCGGCGTCGGCCGGGCCCGCCGGCTTCCCGCCCGGCGGTCGCTTTCCCTCGTGTTCGCGGCCCTGGCCTTCGGTCCTGTTTCGGCCCGGCCCAGGGTTTGGGTTTTCCCCCGGGGTCGGGCCCGCGCCCGCTTCGGTCCCGGGCCCCGGGTCGCGGCCCGTTCGCGTCTTCGTCGGGCCCTGCCCTGCCGGGGTCGTTCGCCGCCCAGGCCCCCCCTGGGTCGGTTCGTCTGCCTGGGGCGCCTGGCTCGCGTGGCTGTCGCCGTCCTCGCGTCGCGGCCCCGTTGTCGGCGTCGCTGCCGCGGGCTGCGTCGTCGGCGTCTTGGCCGTTTCCGCCGCGTCGGCGTCGCTTGCGCCGTCGGTCGCTGCCGCCGCGCCGCCCCAGTCGGCCGCCGCCGCTGCGTCGTCGTCGTCGCGGTCGCCGTCGCGGTCTGCGATGTTTCGCTGCTGCCGCCGGTCGCGGTCGCCGTCGCCGGTGCCAGCCCGCCGTCAGTCGGGCGCCCGCGCCCCCCCGGCCCGCTCGGGGCAGGACCTGAGAGGCGGAGCGGAGCTTCCCGCAGCTGGCCAACAGGGGAGCGCCACGCGTGCACCGTAGCCATTCGGCCCAATGCTGCCACGGGCGCCGCTCGCGCGGCATGCCTCATCGGCCGAGTTGCTAGTTGGGTCGGAGCAGGCACAAGTGCGCAGCCCGCCCAGCAACGGCCCCCGTAAGCTGCCATGCGCCGAATTGGCTTGGTCGCCGCTGGCCGCGCGGAAGCAGCTGGAGACGCCCCCCGCTGGCGGCGGCCGCGTTATCCGCTGAAGCCGCGCCATGCTGCCCCGCAGAGGCGGCGACCAACGGCAGAACCTTGGCCGGCCCCGAGGCCGACCGCCCAGCCGCGCCCCGCGCCGAGCTTAGGCGGAGGCGGAGAGCACCCCCGGTCGCCAAGGCTGTTCGCCTCGGCCCGGCGCACCTGCGCGACGAAGGCACGGTGAAAGCGACGACCGCTTGGTCCACGATCTTTGCCGCGGTCGGTGGGCACACCCGGAAGCTACTGCTCAAGCTCGGAGAGAAGGGGCATCGGCGACACCTGAGCATAATGCCACGGAAGTGGTCGCACCGGACGGCGCAGCTCCACGCCCGCAACATCATCGGCATCATAATGTGGCACGAGGCCAACCGTTCCCCGTGGCCTCGCGACGAACCCATGCCCGACGCGGAGGAGCGGCTCATCGAGTAAATGCACCACTTGGTGGACGCTGGAGCCAAAGCCACAGTGCCGACGTCCAGAGTGGCATCTCTGGCGCATTTGAACCGAGCGGCCGATTCGAGGCCCCCGCAACCAGTAGACAAGCTTTCCGTCACGGCGGCCGCTGCGGCGCACCAGCACGACGGCAAGCGGGTCAAGAAGCGGTCCGCAGTGTACACTGTGCCGAGGTAGCCCTCGCGGAGACAGCTGCAGCCACGCACCCCAACGCAATGGCGCGGGTCGTCGCCTGCGCCGACGTGCGCAAGCTCTACGGGGTACTGCGGAACGACGACGCAACTTGGGACCAAATGAGGAAATGGTGGGACCAGATGGCGCGTGGGTGGGGGCCTGCGCCGAGACGAAATCGACAGAGGCAACGGCAGGTCGGCTACCCCAGGGAATGCCATGGGTAGCGCCAGTGCGAGGCATCTCGCCAGCGCCTCTCCCTTGGGCAGCGACCGCCCAGCGCGACCTGACCAGCTTCGGGGTCAACGTTGGCGACCAGTACACATTGCCGCCCCCCTCGAACGCGCGCCTCGGCATCGAGCCGCCGGGTGCAACAACGGGGCCCGAGTGGCTGAGTAACCTGATGCACGCGCTAAGGGCAGCCGGGCTGTCGGTCGAGCGACTCCAGAGCGCCAGCAGAGCGATTCCTGAATGAATTGTAAGGAAGTCCCAATCGAGAGCGCGATTCCTGAATCGAAGCGAGGAAGTCTCGGGCGGAAGCGGGGGTCCTGGCTAAATTGTGAGGAAGTCACCGGCGGGAGCCGTTGTTGTAGCCCGGGTGCCAGGGGCCCAGTATGAGCATTCAGATATTTTTTTCCCAAAAACAGGTTGCGAGCGTCGAGGGGTGCATTTTGATTTAGAAAATACAACAGCATGCACCGGTGGGGGGGATCAACAATAATTATTCGCCAGAAGTGAAAATTCAACAACAGCAGCAACAACAACGACGGTTCCCGCCCGAGGTTTCGTCACAATTTCGCTCCCGCCCAAGATTTTTTCGCAATTTATTCGGGACTCGCGCTGTCGTTTGGGACTCCCTGGCAATGTATTCAGGCGTCGCTCTCTCGGCGCTCTGGAGTTGCGCTTTCGCTGGGGACTTGCTTGCAATTTACTGAAGAATAGCGCCCTTGCATTGAAATTTCCGGAAATTTATTGAAACGCCGCGCTCCAGACACTCAGGCGCCCAGAAGCCGCACTCACGGTCAGGACTCCCTCGCAGATGATTTAGGAATCGGGATATCGCTGCCCTTCGTGGCCTCGTTGCAGCCCTTCGTGGCCTCCTCGCTGCCCTTCGTGGACCCGTTGTAGCCATTCGTGGCCCCCTCGCTCCCCTTCGTGGCCCCATGCGCATTCCCTTCGTGGCCCCCTCGCTTTGTTTCACGGCCCCGTCGCACCTCTTCGTGGCCCCCCCGCTGCTCTTCGTGGCTCCGGTGCAGCCCTTCGTGGCCCCCTCGCTGTCCTTCGAGGCCCCGTTGCACCCTCTCGTGGCCCCCTCGCTGCCCTTCGTGGCCCTGGTGCAGCCCTTCGTGGCCCCCTCGCTGCTTTTCGTGGTTCCGTTGCAGTCCTTTCTGGCCCCCTCGCTGCCCTTCGTGGCCCCGTTGCAGCCCTTCGTGGCCCCCTCGCTGCCCTTCGTGGCCCCATACATGCATGCCCTTTGTGGCCCCTGCTCGTTCGCGCCCGTCGTGGCCCCATATGCATGCCCTTCGTGGCCCCGCTGTCGCCCTTCGTGGCCCCCTCGCTGCCCTTCGTGGCCCCGTTGCTGCCCTCGGTGGCCCCATCCTTGCCCTCCGCGGCCCAATATACGCATTCCCTTCGTGGCCCCCGCTTGTTCGCGCCCGTCGTGGCCCGACGTGCATGCCCTTCGTGGCCCCATGTGCATGCGCATTCCCTTTGTGGCCCCTTCGCCGTCCTACGTGGCCCAGTTGCTACCTTCCAGTGGCCCCGCATTATCTGCCCTTCGTGGCCCCCGTTTGTTCGCGCTCTTCGTGGCCCCATACGCACTCCCTTCGTGTCCCCGGTGTCACCCTTCGTGGCCTACTTCGTGCCCTTCGTGGCCCTGCTGTCTTTTCTCTCTTGCTTTCGCTCGTCGTCGTTGTCGTCGCCGCCGCCGTCGTGGTCGGTCCCCTGTCCGCCCCTCTTGGGGTCGAGTCGCCGCAGATCAGCGCTACCGCTGGCCAGGCCGACGGTCCGCGGCCGCCCCGCCGCTTGCCGGGGCCCGGCCTGCAGGAAAGAAATGTCTACCCCCCAATAGGGGCATGATTGAACACGACGAGCAGATAAGAGCGAACAGTCTAAAAATGATGGTTGTTGTTGTGTTTGTTGTTTTTGGTGTTGGTGTTGATGTTGTGTTGTTGTTGGTGCTGGTGTTGGTGATGTTGTTGGTGTTGTTGGTGATGCTGTTTTTTGATGATGTTGCTGGTGTCGGTGTTGTTGTTGCTGCTGCTGTTGTTGTTGCTGTTGCTGTAGGTGTTATTGTTGTTGCTGTTGCTGTTGTCGTTGTTGTGTTTGTTGTTGGTGTTGTTGACGAAACCACTCACGGGCGCTGGCCCCAACCCCCCCCCCGGCGCAACGCAACGCAACGCAACGCAACGCACGTTACCCCGAATCCTATTGGAGTCGCATGGGAGTCTTATAGGGTCTCCGCGACCCTTATAGGAATCCCACAAGAATCCCACAGGAATCTTACAGGGCCTTTTACGAATCCCATGGGAATCCTACAGGAACCCGATGGGAATCCTATAGGGCTTCTCCGATGCCTGGAGGAATCCCATCGGAATCCTGTAGGGCCTCTACGAACCCTATATGAATCCTATAGGAATCCCATAATAATCCTATAGGACCTTTACGAATCCTATAGGAATCCCATAGCAA